>JABAKD010000017.1:6193150-6408840 GCA_012845835.1 Undaria pinnatifida | reverse complement strand
TGGAAGAATACCTCGTAATGTATGAATGTAGGTGTGTCCAGCCGAAGCACATGACAGTCAGCACGCATGCATACTTATTTGTACAAACGAGTCAACGACAATTCTAAATTTCCTCAATTTCACGAATCGACACGCAAACGTAAAATCGCAATTAGCGCCGACAGCCAAGACACCACGGCCACGGAGAGCGAGGTGAAAAAAACTTTTGGCTACGGTGAGCCGCAGACTATCATACTAGTGTTAATACAAAGATATTATAAAAAATATACTATGACTAACGAAGTAATGTAATTGAACGCGTGTACACTAAGCGTTCCATTCGAAACACTAAAGATCCGCACTTATCCCTTTCGTTCTCAATGGCGGTGGCATTGCATGACCACATCACCTCGCCTGCTGTATTTGGCAACATGTATCTCTTTCTTGTAACAAGCGATGTCAGAAAATAATGGTAACAACATGATTGTACTTATCGATTGAAATATTCTATCTTTCGATCCATGTACAATAACAAATTATGAAGCTTTAAACACGTAGTTTACTACACCTAAAAACGGGGTCGTATACTATGTTATAAAAAGTGAGAAGACACTCCGAGTGTGAGATCGAATGCTTTGTCGAAACTCATCTTTGCAAGCTGTGTGTGATACTCCGATCGCGCGTATTACGGGTTGTGTGTCCTCGTTAAGGATATAGGTCGGCGACTCCCCTTGCAACTACAGTGTAGCTATCAAGGTCAACAGGGTGATGTTAGGCAGTCTGTGCGCGGAAACTATAAAACCCGTTTCTGAGGCTCACAAAATCTGACAGCTGTGGAAGGAAATGCATGAGTTTATCAAGTGAGTCCTGTGAGTCGAATAACCGGTGAGGGGAGGGCGGAGTTTTGAAGGACGTGGGGGCCTGATTTTAATCAAAAGGGAGCGGGGTTGGAGGGGGGGGGAAAGGGAAGGGGGGGGGGGGGGATTGGGGCGGGCGGGGCAGCTCAATTTGTGTGTGGAAACTATTATGGGGGGAGGGAGGGGGGTGAGGCGGGGGTGGGGCGGGTGGAGCAGCTCAATCTGTGCGTGAAAACTATACACTATTTTCAGGAGATAAATGTGACGGTTTTGGAAAGAATGCACCAGTTTATCATCTATATCCTGGTAGTCGTACAATCAGTGAGTAGAGGGCGGAGTCTTCGAGGGGGTGGGGGTGGGATCGGGTGTAACATCAAACCTTCTAGAATAATATTCATTACCAGGCGGGTGATATAAAGGGGTGTCTTCTTGCTAAAACCGTAAGATTTGTCCGCTTGAAGGGTTTAACGTTTCCGCGCACACATTGAACCCCCCCCCCCGCCCCTCTCCGATCCCTCTTGTTTAAACGCCCCACCTAAATCAAAATCTACCACAGTAGTAAACACCCCCAGCCAGCTGATATCATCTCATTATCCTTATAGCCATCCATGCTGTAGCTTCAACTCATCTCCGCCCCCCTCCCCCCCCCTTTTGTTCCCTGCCCAGTTCGTTCAAACGCCCCACTAACAATCGAAATGGGCCAGAGAAATATACATTTCTACGCAATTGATATCACGTCATTATCTTTCTAGCCATCCATGACGTAGCTTTCATTCATCCCCCCTCCCTCCCTCCAACGCCCCCTCCTACCCCACACGCCGCACGATCGCCTAGACCCAGCACCGCGCATATAGCAAGCCCCTACATATATGATTAATACGCGCGATCGGAGTATCACACAATGTTGCCAAGATGAGTTTCGACCAAATCCTTGACCTCATAGCTGGTGCATTTAATATTACATGTGACCTAAACCTTTCGAAAACCTTCCCTCCCTCTCCCCCCCGCCTTTTTTTTTCTCGCTCTCTCTTGCTCAAACGCCTCACCTAATATCGAAATCCGCCAGAGTAATAAACACTTCCACGCCCGGGATATCACCTCATTATCGTTTTAGAGCCGTCCATGCCGCTGCTGCAACTCCCACACACCCCCGCCTCCAACGCCTCCTCCTTCCCCACCGACCCCACAATCGCCTAGAGCTAGCACCAGGCGTATAGCAAACCCCTACATCAATGTGATCTATAGCCCCCCCCCCCCCCTCCCTCACCCCCCCCCCCCTCCCTCACCCCCCCCCCCCCTCCCCCCACAAGAAGTATATATAGTTTCCTCGCACAAATTAAGCTGCCCCCCCCCCCCTCCCCCTCTCCCGCCCCCCTTTTGATCAAAATCAGGCCCCAACGCTGTTAAAAGCTCCGCCCTCCCCTCACCGGTTATTCGACTTACAGGATTCACTTGATAAACCGATGCATTTCCTTCCACAGCTGTCAGATTTTGTCCCCCTCAGAAACAGGTTTTATAATTTCCGCGCACAGACCGCCTAACATCACCCCGTTGACCCTGATAGCTACACTGTAGTTGCAAGGGGAGTCGCCGACCTACATCGTTATTGAGAACACACAACCCGTAACACGCGCGATCGGAGTAGCACACACAGCTTGCACAGATGAGTTTCGACGAAATATTCGATCTCACAAGTTGGAGTGTATTTTAATTTTTATAATATATAAAAACCTAAAGCCCCCGCCCCCCGCCCCCCCCGCCACATTCCCCCGTCCTCCCCCACAAGAAGTATATATAGTTTCCACGCACAAATTGACCTGCCCCACCCGTCCCCTCCACCCTCTCCCCCCCTCCCGCCCCCCTTTTGATCAAAATCAGGCCCCCACGTCCTTCAAAACTCCCCCCTCCCCTCACCGGTTATTCGACTTACAGGATTCACTTGATAAACTGATGCATTTCCTTCCACAGCTGTCAGATTCTGCCCCCCTCAGAAACGGGTTTTATAGTTTCCGCGCACAGACTGCCTAACATCACCCTGTTGACCCTGATAATCACAACTGTAGTTGCAAGGGGAGTCGCCGACCTATACCCTTAATGAGGACACACAGCCCGTAATACGCGCGATCGGAGTATCACACACAGCTTGCAATGATGAGTTTCGACAAAATATTCGATCTCACAGCAGGGGTGTATTTTAATTTTCATAATATATTTTTGTAATATGCACTTTTTTTTTTCTTCCTAAACCGTCAATTTTATCCCCTTGAAAGGATTTATAGCTTACATGCACAAATTGCCCGCCCGTCCGCCCCCCCCCCCCATTCCCCCCCCCCCCCCCTCCAACCCCGCTCGCTTTTGATCAAAACCAGCCCCCCACTTCCTTCAAAACTTCGCCCCCCCCCTCACCGGTTATTCGACTCACAGGACTCACTTGATAAAAGGATACATTTCCCTCCACATCTGTCAGATTTTGTCCCCCTCAGAAACGGGTTTTATAGTTTCCGCGCACAGACTAACTTACATCACCCTGTTGACCCTGATAGCTACGCTGTAGTTGTAAGGGGGGTCGCCGACCTGTATCCTTCATGAGGACACACAACTCGTAATACGCGCGATCGGAGTATCACACACAGCTTGCAATGATGAGTTTCGACGAAATCTTCGATCTCACACTTGGAGTGTATTTTCGTTTTATTATATAATACGCGTCTTCTCTGTGTCGGGTGTGTGAGGAATTCCTTTGTCGTTTTTCAAGCAAGCGGTTGCGTTGGCATATACTACCTGGCTTGATGTAAAGGAAAGGAACACCACTCAGCGATCATCTACTACACGTTAAGGCATGTTTTCATGAACACCACTAACAAGAGCACCAGACATGGACGCGACATCTACAGGACCACAACATCTTCGACTCGACAGTGGGGAGAAAACAGGACGTATAAGCGTACACTATAGTCTATAATGATGTGAAAAGAAAGTACAGACAGGGATGTTAACACTGCGGTAAACCACACGACCAAGCTATTACGCAGGGTATTTCGTGCCTCCATCCGCTTACATGATTGCCTGACAACCTCTACCATACCAAACGCAGTAGCATATGCCTAACGAAGTAAAGTCACCCTCGCGTTCAATAGTGGTGACATCGCATTTCCACGTGAGACAACCTTTACGAAACGCAGTAGCATATGCCTGACGAAGTAAAGTCACCCTCGCCTTCAATAGTGACATCGCATATATATGCTCAATGACGGAGACAGCACATGGCCACATACATCACCTCGCATGCTGTATTTGGCAATACGTATCTCGTGCGTATAATTAGCGATGTCGATAATAATGGTGACTGTATGATGATGGTGACAAACACAGTGCATGACAACATCACCTCGCCTGTTGCATTTGACAATACGTATCTGTTTCTTATAATTAGCGATGTCAGAAAATAATGGTACCTACAAATATTCTATAAAATATTCTAGCTTTCGATCGCTGTATCATACAACAACAAACTGTGAAGATTTAACACGTTATTTACTACACTTGAACACTGGGTTGCATGCTGCATCTAACATCAAACCTTCTAGAATAGTAAACATTACAAGCCAGATGATATAAAGGGATGTCTTATTGCTTCAATCGTCAGGTTTGTCCCCTTTGAGAATTTATAGTTTCCGCGCACATATTGAAATGTCCCGCCCCCCGCCCTCCCCCCCCCCCCCCTCCCCTCCCCCTCCACTGACCTCTTTTTCATAACAAACCCCAACCCTTTCCCCCCCCCGCCCCTCCGTCCCCCGATCCCCCCCCCCCGTTCCGCCTAGTCTGTCAAAACGCCCCACTCACAATCAAAATCGGCCTGAGTAATAAACACCTATACGCAGTTGATACCACGTCATTATCTTTCTGACCATCCATGACGAAGGTTTCAATTATAACCCCCCCCCCTCCCCCCCCCCCCCCTCCCCCTCCAACGCCCCCTCTTTTCCGACCACCTACACGATCGCCTAGACCTAGCACCACGCGTATAACAAGCTGCTACATATCTTTGATCTCACAGCCGAAGTGTATTTGAATATTATTTGTGACCTAAACCTCCTAAAAATCCCCCCCCCCCCCTCTTGCTCTCCCTTACTCAAACGCCCCACCAAATATCAAAATCCGCCACATTAATAAACACTTCACGCACAGGATATCACCTCATTATCTTTCGAGAGCCATCCATGCCGCTGTTTCCCCCCCCCCCCCCCCCCCTCCAACGCCCCCTCTTTCCCGACCACCTGCACGATCGCCTAGACCTAGCACCACGCGTATAGCAAGCTGATACATATCTTTGATCTCACAGCCGAAGTGTATTTGAATATTATTTGTGACCTAAACCTCCTAAAAAATCTCCCCCCCCCCCCCCCCTTCTTGCTCTCCCTTACTCAAACGCCCCACCAAATATCGAAATCCGCCACATTAATAAACACTTCACGCACAGGATATCACCTCATTATCTTTCGAGAGCCATCCATGCCGCTGTGTTCCTTCCCCCCCCCCCCCCCCCCCCTCCCGCCTCGAACGCCCCCTTCTTCCCCATCACCCGCACATTCGCCTAGACCTAGCACCACACGTATAACAAACCCCTCACCTAAAGCCCTCCCCCCCCCCCCCCCCCCCCCCCCCCCCCCCCACCCCCGCCCCCACACCCCACCCTTCCCCCCCCAACTCATCCCAACCCCACCCCCTCGAACACTCCACCCTCTCTTTACTCACTGATTGTACGATTTACCCCAGGATATACACGATAAACTGATGTATTATTTCCAAAAATGTCACATTTATCCCCTCGAAATAATGTATAGTTTCCAGGCACATATCGAGCTGCCCCCCCCCCCCCCCCCCCCCCGCCCCCAATAATATTTATCCCCTCGAAAGGATTTATAGCTTACATGCACAAATTGCCCCTTCCCCCCCCCCCCCCCCCCCCCCCGCCCCCCTCCAAACCCGCTCGCTTTTGATCAAAACCAGGCCCCCCCTTTCCCTTCACAGCTGTCAGATTTTGTCCCCCTCAGAAACGGGTTTTATAGTTTCCGCGCACAGACTGACTAAAATCATCCTGTTGACCCTTTTAGCTACACTGTAGCTGTAAGGGGAGTCGCCGACCTATATCCTTAATGAGGACACACAACTCGTAATGCGCGCGATCGGAGTATCACACACAGCTTGCAAAGATGAGTTTCGACGAAATCTTCGATCTCACAGCTGGAGTGTATTTTAATTTTTATAATATATATATGACGTTACATGCCCACTTCAACTGCTGTATTTGTAAGGTGTATCTCTGTCTTAGAATTGGCGACCTCAGAGCCCCACAACGGCACGGTAAAAATCATGGACGTGAAATCGTACATTTGAGACAATAATAAGTTGAAAAAGAAGCACAGGCAGACCTGATGAAATTGCGATAAACCACACTGCCGAGCCATCGCATACCCTCCTGAGACGACCTCTACGAAACACAGTACCGTATACCTAACGAAGTAAATTCACCCTCGCGATCAATAGTGATGACATCGCATATATATGACATCACATACCCACCTCGCCTGATGTATTTGTAAGATGTATTTCTGACTTGAAATTGACGACCGCACAGCCCCACATCGGCAAGGTAAATCATAGGCGTGAAATCGTACATTTATTTGAGACAAAAATAATTTGGAAAAGGAAGCACAGGCAGATGTGTTAAAATTGCGGTAAACAACCTTACCAACCCATTACGTAGGGTATTTCGTACGTACCGTCTGCATGATCGCCTCCCAACCTATGCCAAGCGAAGTATGACTAACGAGGTAACGTAATTGAGCGCGTGTATACCAAGTATGACTAACAAGGTAACGTAATTGAGCGCATGTATACCAAGCGTTCCTTAAACACTGACGATTCGCATCCCTCCCGCTAATGCTCAATGGCGGAGACAGTACATGTCCACATACATCACCTCGCATCCTGTATTTGGCAATACGTATCTCTTTCGTATAGTTAGCGATGTCAGAAAATAACGGTAATTGTATGATGGTGGTGACAAACAGTGCATGACCACATCACCTCGCCTGTTGTATTTGACGATACGTATCTCTTTCTTTTAATTAGCGATGTCAGAAGATGATGGTAACTACAAATGTTCTATAAAATATTCTAGCTTTCGATCCATGTATCATACAACAACAACTTATGAAGATTTAACACGTTATTTACTCCACTTAAACACTGGGTTGCATGCTGCATCGAACATCAAACTTCTAGAATAGTAAACATTACAAGCCAGATGATTTAAAGGGATGTCTTATGGCTTCAATCGTCAGGTTTGTCCCCTTTGAGAATTTTTAGTTTCCGCGCACATATTGAAATGCCCCGCCCCCCGTCCCCCCGTCCCCCGACCCCCCCCCCCCCTTCCGCCTAGTTTGTCCAAACGCCCCACTCACAATCGAAATCGGCCAGAGTAATAAACACCTATACGCAGCTGATATCACGTCATTATCTTTCTGACCATCCATGACGTAGTTTTCAATGCTTTTCCTCCCGACCCCCCCTTCAACGCCCCCTCTTTTCCAACCACCCGCACGATCGCCTAGACCTAGCACCACGCGTACAACAAGCCCCTACATATCTTTGATCTCACAGCCGAAGTGTATTTGAATATTTGAATATTATTTATGGCCTAAACCTGCAAAAAAATCCTCCCCCCCCCTCCCCCTCCCCCCCCCTCTCGCTCTCCCTTACTCAAACGCCCCACCAAATATCGAAATCCGCCAGATTAATAAACACTTTACCCACAGGATATCACCTCATTATCTTTCGAGAGCCATCCATGCCGCTGCTTCCCCCCCCCCCCCCGCCCCGAACGCCCCCTTCTTCCCCATCACCCACACCATCGCCTAGACCTAGCACCACACGTATATTCATGGAAACTTACATGAGCTCCCACGCAAAAAACAAGTAGTGCAGGAGACCGCGCACACCTGCCAAACTATTATTTTGGGATGAAACTCTTGGCATTCCTTGCAATTTCAATTTTTGTTTGTGTCGGATGGAACAATTCCAACTCCTTCCCTGTCCTACCCGAAGCATGGGTGCCGGCGATTCCGGCACCCAGTCGGAGAGCCTTTGTACTTGTATAAATTGGTGGGGACTTTTCCTTTTCCTTAAATTGAGTTGCGGACAAGGCAAGAACGTGAGTTTAAGCAACCCTCGATGAAATTCGACGAGCAGTGGGATTGCTGAACCCTATGCGCGATGAACATTGAAGGCAAGAACCGGGGGAGAGAAGAGCCGACACCTGTGACCATGACTTGTTCAGAAGCTGGAAAGTAGAAGTGTGAAGTCATGCACACCTACCTATCTCACTCTCCCACTCTCTCGTGTGCCAAGGTTGGCATGTTGTGTGGTCTGCCAAAGGGAAAGGGTAAAGAGGTGTCCGCTCCAGGGAAAAATATGTATGTACACCCTTAGCGGTGTACATAACCCATGCACGCCTGCCCAAAGTACTGTTTCACAATAATTTCATATCTACACACCCTGATCCCATCCTCTATGATGTTCGGGCTGGGTTATGGGTAAAGCTTCTGGTCGGGATAGGACCTGGTACCAGGTGTAGACGTATGCACCAGTATGGACCTGGCACCTCGTAGGCTGACTCCCGATTTCACTTTTATTTGTTTCTGGTGGAGGCATGAATTGCGTCAGCTGTGATATCTGCGTGTACCACCTTTGGTTTGCTAGTGTTTTTTCCCTGGGGTGTTCTTCAGCTACAGCGTGACTGGAGCCTCTCCTGCGACCACGGATTTGAATATGCGAGTGCATGTGAAAACCACAATATATCGGTAGACTACGTCTGTTGTTGTAGTTGAACTATTAATTGTTGTAAGAAGCATATGCACCCCTATTTAATTTTCTACTACGAATGTACTTGGTACGCAGTAGCAGTAGTATAGTGCACTGACATACGTGGTACCAAGTCCCAACCCGACCAG
Source organism: Undaria pinnatifida (assembly GCA_012845835.1). Classification (NCBI taxonomy): domain Eukaryota; class Phaeophyceae; order Laminariales; family Alariaceae; genus Undaria; species Undaria pinnatifida. The sequence goes on along the minus strand of JABAKD010000017.1, from coordinate 6,399,989 downwards.
CAGCATAGGCTCTAACCTAGCCCGAATTTCAAAGGGGTTGGGATCAGTTTGTGTACATATACAATTCACTACTTTGGGTAGGGGCGCATAGGTTACGTACGCCGATAAGAGTCGCTCCGAGGGTGTATATATTTTTATCGCCCTTAAGCGGTCACCTTTTCACCCTTTTCCTTTGGCAAACCGCACAACAAGTCAACCTTGCACACGAGTGCGAGAATTGAAGAGGTAGACTATAGATGTGCATGACTTATTTGTGCGAATGGAAGAGGTAGGCTATAGGTGTGCATGACTTATTTGTGGCAGGTGTGCATAACATCGTTTTGGACCTGTTTTGTTGTGTTCTCGTACCCGAAAGATTTTCATGCACACCTAGGTGCCATATTGATAGTCATACACACCTACCTTCTTACTGTCGCAGTCGTGTGCAAGGTTGCGCACCCTGGACAGCTACCCCTGGCAACTACAACCAATAGTTGCGTATAGTTGTCCAGATCGAGTAGTGTCCAAGACAATTACTTGCGCAGGTTTCTAAAGCGTAGATGTCCAGGACAACTATTTGCGCAGCTCTTTTAAAAAATGTTTGTTCAGGACAACAGGACAACTATTGGCGCAGCTATTTTTTTTCATAGTTTTCCAGGACAACTATTTGCGCAACTTTTTTAAACAGTAGTTGTCTAGGACAACAACTTGCGCAGCGTTTTTAAAAAGTAGTTGTCCAGGACAACCATTAATAGTTGCGCGGCATTTATGTAGGTGTCCAGGACAACTGGTGAATAGTTTGGGTGCACTGCGGAGATATATGCGGATACAGATAATTCAAGGAACCTCTTGAGACTCAGAACAGCAGTGAGAGCCAGTTGTTGAGTACGACTCTTGAGATGCAGAACACAGCAGTAGTAGTAGTAGTAGTAGTTTTTTTTTTTTTTTTTTTTTTTTCATCCTCCGGCGGATGGGGAAAAATAAAGCTTTAGCTCACCACACTTCCGCGTATTTTCATACGCGTCGTGTGTCGATTTAACTCAGTTGCTTTCGCAGCCCAACGCTAGCTGGCGCACCCTTCAAGTCCCATTGTAGGTATAGCGTAAGCTGTCCCTATCATTGGTCTTCGTTACAACCCCGGCAGTGCAAGCTGCCGTTGTATACGGGCGTAGTAGTATCAGCAGTGGTGCACAACAGTTGATGAATGTGGCCTCTTGATACTCAAAACAGAACAGTGACCGAAGATCCAACGGTGCTGGACACAACACGACATCGATTTTCAGCCCACAAGCACACACAACACGGCACGGCCAACTATACACACGGCTAAGGTAATAAATTACCTAGCAAATGGTCTGGAAACTGACGACGGGGGAACTGGCTCGTCGACAGCACCAGTGACGGTCGACGACATTACCGATGCGTTGGAGTTGTGTTGAACACATCGGTATCTCTTACTTCTGTCACTACTGTGCATTGACCTTTGGTTACTGTTGATGTCGTCCCGTGGGTATGCGTGTTCGAACCCAGAAATGGAAACGTTGGTCAGCACCTTTGCGTAGTCCCTGTCTTCCGAGCAACACCGCAGCCTCGTGAGTCAAACATTTATCGTGTGGCATGACACGGTTTTCTCATCTAGCGGAATGACGCGCCTTTTTTCTGGACTGAACGAACGCACAGGAGGGTGATGTATTCGCAGATGCGATCAGGGAGTACTTGCCTCTAGATACTCACGAGTTTGTGCCCAAGCCGAACCCAGCTTCCTCCACAGTATTACAATTTTGGAGTCAAGTTGAAAGACAGCAATTCCACCGACAAGCTGTGTTTCGCGTGTTTTGGGAGTCCATTGTGCCGCGACAACACCAAAAACGGCGTCTACATCGGCATCAGCGGAGAATCAGCCTCAAGTACCAACGACCATATCGAACACAAGCACGCGCGGTTGCTGCAATATCGCGATCATTTCGGTTCGTTGCTCGGTTGCTCGGTTCGTGTCCCCCGTAATGAAGGTGTCTCACGTGCATGAGCACATTCGATTTTGCCATGATGTGTTAAAGTACTTTCCCGGAACGGATTAATTTCCATTTTTCACATGATACAAGACTAGGTCTCCCTAAAACACTATTATTACGCATACACCTCATTTTTCAAAAACGTTGCGTAGCATTTTTGAAAAGCAGTTGTACAGGACATCCAGGACCAACTAGTTGCTCAGCTTTTCAAAATTGGTCGTCCGGAACAACTATCTGCACAGCTATTAAAAAAAAAGGATTTGTCCAGGACAAATTAATGCGCAGCTTTTTCAAAGAGCAGTTTGTTAGGGACAACTATTTGCGCAGCTTTTTCAAAGAGTAGTTGTCCAGGACAACTAGTTGGGCAGCTGTGTCAAAGAGTAGTTGCCCAGAACAACTATTTGCATAGCGTTAAAAACAAAAGTAGTTGTCCAGGACAACTAATTGCGCAGCTTTTTCAAAGAGTAGTTGTTCAGGGTAACTATTTGCGATATTTTTTCAAAGGGTAGTTGTCCAAAACAACAAGTCTAGAATAGTGGTGCAGCTTATTTATTCAAACAGTCATCGTTTGCCAGACAACTGACAACTATCATGGTTGTCCAGGGTGTGCAAAGTTAACTTTTCTTGTGCGGTCTGTCGAAGGAAACGGGTGACAAGATGACCGCTTTAGGACGAAAATGATATATGTCCACCCTTAGCGTTGTACATAGCCCATGCACCTCGACCAAAAGTACTGAATTTTATATTTACACACCTTGATTTCTCCCTCTATGATATTTGGGCTAGGTTGGAACTTGAGCGTCTGTTCGAGTTGGAATCTGGTACCGCAGGTATGTGTATACTACCATGTTGCTTGCGGTGAAAACTTGTTCAATAATTAATATATATCATAAAAAATGAAAATACACTCCAGCTGTGAGATCGAAGATTTCGTCGAAACTCATCTTTGCAAGCTGTGTGTGATACTCCGATCGCGCGCATTACGAGTTGTGTGTCCTCATTAAGGATATAGGTCGGCGACTCCCCTTACAACTACAGTGTAGCTATCAGGGTCAACAGGGTGATTTTACTCAGTCTGTGCGCGGAAACTATAAAACCCGTTTCTGAGGGGGACAAAATCTGACAGCTGTGGAGGGAAACGTATCCTTTTATCAAGTGAATATTGTGAGTCGAATAACCGGTGAGGGGGGGGGGCGGAGTTTTGAATGACGTGGGGGCCTGGTTTTGATCAAAAGCGAGCGGGTTTGGAGGGGGTGGGGGGGGGGGGGGGGGGGGGGAGGGGGGGCAATTTGTGCATGTAAGTTATAATCCTTTCAAGGGGATAAATCTGCCGGTTTTGGCACCAGTTTACTTTTTTTTTTTTTTTTTTTTGGGGGGGGGGGGGAGTGTTGGGGTGGGCGGAGGGCGGGGGGGGGCGGGGGCGGGTTGCGGGTTCCAACAGTTTATCGCGAGGGTATACAAGGTCGCAGTGTTATAACATACTTTTCATGTGTGTAAACCTGTGGCAAATCATGTTATAATCGGTCAGGCATCGATGGGGGTGGGGTCTCACAATTTAATGCATATTTGTGTTTAATCGGCTAGGCATGGAGGGAAAAAGGAGCGCGAGGGAGGGGGGAATCCGGTGCGTTGTCTCTTGTATATCTACCGGGGGGGGGGAGTTTGTGGCGGGGGTATACACGGCCGCAGTATTATACTATACTTCTTGTGTGTGTGGAGGCATGTGGTATACATCTATTTAATCGGTGAGAGGGGAAAAACAGGAAGAAAACGTGGGGTAAATATGAAGAAAAATAATAAATAAGGGGTGGCGGGGGGCAGGGGGGGGGGGGGGGGGGGGGGGGGGGGCGTCTCACAATTAAAATACTTTGTCAGCCTTTGTAGAATTTCAATTTGTACAATATATAAAACCACTCTTCATGCGTCACGATAGTATCCGTAAGGGACTCGAACAAATTTCAAGGGGGGCATACTAAAGCATGCCCGGGTGGGTCGAAATCTCCCGAGAGCCGACGTGTTCAGGCAAGCCTACTCGCGTAAGTTGCCGTCAACCACCCAAATTTCTCGGGTCACTCAGGCTACCACGTGGGGCCGTCTCTGAGCGCTTGATATATTATAAAAATGAAAATACACTCAATATTTATAGGATCATTCTTTTTTTCTGCATTCGGCCAGGAGGTTTTTTCCATCTCGACCTCAGTATGCGATTCTCGGAACAGGAGTTCTCGGTCAAATAGCTTCGTTCGAGCGCCGTCTTCGGGGGCGACTCAAACGCCCCTCGCCCTTCCGTATCCGTTCCGCCGCTGGCCGGGATCGGGGACGTGGGCTGAGCGAGACAAGCGAGAAGTGCGCGAATGTTTTGTATTTTCGGCGGTATTCGCCCGAGCTGTTCTCAGATCTTGGCATATGCGGAGCTCGAACGCAAAAACATATGGGAAAACATTTTTTCCCAAGTTGGCATCATTTCCAAATTGATCGACTTCTCATTTCGTCCCCACCGCACTTTTTTCATGGTCACACCTTGAAGCGTTTGGCCTATTTTGCACATCGTGCGACTGACTGCTGTGTCGTTGCTTTTCGATATCAGATTTCAAGGTTAAATGCCTTTGTTCGAGCGTTCGTTGTTTTCGAGGGGGACCGTTCCCTACCCAATAACATTACACCAAGTGTCCGTGCTGATTCTTCATCCTAGAAGAGAGATACAATTTACTTTTATGTGGCCACAGACTGTGAGACAGAGTAACCCAAACAATCGCAATAAAGCAAGGGATACATCAAGTGATACCGGGTACGAGAGCACAACAAAACAAGCCAGGCCATAGAAAAAATAGGAAATAAACACAACGAACGGAATCGCTCTTTAAAATCGCAGTACGAAAAACAATGTTTTGTCAGTCTTTTTCATCGCCGCTCCAAAGAGTCGTTCCGTATATATTGGTCCACGATCACCCATCCATCTTGCAGAACCGCATAATAAATCCCACACTAATTCCATGCATATTTATCCCCACAAACCAAACGTGGGATACACTTCTAAAGGTAGGTGTGATTATCAAGGTAGTTGTGTTTCGAGCGCTTTGTTGTGTGGTTGCATGAATTGGGCTGACTACTGACTGTTGTTGCGGGTCCTTACATCGTGTGCGCCAGCAACAAACTGATGACAGTATAATAAAAGATAAGCGATCTTCCTGAAAACGCAAGCTCGTGTTCGCCAAGAATTAACCGATAAAACAGAGTAACAGGGGTCTTCTTGACAACATCTCCTGTGCGCCACAGCAATCGACAATACAGCGGTACAAAACGAACTAGAAGTCTTTTGCACAAATATCTCGTGGTACCCTAGTATCACTGCGAATACGCACGTCAGACGCAAGTCAATTGGAGAAAAGAAAAGACCTGAAAGGACAGAGAAGAAAGAAAAGGGGTGTTACGGTCTGATTCACGATCGGCCTGGGTCAAGCCGAAGCAGGCCCTCATTGCTCTTACCTGTGTGGGCAATATATATGGCTGTTATTATGCCGGAAAATGGCGATTTGACCGCTCTTCTTACGTCTCGAGTGACTTCATCGTGACGCTCTGGGCACCAACTGCATAGATTCATCCCGAGGTCAAGCATTCGGTGCGAATGGCGGTCGCATGGCATTTTTTTTCCCTACGCTAGTATGCAAGGAAACCCGCGAAAATAATAGCGAGCTTAGTTAGGTTTCTGACCCAATAAGCGAATGAAATCGGGATTTTGAGCTTTTTTTTCGGTGACGCATAAGCGGCAAAGAGACGATTATTCGGGCACAGCAAGTGTTGCATGGTTTTCATTCGGCCATTATGCCAGAGAGTCAAATGCGCACTGTTTTAGCCTAATTCCAGGCTTTTTTTCAACGGTTGGTTATTGTGTTTGAGTCGTGCCAGGCTTAGTTCCACATATTAGTATGTCGTTTCTCTTTGAACACCCCATTTTTGTTTGAAATTTATTGTGCTCATAACCGGGCCCCCCTGTATCCTGCATACAAGTCGCTCTGGTTCGTCCATTTATATTGCGTTTGGTGCTGTTGTTGCTGTTCATGTGTTTCTCGTCCTCATTTGGAGCGTGCTTGCTCGGCACGTCAACCTGACATAGGCTCAAAATCGCTTTCGTGCGACTTATCATGCAAATAACTCATTGAACTGCGCTCGTATAGAAAATGTTTGCCTTATGCCAGAAGTATTGAACAAAACCCGACTCAGTCGAAATAATTGCGAACTTGTTGGGACAATGCCTACCAGCCAATCACAAGAAATAAGCCGATGGAGTCGTGGCTAACGCGCCGTGCCGGGCGGTATATCGACACGGGAGAATATCGTCATAGTTCCCGCGTTGCTGGGGCTGTAGAGATTCGGAGGATTTCTCAACCGGGAATGGAGCCCTATCTTCCCCGTGTGCGACGGATCTGCCCCCCATCGGTTGGCGAGCCTCTATCATCCTCCTACTTATGGTGGGGGGCCGCTGTGGAGCTCGAACCAATCAGCGATTCTCGCCAATGGAATTCGGGTTTCCACACCGTGGGGGGTGGTGTCGACCCGAGAGAACTCGGCTTTCTTCCCCTGTTTGTTTTATTTTTAGATATATGGAATGGGGGATGGGACCCTATTGTCTCCGGGTGGAGTTGGCTCTATTATATACGAACCCCAGCCAATTCAAAGTCGGCCAGTCGGTGGCATTGGGGATTTCCACACTGTGCGGGGAGGTATCAATCCTGGTGATATATTCGTGTTCGTTCCGGCGTTGTCCGAGTTGTATATATGTGAATGGATTATGATGCTGGAAATGGACCCTATCTTCCCCTGATGACGGTTACTTGGTGTACCACCAGCAATCAGACAAAAAAGTCATACCAGGAATTTATGTGTATAGTTTCGTCTAAAACTCGATCGAGGCTGAAACTCTCAACTGCCAAGTTCTTTGTTCAGAGCAATCGCGTACGACTAAAGTATTCCATCGACGAAACAAGAGTGGTCTGCAGCAACAAGTAGCAGCATAATTATAATAGCGTTCGAGAAATTGAATAACAAAGGCCGCGACACAGTGTTTCACCCCTAGAATACCGTCAGCAAGTCTCTCCACGATAACTATACACACAGAGACCCGGTCGGTCTGCGAGCCTCGGATCTAGATAGCTAAAATAAAAACAAAAAACACTCCAGCTGCTGTGAGATCGAAGGTTTGGTCGAAACTCATCGTTTCAAGCTGTGTGTGATACTCCGATCGCGCGTATCATATTAAGGTATCATGCATGTAGTAGGAGATGCTGCCTTAGTGCGCGCCTGTCAGTTGCTACGTAGAGAACATGCAGCAAATATTTGGCGATCCCTCTGCTGGCCCTGGATGCTTGGTTGAGTCGAAAAGTCAAGAAACATACTGGAAACGTCTCTTCGTGGCCAGACTAGAGGGTCAGTCTGCGTGGGCTCGTCGGATTTATCCGATCGAAATATGTAGACTATATGATGAAGCTCGGAATCGGATTCATGCAAGAAAAGGAGAAATTGAGGAAACGACAGAAGTAGTAAGTAGTCCACTGTTAGTCCATATCAAGCTCTTGGCATTAGTTTACGCTCTACACGCGTAGACTACGTGCTGTGTGGTATCGGTTTTTACTCTCTATCGAATATTGAATCGAACAAGTCGAAGTGCTGCCCGGCCCTACCCGGAGCATGGGTGCCGGCGTATGCTGGCACTCATGCGGAGCTCTTGTATAATATTAATAATATTCATATAATGCACTCCAGCTGTGAGATCGAAGATTTCGTCGAAACTCATATTTGCAAGCTGTGTGTGATACCCCGCTCGCGCCCATTACTGGGTGTTTATATTCTCTTTAAGATAGGTCGGCGACTCCCCTTAGAACTACAATGTAGCTTGTACCAAGGTCAACAAGGTGATGTTGATCAATCTGTGCGCGGAAACTATGAAACACGTTTTCGAGGGGGACAAAGTCTGACAGCTGTGGAATGCACCAGTTTATTAGGCTATGTATATAGGAACAGCAGTCTGTACCGGGTATTGATTGACGTCTGTGAGAGACCCTCTTGGCACACGCTCACTCACCTGTCGACGAACTAGCCGTAGTACTGCGAACTCAGATCCTCTCCTCGTCGTACTCGTACAGATAAAGCTCCCGTATGCAGAAGTAGAATTCTGGATCAAGCCGTCAGTGGTGATGATCGTAAATCCGTGGTGCCGCTCCCCGCGTTTACACGTGCGACGCTCATTACCTAGGCTTGTTACCTATTAGACCTCATATATATGATTTGGCACATGTCGTGTATCCACTCTTAGCTGGTGTACGCTCGTAGGCTCGCGTTCGGATGACCCGATGATAACACAATTTATATGATTTGAGGCAAACGCGGGTCACCGTCAGGTGAACCTGCAAGAGAAGAGCTATACATACAACAGATAAGATGTTTTTCGGCGACCCCAAGCCGATATGTTGCTTAATCGACTTGCTTTGCTCAGCAGATGAAAGCTGATGGTGAACAAGGCTCAGATTTTGAGATTTGAGGTGTAGATGTGGAGTGACCACGTGAGAGGGGTGCACGCGCGATGCGCTGCTCGTAGCTCAGAAACAAAGATACCCCCAGATTCGGTACGAGTACAAACAAAAAACACAAGCTATGACCCCAACAAACCAAAAGACTCCAATACGAGATCCTACAGCCTCGTTTAAACAACTCGTATATCAGATTACGTAATCATGACCCTATGTAGACTATATTGTTGTTTCAGAAACAATCTTGCTACCGGTTCCAAGAGGGATATCGAAGACTGTCCCTCTTAACGTGTACGAGTACGTACTACATGTACCAGGACTCTGATATGATTTATCCTGTAAACTGATGGGCTGTGTATCATATATACAAGCTCCTACTGCTGAGACTTCTGCGGTGCATGTAACATATGTAACATAGTACTGCTGAAACGTTTGCTTGCTAAGTACTGCATAGATGAACGACAACTACCAGGCTGAAAACTGCATGTCGTACTATTAATAGCTACTCACAATGTATACCAGATGACTTCAAGTGTTATCAAGTAACGACATGATGGTTCCTGGCATGTAGCATCTCTAATAATTGCATCCATAGTCACATGAGGGGGGAAATATGCAACCGATAGTAAATAGGATGGGAACATCTGCCACTATAGTAAGTTGCGGAATGTGACAAACTGTGTGCGGACATCGGGATAGGATGGGAACGGCTGGGCGGACGGCGGGGCCGAAAAAGACGGGAATACACCTTACGACGCGACGGTAAACAGTCTGGACGGGAACAAGATGACGTATGTCGGGACTGTAGACGGCGAGGAGCAGGGTGGGAAGGGGTCGGGAAGACGCGGTCGGGAACGAAATACACTCGGAATTCCCGTTACCGTCCCGATCCGTCCCCGATCCGACCACTTTTTCCCGACCCGACCTTTTTTCCCCAACCCGACCATTACCGCGCGTACCATTGAATATGAGAAGTTGACGAAGGTCGTATATATAGGCCTATGGCGTATCACCAATGGAGGGATAGGGTAGTGAGACATAACCGTATGATAGAACATTCGACACAGCCCTTCCCAACATGACGACTACTTCATAGTGACTAGCTTAGGAGCTAACCGAAGAGTGCCAAAAATAATAGCTAGGATAGGTATTATATCACTAATACTAAACGTGCGTGTGTTATTGATATGCAAATGACATATCCGCCTGTCTACAGGACTTGTGTAATATGGTACATCTATTTTTTGTCTCTATTATATAAAATGAAAAAAAATGCGCTTCAGCTGTGAAATCGACCTAATTAATATGGATTTTTGATCAAAACTCAGCTTGCAAGCTTCTTGTGATTCTTCGATCTATAGTCTAGGTTAGCAAGCTTTTGCCTTGGAAACATACCTTTGAGAAAAAGGTGCAGTAGCTTGCAAACTAAGAAATATGCTGGTAAGTTGAAGTTACTAAACAGAGAGCAAAGCGCACGTGGTTGTTCTGATAAAGATTTTGTTTTGTGTTCTTGACACAACTATATTGTCCGCGTAGGTTGGGAAAAAGGCGAAATGACAAAAGTCTAGCCGGACCTAGGCTACGGTGCCATATAGGTCCCCTGTTCGAGGCCTTCTTTTGCAGTGGCTCGGGGTCACTCGCGCGAGCGACCCCCCGCTGTTCCCGTTCGGCCGTACAACTTTCGTGCTGGTATGGTGTTGCGATGGAAATCCGCAATAATTACTGATTAGCAACGCTGCGCCATGAAAATCGCCTGAATAGTAATTTTTTTGTCCGTGAAGTACAGAGTGACTCGTGCGAGTATGATATTTGTGATATGAGATGATAGCTCGAATACACTAGTGAAAATGGGGTTGCCCCCCCTAGCCGTGGTCGTGGTCCCCAGTAAACCCCATTTATTACAAAAAGGTTGAAAACAAAACTCCAGCTGTGAGATCGAATATTTAGTCGAAACTCACATTTGCAAGCTGTGTATGATACTCCGATCGCGCGTATTACGGGTTGTGTGCCCTCATTAAGGATATGGGTCGGCGACCCCTCTTGCGACTACAGCGTTTGTGTTATAAACACTGCCCCGATGAAACATGATCGCGCAACTCGTTAAACTGGATGGGCACTCTTCTGTTAAGGAACCGAATGAGCACTTTCCGTACGTGCTTTGAGGTATTCCTTGATCCAAAAACAACACTTTTTTTCAGACGTGTTTCCAGTTACAAGATGATGAGTTGTGCAAGAATGCTTTCGTTGCTTGAAAAATGTGCGCAACCAAAAGGCTTCTCAGTTGACTGGTGGGATGAGATACATAGCTCTGCAGTTGACGAACTGATAAAACACCTGGTTCCTCCCTCCCACTCGCCACACACACCCTTTTCTTTGCTGACATTCGTGGCGTCCCCTGTTACATGACGTCGCCACGTCTTACTCGCTTCGTACCTGTGCCACCGTTCCACCAAACATTAGTCCGTCGGATTGATGGCCCCCTGACACCGTTTCCTTGCTACCGTGGGCCACAACACCGACTCCCTACCGGCCATTTCGCCATGATTTTCCGTTGAATTCCTCGGTGGCTCGAATCTCGTTGTTAAAGCTGTCTGCTCTAGATAGCTGGCTCGTACACCGTTTTCCTCAAACATGGCGATTCATTAATTGTTTCAATTAGCGAGGATGAGTTAGAATCTACGACCCATCCGCCGGTATATTACCCGCAACAAAGAAATTCGCTGATTTTCTTACGCCTTGGTACGTCTACGAACCAACCCTCAATGCCAACCATTGTCCTGCCTGTTTCTAAATTCTCCTCTAGCAGCCATCGTCTCGAATATCACCCAGGAGCGTTCGATATTCAATCATCTGGCGTCGGAAGCATGCTACGCTAGAGGCAGCACTGTTAGGCTGAAGTGCTGCTTACTTCATCACGGAGGTCCTTGCCCCGAAACGATCGAAGTTTTCGAAGGAAACAAACTGTTCTCGTTGTATATACCTAGGCCATAGGGTTGTTCACGGGCGTAGCACTTTTGGTTCTCCCCAACCCAGGGTTCGGGACAGGTGCAGAACGCTTCAAGCGAGAAGCCTAAAGTTACTAACGGTGACCTTAGAAGGCGCTATCCGCTGTTCATCGCTATAAAACTCCTGCACAGAGGAGACTTAATTTGCCACTGAGTGCACGGCGCAATCCGCGGTAGGAGCGTTCATCTGCAGAGCTAAGGTTCCCCACTTTTGGGGCTCCGTGCCCAACCCGAAAACCTATGTTTGAGTAACCTTGTAGTGCAACCCGGTGACCGAACCCATGGCTTGTGCTTGAAGTAGGTACATTAAAATGTTTCACATTGAAAAACAAGAACCGCAGCATTCCGACGAGTTCTGGTTAAGGCACCGTCGTCATTCAAAGCGATTACGGCGGGGGACTGCCCCTAGCGTAGCATTCGTCTTGAGGAGCGCTATATAGCTCACCCAAACACAGGCTGTGAGACAAAACATGCAATTCAACAGAATAAGACCTCCCAAGTAAGTGACGAAAAATATCGGCAACTGGAAGAGTTCCCCCACGGTACGAGGGGTTACAGTTTATGGGCGGAACGCTCCTGACTGGTTGAGCTCCTCCGGTGTGAAATCATCTCTTAGCATGATCATTTTACGAGCAATGTACCGGTATTCTTTTGCACTAGACTAGCGGGCGTAGAAATGTTCGTCGAGTTTCGTGAACGACTGTCTTGGAAGAAGTCATCGTTTTTGGCGGGCCGTTGAGCTCCTCGCGTTAGAAACTCGTAAACCTATGGTGCACCCTTGCGTGGGATGACTGACACCCAAGCGGTTTTCAAGCAACGTTGGGTAGTTTGTCATATCAGGGGGCGCGTCAGACAGACATGTTTTGGCCTAAACAAATATTCTGTGAATACCTCTACCGCAGAATGCGTCGTATGCAACATATATCTATCGATGTGTGTGTTGTCCTCACAGCGCATTGATAATTCTAGGCAACTGATGGCATCAGAGTCGTTCCTCGGTAGGGTGCAGCGGACTCTTCTGAGCTTCTAACACGTAGAGCCTCATATCTCGCCCCAAACCATGAGCTCAAAGGCGTTCAATCGCGCAATCTGACCAACACATACATGCCCTGATATAGTACCAAAGCAAATGTTATCGTAAATTCACTTGATTGAAAGGTAGTTCCTCCCTTGAGGGGCTCAGCCGCACAGGTACAATATTAGCTCGAATGCGTTCAATCGCGCATTCTGAACAACACATGTATGCCCTGATGTAATACCAAAGCAAATATTATCGTGAAAGTACTTGATTGAAGGGTAGTTCCTCTCTTGAGGGGCTCAGCCGGACAGGTACATTATTAGTTACGCCACCAACTGCAACCCCTACTCATCAATCGATTAGGGCACCCAATACCAGTATTGATTCCTCGCATTTTAGAGAGATTAACATTTGTGGAAAAACATACGGCACGTTGTTTGCTGTAAGCGAGGGAAGGAACCGACGAACTAGGCGATATGGTATCAAATCAACTAAATTGAAACGGCAACGTACCAGCTACCATTTACTACTATACCAATGACCCAACATGTCGGGATACCGCCAAAACAGCTATTAATAGTGCACCTACGTAATTACTGCCGCTGGCAGACAGTTTGGGCTGTTTGTGGTTACACTCGAAAAACAACGGGACTCTAAAAGAGGTTCCCGCTGGAATCAAAGTACGTATCTTAAAGAGTATAGAATCAATTTTTGGTTGTTTTTGCCCAATAGAAATTAATATGTATTATTAGTTACCACCCTTTTTGGTTCGTGCTGTGTGTTTTCATTTTTTTTTCGCAGGAGAAGCACGTCGAGCGTGTTTCATGGCGGCCGTTCTCTGTCTTCTAGTGACGTCAGCAAGGTCCACCGTCGCTCCTTCCGTTGTTCGGCCAGACAGCGTACAGTTGGCCGAGATTGAAAAAAGCTTCGGAACCCCGAGAGGGCCCCAACGACCGACGGACATCAAACCGATTTGGTTCGACGCTTGGTGAGAATGAAATGAAACATATGATACGTGCTGCCGAGTCATCCAACAGTAGCGGGGTTGCATTTGGGGCGAAACGCGTCTGACCGGTTGAGCTCGTCTACCGTAGAACCATCGGCAATGTGTTGGGCAACTTTCGTTACCGCAGTGTTAGTGTTAGTGTCGGTGTTAGTGATAGAACTAACTCACAGAATTGTCTGTCGGGGTGCGCGAACGAATGCCTAAGAAGTGTAGCGTCTCCCGTGACATATCGAGCTCCTCGTGTTACGTTAGAAGCTCAGAACCTTCCGCACCTCCTGATGGGTGAGATTACTCTGCTGCAACAAGGGCACTCGTAACGCGTTTTCACGGGTGCTACGATAGAGGTGCACCTTTTTTTTTCTGAGATATTCGTCAATTTGAGAGCTTAAGGCCTCTCCCAAAAACTGTTTGAAGAAAAAACAAAACTGCTACTATACCGGATGAAGCATCCCATGGCCTAGGTACGCAACGAAAATCATGCAAAAGAAATGGCCTCTTAGTGTTTTTTGTTCTCGACGATTTTGGGTTAAGGAGCCCCGTCATTCAGAAATGGATTTCGCCAAAAAAAGGTATACCTCTATCGTAACACGCGTCTTCTGTTTTTTCTTTTTTTTCGTGACCGACGCACATGTACACGACAAAGGTAGTATTGTTTAGTTTTTTTTGTTGTTTGCGTTTTTCTGAGGGACGGGGCACCTTAACTCCACGTCGTACGAATGTCGATCTTGATTTTCTTCAGTTTCCATTTTTTTTTCATGTATCTTGGCAACGAATTTGGCTACGGGTTTGCGCCTTTCGAATTGCTTCAATATATATTTTTTTCTGAATGGACCCTCAGAAAATGGGTATATCGCACCTCTGAGTCATCCCACGATAGGGGTGTAGCCGAATTTTCTGAGCTCCTAGCTTGAAGAGCCCAATAGTATCACACCCGAAGCGTGGCTTCGAAGACATTCATTCGCGCGACCCGACCAACATTTATGTGTGCGCTAGTCCCAAAACAAAAAAATAGTCGCAAAAAATCATGTTAACCGATAGGTCCACATTTGAGGAGCTCAGCCGGTTATGGTACACTGTTGGCCCAAGAAGTGCACCCTCTACCCTGGGATGACTCGCTACACGCTGCCTCAAGCAAATCGTCTGGTTTTTTTTGTCAGGGAGGAGCAGAGTACACTCGTGTGAGTGGCTCAAACTCGATAGTGTAGTAGTACTGGGGCATCATGGATCGAGGGGATATATATAACAAATTTAGTAAGAAATAGCTATACCCCCACCGTAGCCTTGGTCTGGCTCGTATCGTAAGTTACAACAGATCCCTGGCAGCAAGGACGCATGCTTCAAACATACATAGCACGTCTCGGTCTTAAATATGTTCTGAAGTGCGGGAACACTCAAATCAAAATCGTCGCAGTGCCATTTTTGTTTTAGCGATATGAATATCCTCCTATCAATTCCACGTGCGTTTTTTCACCAAATTGCGTTTTCAGTTCACTTTAAAAATATAAAACAAATCGGGTAGAGTCACAGCACTCCTCAAGCAAAGAGCCCTCGGGAAAATATCGCTTGCATGCCTCTGTACCCGAGCACGTGTGCCTAACCTTGCCATACGTAGTCTTGGTCTGTCCCGCACCCGAGCGCACAACAATTTGAGAAAACGTGAAAACACAAAACAATGAACAGCCCCATGGCCTAAATACGCATTGAATACAGATCTAAACCAAGAACGGCTTTTCGACGATATATTGGTATCCCCCCCCCCGTATGTCATTCAGAACGGCTCTTCGCGCTTGGGGCGAGCAATGTTTGCCAGGTTGGGGAAAACCCGACGTGCTCCGTCCCGGCATCATATGGATGCGAGGGTCTACGGTCATAGGACTATGGCCATGCCCAAAGTGGGTACACCCCCCTACGTTATTCAGATATTCTTTTAGGAAAACGTGCAACAAACCATAGAGTGACGCGCATCCTCCCTGCTCGTCGACAACGTGCGGTGCTGCTTGCGTTGCCGAGCAGGAAGCTGGTGCTTCACAATCAGATCGACGGGCTCTTCTCGGCCATCGCGCAGCGCCCAGAGAACAGCACTGGGACGGGGGCGCATTCGGAACCGTCGCTGAACACATGGAAAGAAGGCGAAAGGGAGTTCAAGATTGCGATAGTGGGGGACAGCACCATGCGGGTGAGACTGGGTTGGTACTCATGTTTCGACACGTGCGACGGTATCATAGAGATGCAGAGGGATTTTTCTCAGGTTCCTAACTTATCGAGGGGAGGTCTATCGCTCACCACAACTAAGGGTTCTTGGCAAAATTAAAGCGAAAGTTCGAGAGCAAACGTACGTGGACTGCGTCTAGATAAAACGAGAAACCACAGCAATACTGCAAAAAAAAAAAAACTAACATTTCGACGATTTTGAGTGAAGAAATCGCAAAGTTCAGAAGATATGTAGGCCAAACCGTGCTTCCTCTGAATGCGAGAGGGGTAGCATTTTCTTCGGGATTTGTTTTGTCTGCCTAACGCGGCTAACCAACTGAGGAGGTGCCTTACATCGCCGTGTTATACCAAAAAAAGTCTCGGACACAAGGCTACGGTAGCGGTGCCCCGCTAGTGTTACGAGGATATTCCTCACTCGGTGGGGGCGATTGATACATCGCCCAAAAGCCGAACTTCTTGACTAAACTGAAAATTCCTCTTGATGGACACACCCATGGTGTGGGTGTGCAACATGTACTACTCCAAAAACCAATAGTAGTAATCGGATGATTTCCGAGTTACAGATCCTCGTTAGCCCATTCCACCCCTGATTCCTGTCTCGCACACTCTAACCAGCACGAACGCTGAAGACCGCAGAGGACCAGTGCGGTTCTCATTCGCGCGGGTGAACACAAGCCCCAGCAAATTGCCCCAAAAATGATCCCCCACGGTATGCTTTGGTCTCTCCACGTCGGCCTCCCGCAAACTTGGGATGAACAGGAAAGAGCAACCCGAGGAAAAACCCAATGGGGTAAAACGTAGCGACTGTAAAACATTAAAACAGTGTCGGGGAGTTTTTCTCAGTGGGGACGAGGAACCTCGCTGAGCGTGAAACGTTTTTCCGGCTAAACATATCCCTACCGCCTCTGTGGTGTAACAACCCCATGCGTCCCTGTGTGTTGACGCGTGCTACGAGAGAGGTAACGCGCCTTTTGGTCACGACATTTGTGTGGGCTAGCACACCATGCCGTTGAATTCGTACAAGAAATATAATTTATAGGCGAAGGCTGCCGTGGGGGGGGGGCAACACATGCCATGGTAGAGGTTCACCTTTTTTTTTTTTTGCGGCTCTCCAGTTGAGGACTACTCCTCCTACCGCTGGCTTTGGGGGGAGGAGGCATAGAGCGACGTGCACCGCGATGAAGAATGCCATGGTCTAACCATAGAAAAGCAAATTATTTTCCAATGCGAGATTAACGTTCCGACGATTATGAGAAACAACACCTTTAGAGGCCCAAACCCCTCCCTATACTAATTTCGAGTAAACTTGTCCCAAAAAGAGGGTTTGCAGTTGAAAAGGCGTTAAGTAGCCCCGTCATTCCGAAACACAAATGACCAAACAAGTGCCACCTATATCGTAGCACGCGTCGGGTACCCCCTTGTTTCACTGCAGGTTTGAACCACTCGCAATAACAACTCTGTGCCCGACTGATTCTACCATAGCCCCCCCCCCAAAAAAACAACAATTTTGTTTCACGGACGTCAATATCTTCTCGACACTGGGAAGGGTGCCATGAAAAAAATGCCTTCAGATTGTTTTCTTGATTGCAAGGGGCATAAAATGACGACCTCGGGGAGGCGAGGGGCCCCGAATACGGCCGTGACCTAGTTTTTTAACCGGCGTCTCCGTTTCAGAAAAGTTGGGGGGGCTTCCCTGGAACGACACGCCCCCACGCTAGAAAACACATTTACGAGGCGGATTGCTTGGCACAGCGTGCGTACGTGTAGCTTTGCAGATTAATTTCGCGAAAAACACAACTGCACGAAATTGTACGACGGCAAAGTAGTAGGGGGGGTGGTCACGCCCTAATGACGCTGAGCCCCTGCGAAAAAAACGCCTTCAAAGTGACCCTCCTACGGTATCCTTGGTCTGTATACAACTTGTATCTAGACCATATACCTGGTATACAGTAAGGGGGCTGATCTTCCTCTATATTGTCAGAGTCAATATGTAGGTTAGGTGTAGATCACCTTGACCCCTTTAGAGCCGCCAAATCCCTTCCCCTACTAGGCTGAAGTAAGCTTGTTCCCAGAAAGGGTTCCCAGCAATAAACCCGTTAAGTCAATACCCCTGTGGGGAAACAATGGTGCACCCCTGGCGTAGCATGCGTTCGTCGCCAATAACCGCGAGGTCAGATGGCAATCATTGCGCGATTTCCGTATCTCCCCATCGCCTCGATTAGATGCAAACCATGGCGCTTGCGTGGCTCATGATGCAACGGGAGGAACTCACCTGTGGGGAAGACCCGCTTGATCTCGGGTGTGCCAACGCCCAAACGATCAACACGGAAGATGGGATCCTGTCGTCGGAGAGCCCGGGAATATCTATCAGCGTCAAGTATGTCAAGGTAATGAACGTTGTTCAAACGTCAAGTGCTTTAACCCGTTTCCAACTCGATATATTTTTTTGTTATTGTATGTCTATCTCTAACATCTCAATTTTTTATAGTGTTTGTCTATATGGTTTGTCCCCATGTCGGGAGTGCGGTGCTAAAAGGACTTGCCTGACTGCGTGGTTAATTGCAACGACTGCGTAGCCGAACCAACCTGCAGTTGGGGAGGTACCCTGCCGGGTTTGAGCTACTCACACGAGTGACTCCGTACGACACCGGCAAAACGAGTTTAGGCGATTCTTTTTGGCGCATCGTAGCTTGTCATTCCGTAACGGATTATTATCGGAGAAATAAACAGCAAAGAAAGCTTGGTACCGCAAACGAACAGGGGGGTCACTCGCACAAGTGACCCCGAGCCATTGCAACAATAAGGTCCCTTAACATGGGACCCATCCCCCTACCTTAGCTTTGGCTAGCCGTCACATCAAACTCGCGCTGAGTCCCTCCCACTAGAAACTTGCGTTGCGTCCACGTGAGGAGCTGTATGCCCCTGGCACCCCCCACAACACCCGCTTCTGAGATAACGTGATGGCGCGATCCGACGGGAAATCACGTGTACCTGGGGTCAGGTGCTCAAAAAGCACATAGGCTTTCAAAGGTAGTGCGTAGTATATTCCGTTTTCATTCTTCGAAGTCACTTGTAAGATATTTGGTCCAAACGATGAAGGCTGCGGGGAAGGTGGGTTAGTTTTTAAGGCAATTGATTACGGCGGACCAGAGAGAGGTGCCCACCGCGCGAAAGACCTTTAGGGCGTTTTAGTTTCGCAATAATCTCCGCTATACTTTACAACTGTTAATTACTCTACGCCAACTAAACCAATGTTTACGCTCTATATATGATTGAGGTGCAACCAGCCACTCGCGCCGAATGACCCTCAGCTCCAAGGTTAGTGAAAATGGGGGCGCCCCTCCCCTACCGTAGCCTTTGTCCAGAGTGTTTATCCTCTACCGTAGCGTGTTCGACTATAGTACATTCGCGGTGAGTCTATCGGTGACTCGCTAAATTCTGCCTGCCACAGGAATACCTGGTGCTGTCTTTTTGTTTTCGGTGCGTGGTGAACTGTTAAATCAATCCTCCGTGTCG
Source organism: Undaria pinnatifida (assembly GCA_012845835.1). Taxonomy (NCBI): domain Eukaryota; class Phaeophyceae; order Laminariales; family Alariaceae; genus Undaria; species Undaria pinnatifida. Next base: position 6,380,718 of record JABAKD010000017.1, on the reverse strand, counting down.
TTGGCGGCACACATCGCGAACGCGATGCCAATACAAAGTCAGTATTCGAGATTGCAAATATAACGGAGATATCACGCGCACGAGGTCTGAGATTGAACCTCGTGCCGACGATTTGTTCGATTTGACGACGCGTGCCACGATAAAAGGATGCGCCTGTTTATTTTCAAGGCTCCAGTGTCTTGAGGAACTCTCTTTTGTACCTCACCCTAAAGCTTCTTTTGATAGAGATAAATTTACAAGTGCAACACCCGACTATTGTATAGCAGTCCCATGGCATAGGGGTACACGACGGACAACGCAAAACTACATGGTGTTCCCACGATGATCTAGGTAAACTCCTGGAGTGAAGAAGCCCCATCAATCGGAGATATCATTTTCGGGGGAGAAATGGTGACACCGCCATCTTAGCACTTACTTGCCATTAACGTCTGCTCGCACAGTCAGACATACTCCCGCCACAGAAAGTGCCACATCTGTCGTAGATCGTAACACATATCCCCTACCGTGTGGCATGCGTCCCAGGTCGTAGCATGAGTTGTCTGACGTACTTGTTTCGCGGTTTCCTGCGCGTCGAAGCAGACAATAGAAAGCTGCCAGGGAGAGAGCGTGGAGGCAGATTTCGTGTACTTCGGGTGCGGGCTTCGTCTCCTGCAGCTCATCCCCGACCGGGAAGAGTCGGCGGCGGCTCTAGACACGTGAGAGGGTGAAAATCATGCCAAGGTAGAGGACGTAGCACTTTTGAGCCAGGCATTTTCTGAGTGGCTCGCTCGTCAACTGGGCGAGCTGCCCTGTCAGTACGAATGCCCACTACATTTTCATAGCCTAGGTAGTTGTACGCAAAACAATGAGGCGTCCCAAGGTAGGGGTCGCACCTTTGCCATAAACATTTCTGAACGGTGGAGCCCCTCAAATGAGAAGCTATGGGCGAGTGAGGTGATTTTACGAGCATGCTTGTTTTCGACCAAGGGCATGCACCTCCTTGTCGGCTTGTTCGAACGAACGTGCTCGAACCCATCTTTCGGGAAATATGTGGCGTTAGCTCCTCATGTTAGGAGCTCAGGAAGTTCCGCTGAAACCCTAACGCGGGATAGCTCCAGGCCCATTGGGTAAATTTCGTCGGGCGCAGCACGCAATGTTCATCAACTTCGAGTTTCGGGTGGGGTGTTGAGCTTGTGAGGACCGACATGAATCATTAGGTGGACCTCTTCCGTAGTTTCGTTACCAGTTAAAATGTCGCAGTAGAGTAATCTGACATGACTACAACTCACCAAGTTGATTCGGCAACTCCTATTTGAGAGATATAACCCTTCTCTATTCCCCACTGCATGCACTACCCATGCACGTTGCGAGAGGTTCGTCCCAAAATCACTCCTGGTAGTTCGAACTCTAAACAATACTAACAACGACGTAAAAGCTTTGCAATTTCTATTGAGGGGTCGTGTTGGAGAAGACGCGTCATGGGGCCGCTCTTGAACCCCCAAGCTTTCTCCTGTGTCCGGGCGCGTGCCACGATTCAAGTAGCACGTTTTCGATAGCATATTTTACGATTGGAAGTCTTCTTAACCCAATTTTGGCGGAATGCCTTTCCTTTTTTTTTAAACAATAGCAGTTGTATACCTAGTCCATGGGTTTGTTCATTGAGTTGGACTCTACGATTCCTAGACAAAATCATTTTTGTGTGGGGCGCAGAACGCCGAACGTGAGAGTCCTTTTGCAGTTAGAAGCGTGCCGCCTTATCGTAGCATATGTTCGTCCCTTGATAATAACAGGCGAACATGGTATTGTCAGGGTCTCGCGTATGCGCGTGCATGCTCAAGCTTAGTTTGGAGCCAAGGTTACTATTTTAGGGAAAGTGTACCTTCCTTGCCACTACTGAGTATAGCGCACCCGCGCGAGTTGCTCCGTATTGCTCCGTACGTCATGTACATAAACATTTGGCACATCCCTCAATGGTGCCCCCTCCCCATCAACGACAGAGTAGTGCTTCCCCCTTGACGCAGGCTACGGTAGGGGGGTTGTGTTGTACGATATACAATATGAGGTTCCCCTTCGGGAAGCTATTAATTTAATGGAGAGTGGCGCAAGAACACAATATTGTCACTGCCGGGCGCGATGACCATCCATTGTACATACAAGGTGAAACTTTCCCCGAAAAAAAAGTTGATTTCGCATTTATCCGGTACCCTCTTGGGTGTGCTCAATAGCAGTACCTTTTACACCTTTTGGGTACTCGATAGACGTGCCCATGACCGCGATCGGTTATATCGTTATTGAGCAAACACTCACTCTCAAAACCCATCATGTATTTTCAGACCGTTTGTAGGATACGTATGGATAAATCAGAGCAGAGCGCCACGCTTCGAATTCCAGCTGTTTAGGGATTGCCAAGAAGCGGCTCGTACTGTTGGGAGGGTATAACAGATCCACACTGATGGCGTGCAATGTGACTCGTAATTACTGTAGAACAAAATTTCAAGAAGCAAACATATTGAGAACGAGCGAGCAAGAGGACAATACATGACAGACTAGCAATGACAAATGAAACTCGCCCCAGTATGGTGAGCACACGGCACGCGCACATGGCCCTGTCTGCTGCTGCTGCTTGCTGGGCGGCAGGGTCGTACAGACGGCGTCGTGCTCCCCGCATTTTGTTTGGTGTCTTGTCATCATCTGTGACGTAGGCAAGAACCCCCCGTAAAGTTGATATACGTAAAAAAACTGCCTCTGTGAACTAATATGTAAAGATCGGCTTGTATCTCATTACTTTTGCAAAGATGCCTCCCCGTATTTCCCTCCAAAGTAACGCGACCAGTGATCTTGATCACACCCTCGCAGCGGCAGCTCAGCAGAAAGATGCGGTAGTGTGGAGTGACACATCACAAGCTCCGACAAAAACAACTCACCGCGGCATAGCGAGGAATCGCCACGCGCACGTACGTGATGTATCCTGCTACTGCTGCTGTGCGGCGGGGTTGTACACCTACGTAGCGTGGTGCTGTCCTCATGTTGTCTGGTGCCTGTCATCTATGGTTTGGGCAAAATCTCCGACACAAAACATGTGGACTTGAATTTTTGGATGGTTTGGTATGTATATATTACTATCAAAAATGTTCCTACATTAGCGCCCCAGTTGGCGCGATCTCTGGACATGATATGGACATACGCACGAAGCGGCAGCACAGCAGAAATATGGGGTATGGTGGGGTGACAAATGGCACGCTCCTATCAAAGCAATAAGCCACTACAACAGCAGCCACACGCGCATAGAGTTGCAGGCTGCTGCTGCTAGGGGGCTGTACTGCTGCTGGGCGCGTAGCAATGCGCTCTGTGCAAAAATAGGGAAACGTACGTGTACCCTCTACGAGCAGGAAACCCGGTGTGCATCCAATCTCACGTGCGTATGCGGGGGTAGGGGATGCGGAGACCCAATCACCGGGGGAATGCGTAAACCCAGTTCACGGAGGGATGGGGAAACCCAATCTCCGGGGGGATGCGGAAACACCGTCCCGGGGGATGTTGCGGAAATCCGGAGACTTGCCTGACGTGTGTTCAACGCCAAAACGTGTAAAAGGCTTGCCACGCACGATACACTGCACGGATCGCGACCAAACCTCCGGAAACGTGACCGCAAACCTCCGAAAACGTGACCCCAACGGTCAAAGGTGAGATAACCCCGGTATGGGCCAGTCGGAAAAACCGGTAACATGCAAGAGGGTTGGCCGGGGTTCTCCATGTGTTCTCCATGTTCGCAGGGCCGTTCCAGATGACAATGGAGTAGTGGTCCCTCTATAGTGCCGGTATGTGCCAGTCGGAAATGCCTGCACTATAGCGGCGACCGGCGCTACTCCCCGTAGTGCATACTTTTGCTGTTGACACATGCTGCTGTAGAGGTGGGCCGATTTGTTTTTTTGAGGCTCGTAACCAGTTAAGGGCCCTATGCCTTCTACGGGAAATGAACTGGTTTGGGGCAGACTAAAAGTGCGACCCGATGCCAAAACCCATGGCCTGGGCACCTGAAAGAGTCAGAATGAAAAGGAAATTCCAACGATTTTGGCTTAAGAAGCCCGTCATTCATAAACAAGAAATCCAACGAATGCTACCAAGCTCTCTGGTGGCCGGCGTCTGTTCCCATCGGTGCCAAGTCACTTCACAGACATTATGAACAGGGCTACGATAGACGACGAAGACGACGTTAGGGGTGGACACCCCCTTTTCCCCTGCCTCTGAGTTGAGGAATAGTCGCGCGAGTGGCCAGATGCATCTTAATACGGAAAGAGACTTTACCCATGGTGTTGTTGGCATAGAGTGTAATAGTACTTTGGAACAGTTGGATAGCGTTGTATATCGCGAAATTTGAAAAGCATTGAAGGCCACTCATGCGGTGAGCGCCCATGGGTCGCTAAAACGAAACCTGTTACTTGACCGTCCTATCATACAGTATATAGCCTCTATCAAGAATCGTAATGTGCGCACAAACCTTGAATGTGCCATGATTTGGAATACGAACGGTGTTCCGTCTCTTAAGGGATGCGGGTAGTCCACAGGGAAGTGACCACGGCTAGTGACGGTGAATACCCCCCCCCCCCCCCCTGCTTCACTTCCTCGCCTACCAACCCCTCCCATACCATCGCTTACCCTCGTCTCCTCCGCTCGTCTTCCCTTCGCGGCCGTAGATGGGTAAACTATGAACGTCTTCTGGAAGAAGCAGTGCTATATTACCGTTCCGGGGGGGGTAGTGGTGGGAGAAGGGTTCCAGTGGGGGAGGCGTTCATGACTACCCACAGCTTCGCGGACGAGGTGTTGGACGGAGAATATGAAGCTCGCGTGCGGGAGTACGAGGATGAGGAAGAATCTCTGTTGGCCAAGTGCCGCAAGGAGGTAAGCACACGCGTTAGATGCCATTTTTTGTAGACTTCTCTTTTCGGTGGGTCCCATGCTACATTTGCGGGAGGTAACCCTTTAGGTTTGATTTGGGGGCTGGAGCGGGTACTGTTTTTTGCTGCGGGGGGTACCGAGGTTTAAGCGGAAAGGTTTTACCTGATGGGTTGGGTGGGTGGACAAATGGGATGAATAGAGCCCATGATGGCTACCTGCCGTCAGAGAGCAAGACCAAGAGCCACCATATTGGTTGCTAACCCAGCTGGGTTGCTTGGATGGTTCACGTATCTGCCGCAGACTGCGGCTTCGATAGAGGTAACACGTTTGGGTTGAAACAAAATCTGCCCAACAGGGCTCCTCTGTCGAACAAAAACGCCTCTAGTGTCGTTGGAGTACCGTATATGTTTCGCAACTTTGCTTTACATCATGCCCGGGCCACGGGATTGCTCATCAAGTCTCGTTTTCATTTTTGCTTCCCAACCCGTTTTTTCGGTGGGCAGGTATAGAGGTCCTCGAGTGATCGCCCTCACAATATGTTGGGTGCATTTCCATGCACCTCTTCTGTAGCTCGCGTCCTTGCCCAGGAGGAGCAAGTCGACCGAACGGGGTATCCAGGTGTAGCAAGGCGATGTGCCAAGTCAAGACGCGTGGTACGAATGGGGAGCCGCGTTCTAGCGAAAGCATGTCACATACGGGCTGGAATCCTGTATTCAGGGGCTAGCCAACACCGTCGGGTGGCCATTTGTGTTGTACAGAATCAGTTGCTATATATCCGGGCCATTGAGTTGTTGTCTCCGGGTTGGAGTTTCACTTATTTCTCAGCCAGAAAATGTTTGGGTGGGCCGCACAGCTCTCCACGTGGAGAGCCTCCGAATTGTTTGGTTCACCGTCACCGTAGCATGCGTATAGAGTGCCCACGGGGCGTTGACCACACTAACGCCGTCTCGAATACCAGTTGATGTTGGACAAACGTCGAAGGCGTTTCGTGTAATGATCACCCGACCATAGCATACCTGTAGAGTGACACTGTCGACCACTGTCCACGTCGGCCAAACGTTGGTCCTGGACTTGAGAGAAAGGGTTTTCCTCTCACTTGGGCGTGAAGGTACCCGTCGATGGCTCTGCCTAACCGCGTTAAAAAAATAGAATCGAATCCTCTCCGTAGGGGACAACTTACCACGTGTGTTGAGCTTTGGTTTAGATTGGAACGATCTTCTCACCTTTTTTGGAGACAAACCCGTTGAATGTAATGTAGTTTACACATTGCAGTGCCATCGAGGCCTTCATACTCCCAAACAAAAAACAACTTTGTCGTAATGTTTGTCTAAAAGCGGAGGCGGCGGCGCAATATAAAATGGAAGGCTTTAATTCATAAATTTCTTAACTCTCTGGCATAAACCTTAGATATGTTGCATTTCGTTTTTTTCTAGTGGTATTTCTTCGACAAAGCTTACATCGGCAGGAATCACCCAAAAAACAAGCGTCATACCTTATTGCGTCCGTGACCACTTCTCAGGTTGAAGATAAGAAGCCACTCCATGGCGAGTGGGAAAGCCAGTACAAGCCCGAAGACATATGCACGCACGGTGAGCACGAGCAATCCTCACGCGGTCTACGACAGCGGGCGTAGCACGTTCTGACTGAAGTGTTTTTCGACAGACTGACGGAGCTCCTTGACCCAAAATCGTCGAAAATGCCATCATTGTGTTGCTATATATTGTTGTTTGTCCAAAGTAGTTAGCCCATGTGATTTTTCATCGGGACGCGTTTTCTGATTTTTTGTCGAAATCTCAAAACCTGTGTTGCAGGGGATATTGATTGCCCACCGAGTCAAGCGTACCCCACATCTCAGTATCGATTTATAGTGCATGGTGTACACAGAGCAATGCCATGAGTCTCAGGAATCCAGAAGCACCTCTACCAACGATAGTCATGCGCTCGCAAGAAAACATATGTATCTTGCTTTGTTTGTTTGGTCCGCGACCCAGGAACCTTCGACGCAGCCGGTGTCTTGGACTTGAACAGGCGGGCGGAACCAGTGATGGCCCGACTCGGCGTGCCAATGGTCCGAGGGTACGATATCACACGAGGTCAGCTGTGGGCTACTCTTCCTGAAGATGGACGGTGAGCGGATACAAAGCCAACATCTTTGCGCACCACAACGGAGGTAGAACAATGTTTTGGCAGCATGTCAGAATGTTTTCTGTTTGACGGAGCGGGGCTCCCTACCCTATTAATAAATTCGTCAGAATACCAATCTTGTTTGTTAGCAATGTTTTTTATGGTACTCATGCCATAAAGTTGTTTTTAGGTTCCTCTTTCAGTCGAATGCTACGACAGAGGTGCACCACGTTTTTCTGTGGTTCGTCGTTTTAGGAGCTTGAGACATGTCTCACAAACTGTTTTGAAGAAGCGTAATACTGCCACCGGATGAAACATCCCATGGCCTAGGCATACAACGATAATCTAGGCCTAGGCATACAACGAGAATAAGGCACAAAAGTGAGCTTTTTCCGACGACTTTGGGTTAAGAAGCGCCGTCAGTATAGAAAATGTTTCGGACTAAAAGTGCTACCTCTGTCGTAGCTCGGGTCTTAAGTGTCAAATCAAGCACGGGTTTGAGTTGAGTCGAGGTGTCGAGCTCCATCGGTAAGGAGCCACCTGAACGAAGCGGCGTGACTCTACCGTTGCATGTGTCTCTCGTCACGTTTCCGAAGCATGCTTCGCGGGGGTCGAATATCTCGTGCCCGTTTGACAAAACAGTGCGCCTTATATAACGTCGCTTTCCCACACTCTTCGCGATCCCATTTTTACAAGGAAAATGCTAAGCGCAAATGCCGTAGACAGCTGTGAATTCACGATATCTCTTTAGACTATGCTTGAAGACAAATCCGCACGACCATCCAGCGACGTCCCCTTCACGGGGAAACCGGTGGTCGATTTCAATCACGGACGCGTGGTACCATGGAGGTAACACTGCTTGGCGGGAAAAAAAATGTTCCGATTGGCGGGACTTCTTAACCCCAAAATCGTCAAAATTTTTCGAAAAAAATAACAGAAAACAAAACGTTTCGTTGTGCGCCTATCCCTGACCCCAACCCTAACCCCACTGTAGGCCAATGAGTAGTTCCTCGTGGGGCGCTTCTAACATAATTCTCCTACTGCAGTCAGCTTCTTGGCCTCAGAAGGCAAAAGAGCTCCTCAACCAGGGGGGGCCTCGGTAAAAACAGCGGTGCGCCTCTACCGGTAGCATGCGCCCATGCATGGCAGCCCAGACTGGCCTGACCCGACCCCACACCTAACGCTGATCCTGGCCCCCACCCAAATTACTTTACTACACGCCAGGCACTACCCTGCGATGATACCGGTGGAGCTGAACTCCTTTCTGTCGGAGGTGACCACAGCGTTGCGCGTAGAGCGGCGCGCGTTTTCCACGAGCGGGGCCGACTAGGCCGGTGGTGTGAATGCAGCGCGTCGCACCTGGTTCGATCGACAATTTATGCTCGCCGCAGCCTTAGGTGGTCCGAGTAGAGTGGTGGGGCGTACGCGGCGCGTGTCACATGTGGATGGCCGGCGCATGTAATCCGGCGTAGTTCCAGCGAGGGCGGCTGAGGTGGCGATGTGCGCCGCGACTCGAGTTATCTGATTGCGTGTCGAGGGATTGCGCTGGAGATATTCAAGCAGGGTCGCGCGACCAAGGCTTCGGTAGGGTGGTCGCCTTTGGAGATTGTCTTTGCGGCGGCGCAGCGTCTCTTGTACGAGTTACCCCCCCTCTTTCTTGCGGTCTTGAGCTTTCGTTCTGGTTTAGTTTTGCTGTATGGATCCGGTATGGAACGGCTACGCATCTACGCTACGGCAAAATGATGATCTAAGTGTTTGTTTTCGGTGAGGTACAGAGTCACTCGTGTGGCTTATTAATCCGGCAGGAAAGAAGGGGGGTACCCCCCTCTCCGCAGCCTTGGTACCGGGTAGGGTTGTTGCGTGGATGCAACGCGTCTCCCAGTTTTGTCGAGCGACTGCGGCACCGTAGTTGCAGCGAAAACTGCCTAAATTGGGAGGGGTTACGCAGTGCGCGTCGTGGTTCAATCAAAGGATTGATGTTCCAGCAGCGGCGGCTAGGTTTATAGTTACCTGTATGCGGGCGACGCACGGTACAACTAGTTGGTAATTGTACGGTCGAGGTGTTTCTGCTGGGGGTTCTGTGACTTCTCACATGAGCAAATTCCATACCTCTTACCTAAGATACTGGTTCTGAGTAAATTGAGAGGGTAAAACCAGATGAACGATGCCATGGCCTAGGTTACATAAAACGAAAGATACTGCACAACGAAGCTGAGGACGCTCCGAAGATAGTAAGCGAAGGAACCCATGTGGTCTAGCAATGGTATACCTTTGTCGTACCACGCGTATGTATGCCGTCGGTTTTTGGTTTGGGCTTGTACCTCTGGGTTTGACTAGCGTGGGTGGTGAGGGCGCGGCACGCCTCCTGGTGTGATCATGGGAATTAAATTCATCGGGGCCGACATCGGTGGCGAAGCGCTCGCCGCTAGTCTCCCTGTTCGGTCGAACGATCGCCCCGCCGTAGGTGCACCGAAGACGGCTGGGTGGCGATGTGTACTCCGCCCGTCTTGGCTTGATCAATGGATTGACACAAGGTAGTGCCATCGGGGCCGGGTAGGGTCGTGAAACTTACGCAGCGCGTCTTATCTTACTCGGTCGCGGGGGGGTTGGGGTTTACGTTGGGGGTCAGCTATATCCGTCAGGATCGTCGTCGTAGCATTTCCCGGCACCAAGGTGTGGATAAGAGTATAAAATACCCACACGGTCCCGCACCGTAGGGCCATATTTAAGGGGAAATTGTGTTGCCGTTAACTTTATGTCAGTATTTCGTTGGGGGGGTCTTTGGAAGGTTGGAGATGCTGGCGGGGCACAATGTGTTGTTCATCGCTGACGCTAAGGGGGCGACGAAATAATGGTAGGTATGCCGCCACGTGTTGCCGCGAGGGTTAGATTTTTTCGTCGCATGATTTCCCACGGGGTTACTACTTCAAGCGATGGCATCCTCGTGTTTAACGTAGTGAAATGTGCATTTGGTGACTGACGTGGGTTCTTCCCTGCAAGTGGTCGGGGAGGGGGGTAACTTAATTCATTCGCGACACCAAGGTGATGCCCCAATTACTTGGGCCCACCTCGCAATATTTTGAAAGTGTTCGATACGATCCGAACCCACCATGGGTTTCCGTATCTGAAAGCCATCGTTGCTGATATAAATATATCGCCAAGGACAGGTGTCCTAGGATGAGCAAGTGCGCTACCCCTCTTCGGCAACACGCCTCAACATCACCGGCACACGAGTTCATTCGCTTTGAATACCTCGGATTCTGCCACAAAAACCTTGTTCGTCGTCAATATGTCTATCCATGGCAAGGCATCTTACAAGTCTGAAAACTACGAAGAGCTGGTCGGTACGCCCGCGGGAACCACTGCACCGCTTTTATACAAACGTCTGTTCAGACGCGAAGCAGTGCTGAGAGCGACGAACTAACGCTGCGGTAGAGGCCTGCAGAAGGCACCCCCAAGTTTCTATCGAGGTGAGATACATGGTACGATAGACGCATGCTAAAGGCACGGTGGACGTACTTACTATGTGACGTATGCTACCATAGAAGTAGCATTTCTATCTATTTTATTTCTGAATGACGGGCTTCTTAACACAAATTAGTCGGATACAGACGACTTCATCTTGTGTGCGATTCTCGTGGTGCGCTTAGGCCACGGGATTTTTAATCCGGCATGGTAGCAGATTTTTTTCTTCCTCAAATCGGTTTTTGGGAGAGGTCTTAAGCTTCCAAATTCTGGGGAAGCCCAGGAAAAAAAAGGTTCACGTCTATCGTAGCAAGCGTCTCTTGGGGGATTTTTGGGGGGCAGTGACCCCCCTCTTTCCTCGTTTGTAGTCGTGGGCTATTTCGTGATTCTTCAATTTTGCGAGATTAATCGGCACTGGAACGTTTAGGTACACAAAACTGCCCCATGTAAATCGCCTAGAGATTGTTTTTATTAGCGAGGTGCAAAGTCAATCGTGCGAGTGGGGAAATCCAGGTAGGGACACCCCCCCCCCCCCCCGCCTCCCCCGCCCCCCCGACCATTACCTTGGCATACGGTGTCTAGAGGTTGACTAGCTTGTTTCTGGGGCTGCTACGATAGAAGTAACGTTTTTCGGCAAAGATATGGTCTGAATTTGACGAGGTTCCTTAACCCGATATCGTCGGGAATGTTATTCTTCCTTTATACCAGCAATAATGTTATACCTCTGCCATGGGTTCGGTCATAGGGGGGTGAACTTTCAGGTTACTGAAAACACAGATTTGGACGAGGTTTGGAGATCCTCAAGAGGTTAGGAGCCTCAGAACACACACATCGTGCACATTTGCCGTAGCCTGTGTCCTAGCCTGAGGAGCTCTAAACACTACCACCACCCAAACAAATCGACCAGACTGTGAATGCCAGCTGGTAAACAAGCCCATGGCCTAGGTACGCAAGCAAATAGGAATGACCCTCCGACGAAATGGTGTTCGAGAGCTGGTGGAGCACTCTCTGGGGAGCTTTCGTATACAGTAAACCAGAGCCATTCGATGGCCAGCAATCTACTCCGAACGGAAGAAAAACTCTCATTGAGTCTTATTTTCTTAGAGTACTAGGGCGAAATCGGTGCCCAGCGCGTCCGAAACGCGATAATCCCCAACGCTCTATCGCGAAACGCGCCATACCCTTTCATAATCCCGCGACCATTTTCATCAAATACAGGTCGAGCGGTTTCTCCTAGAATGCCCGACAGGTGCTCGTTATCCAGGATCAAGCCGGTTAGACCCACATCCATTTGTCGGAAATCAATGCATGGTAGCACCCACCCGTCCCAAGCCACCCCACCGCTTGCCTGGAACCCTAACCCTACGTTAAGGCGCACATCTACGGTGGGTGTCACGATCTTGAAAACAATGTGAATGGATTGGACGTCTTCTGAACCGTTATGGGAGATGTAGTCTGCGCACCACCCCCTGCCGCCATACCATCAAATCCTAAGACCCACTCTTCAAAAGTCTCGTTGCTAAGCTCGCGTCCTCTTCGGAGCATTTCTGCGTACATTTTCGCCTCGAGCTTCCGGCCCCCAAACTGGCGACACTCTATGGGTTCATTTGTGGCGGAGACCTCGATGCCTTCCGTGACGAACTCGTCCCGTATTGAGACAAGAAGTGAGTCGGTTGTTTCCTTCCCATCTACGAAGGTTTAAAGGCCTCCATTCCGCGAGACATACGGAAACGCCCTCCGGACAGCCCGGGATTTTGATGGTGTAGGCGTTCTTAACCTCCAGAACGATAGATTTTCCCTCTGTCATCACGCTCACACCGGTGACGAGTTGCCGTGCGGGTGACGCCTCTGGCAGTGGGGCTGTGAGACGGACGTTCACGTGGAGGTTGGCGATAAAGCTGTACCAGCCACCGTCGACTCCGGACCAATTTAGTTTTTGACAGCGCATTACCTGCATTTGGGGATCGCCGCAGAGACTGCTTCCATCCGGGAACGCTGCGCCATCCACGAACAGCGACATGGTTTCACGAATAAAATGGGCATTACGCGACGTGGGAAACTTGACTCATTTGGTCTGCACGTATCAGCAGGTACCACGGGGGCGGCGAATGCGTCGTACGTATCGATGAATATGATCGCCGTGGCATCGCGCGATAACAGTTATTGCAAGTGGGGATCGCCGCACAGATACGGGTAACATTTGGAGACGCTACCGGCGGCGATAATATTGCCGAGACAACATAGACGGTATGATGGTGGCAAGGGCATTGGTTACTATATTACGCTTGACAATACGTGCGATCATGAGGCGCAACATGATGCGGCCCTGGCATCGTGCAGAAATCGATGGACTACCTGCTGCACAAGAAAAGAACATGTAAACACGTGCCACAGTAGAGTTGCATATTTTCTGTAAAACTCGTCACATGAGGAGCTCTACTGCTCAACCCAAAATATTCCGGAAAATGAAGGGGAAACACGATGAACTATGACACGGCCTTGGTATCGAAAAACATCTTGCGTAACAAGCATGACACATTCCGGCCACTTTGAGTTAAGGAGCCCCGTCATTCAGAAAATGCTCCAGCGAAAACGAACATGCCTCTCTATCTTAGCAAGCGCCTGTAGCGTATTGCCGCACTAACCATTTGTTTAATCGTTGCAGTTGTGCATCCTGGACGACGTGTGCACGCTTAAATCTTTCCTACCCACTACCAATTTCAGTTCATTTGGATTAGCATGCGACGCATTTGCTACGTGTCTACGTTATCACAGCCAATGGCGTGCGAGGACACTCGTCTACGGCGCCTGGGGGTGATGGAAGTCATCGTGTAGCGGCAATTCCTTAATACAAAGAACATGACAGCGGCATAAATAAGCAGCAGAAGCAGCAAACTGCAATATTTCAAAACGTGGTCTATATGAATGCCAGAAACACCAATAATCAACAGCCACGATAACAACAGCAGCAACAGCAACAACAACAACAACAGCAACCTAATAACAGCAACGACAACTCGGAAAACCTACTTATACGAGTACACTACTCGATGCCAGGGTACTTGATTGTCGGATTGTCGTGGGCAGGCACTTTAGCCAGTGAGAACATCACATCTTTAGATTCTTCAGTAGGACATACCTGGGGGCACAGGGATCGGTTGACCTGGGGTCGGCGGCTTCGGTGGCAAGGCCGATGACGCCGGAAACCCAGCAAGTGAGGTGGTGACAGGGTTGGGACGATACCGAAACCGATTGACGTGGAAGCGGCGGCGGCATCGATGGTACCGGAAACAGTTGACGTGGGGGCAGAGGTGGTCGCGGCAGCAGCGGTTGCGATACACCCGCAGCAGAGGTGGTCGCGGCAGCAGCGGTTGCGATACACCCGCACCATCTGTCTGGGGTATTTTGCCGACGCCCTCCATTTGCGAGGAGATACAGGTGGGAGTTGGGGCCGGGGGTGTGGTGCTACGCCACATCGAAAACATTTCTCTAGAAGGACGACGATAAGAGACGTCAACCACCACCAGCGTATGACCACGGAGTGGGGGCTAACGCGCAAGCACATCATGGGGAAGCCTTCAACATAATCCACAAAGAAGCGTCCAGACGAAAAAAAAACACAGAAAACGCTTTGTTGCTTCCTTCTTTTCCTCCGTCTTTGCTATTTATCAAATATTTTGTACGTTTTTCGTTTCTTGCGCCCTTCGGCATTCTGGGCACGAGGACAACAGGGATAGTGTAGTATACCCACTTAGAGTGCATCCATGTCTGCGTTTGCTATTTATTCGCGGCTCGATTGGATCTTAGGTCGAAGAACATACAATTGATACTGCTATTTTTTAGGCTGGGTTGTACCTTCGAAGAACTTGATCGAACGTGTGTCAACAGCAACAAATAACAGAAAATGCAACGCCAGGTACACATGTTATGATAATGAATACCTCTCCATCAACCCCTTCACTGCATTGTCACATTATGTGATGGGTAATTAATACGGTCTGTATCACGAGCAGTCAATAACGTTGTGCACAATATACCCAATAGTATGTTTTGGAGTAGTAGTAGGCCGTGCGTTCGATTAACTTTTCGGTCAAAACTCACATATTTGACGCGTGGCACCGTGAAGGCGAACCCCTTAATTTTGGAATTTTAGCAGCCTAACATGAGGAGTTTCAAGTCTTCTTCCCCCTAAACAACTCATCATGTGGAGCAAAAAAAAAACACTGCTCGCCGGATGAAACATCTCATGACCTGAATATACAACGAAAATCATCCAAGAAAAACGTCCTATTATTGTTTATATTTTTTCCGACGATATTTGGTTAAGGAGCCCCGTCATTCAGACAACATTTCAGACGAAAACTGCTAACTCCATCGTACCACGCGTCTTTTTTGCAAGGTGTGTTTTTTTCTGGCGGCCCTTTTTCTCAGACGAATTTCATTTTCAAGATACGTCTATCATTGAAATCTGTGCATTGTGTCACGATCATCCACATACACCCTCCCCCGCCGCCCCACCCAAAATCAAAATCCGCGAGAGACATACAAACCCCTCACAGGTGACACCATCTCTTCGCCTTTCAAGCTATCCCTACAGTAGCTCTAACTTATTTATATGGCGTTCGAGTCGTAATTAACCCTCCCCTCGCTTTCCCGCCGCCTCCAAGATCGCCTAAGACACCACGCGTGCGTGTAGTAGACACCTATTCATCTATTCGATCTACAAAAATGTAGAAAAAAATCGCCCCCCCTTACAACCTCCTCCCGGCAGACCAGCCACCCACCCCACACCGGTCATTTGAACATATCCATACTCTGATCTTCCAAAAGGAGGTATTGTAGCTACCGTACACAGATTGATTAGCGTCACCCTGATGACGCTAGTACAACCTAATTCGAAGAGGAGTCACCGACCTGTATCCTTAATGCGGACACACACACCACATGTAACACGCGCGATCGGAGTATCACACACCGCTTGAAAATACGTGCTTCGATGAATATTCTTTCGATCTCATAGATATAGACTAGTGCGTATCAATTTACTAACATCTTCATCCGGAAGCCACTCCGTTACTGCAAGGCCCATCTCGATAAATTCTTGTCAGGTTTGATGTGGGTGCGTAATGAAGGGTGTGCACACAACTAGCCACTTTGTTTTTAACATGTTTATTAGCGGGTACGGGTGTAACGATATTCTTACATTTTTTTTTCGCAGAATATCCGTGTAAGCAAGGCAAAATTGGCATCATGCCGTCCAACACAACCCCCCTCCTTTGTTGTGCGGTGCATTTATTACACACCCAAAGCCGAAAGATGAACGAAGGGCTTGCAGTTCAGCGTGCATGTGCATGCAACTTCGTTTGATATACACACCTCCTGTTGATTCTGTAGGATTATGGTCTCGTATTGCGTACAGTAAATTTTGTGAAGATAGCCCGCGAGCAAAAGGAATGTACAAACCAAACTTTGCTGATGATGGAAAAAGATTCTAGAGGATTGCCCCCGACATCGAGTAGTACTCTTATCCCTACTTGTACCAGACACATGTTTGTAGTACTAGCCACTTGCTTAAATAGGAGGCCCTGTCACGCAATCCGACCATAGGTATACTTATCCATAATTAACCATGGTGGTGCGGTATAACACTAGTAGTATTCCACAATATTCGCACGGGTCCGTTGGGATTCTCGCATGAACCTGGCATCCAGCTATACAGTAGGACACCTGGGAATGGTGACAAGTGAGTGCACGACGCGCATATATTTACGGCCCGCTGTAAGGAAATCAGGTATTGAGCATTTTAATAGCATTTAAACTGTGTACTGTGGAGACGGAGCAATCGAATAGCTTGGAAAGGAACTTAAAACATTTGGATATGAAAAAATTGTATACAGGCAGCTAGCTCACCTCCAGGTTCGAAGGTATATTATTGCCGTCACGAAATGAAAAAAAAACGCTCTTCTGCACAATTCGACGGGGGATCGACGGGGGAGGAAAGTATCCAAGTTTTAATCTAGATAAGAACTACGGCGCGGATTCGCACCGTATTAGGGGGAGGGGGGGGGAGAAAAGCCTGCTTGGTGACCTCGGGTCTGACTTGCTTCCAGGGACGGAGCAGGAGAAACAAAATGCGCTAATATAGTAAATGGGATGGACAAAAAAATCTACAGGAACTCGTTACATTATTATATAATTGTCCGTCGTCGACCGAGGCGATACAATCCACAAATACGTACAAGATACCCCTATCCATGTACATTCAGACTATAGTGCCATATATTTAGATGGGGTAAGGGGAGATAAACATTAATCAGCACGTGCTATCTGGAGACACGTAGGTGGAATGTTTTGCCGTATTTGAGGCAGACGATATCGACGGAGACAACGGATATATTAACAATATCAAACGGTGTGGGGAGGGGGGATTACTTGCTTTCAATCTAATTCAAGACATTTACTTACAACGACGTTCACGCACGAGACGCCTCATACTAAATTGGAGGGGGCTAGTGAGTCGTTCTCGGGCACCTCCCCCCCAACGTTTCTTTAACGAAATCGCCGGTGTCAAAACCAGCTCCCGGTTGTATCCCCTGAGATATGGTGTCTCTCGAAACATTGACGTTGATCGATCGATAGCACGTTTCACAAAAGAAAATGTATTAATCCTTTGTGTTTCAATTGTATCCTTTCTTGTGTCGAGCAGCCATGAAACGTTCGTTGAAGAATATCCCCGGTTTTAGGGAGGTATCGCATAATTGGTCTAGTGAAAAAACCTCCTACAAAATATATTACCGCGAGAAACCTCAGCCTTCCGATCTAACAGACACCTTTCATTCCGAGTATGTCAAAACACCAGTTGCAACACACTTTAACGCGCGAATCCTATGTCATAGACTATGTCATAGACTATGTCATAGACTATGTCATTGACTATGCCATAGACTATGTCGTAGACTATGTCATAGACTATGCCATAGACTATGTCATAGACTATGTCATAGACTATATCATAGACTATGTCATAGACTATATCATAGACTATGTCATAGTCTATGTCATAGACTATGCCATAGTCTATGTCATAGACAATACGCGTGACCCAGTGCCCAAAGTCACAACGGGGTCTGGAATGCCATCTAAGTGACACCTTCAGTCCGAGAGAAGTCCGAGAATGACTGGGACTCCATCAGCAATGTTACGCGTTCATCGAACGCGCGGAGAACTATCAATATCCCGGCGGCGGCTACATAACACCCATCCTTCGTCGCACCGTCACGGCACTTTATACTTCTTGTGTTGTCTCCACCCTCTGGGTTTTCGGGCAGACACCAAGGACTACTGGCACACACCCACAGCCGTCCATTGTCAAACAGCTGCCATCGTTAAGAAGGTCTGGCACAAGGCGTCCATTCTCTCATCTCCCCAAGTTCTGACCTTCAGCTGGCGGTGCCAAGCCCGGTCGACATCAGGGGCCTACTACACGCAGGTGTTTCGATATCGGTGCGTCAAAAAGGTTGTTTCATTTGCCACCTAGTGACAAATCGTGTCGATGCACGTAAGACTTGCACGAGTTCGTTTACGGGAAGGTGAAAGCAATACGCTATCACAATCCCCGCCCCCCCCTGACTGACAATATACCTAGTTTCTAGAACAGATTTTCCAGTTATATTTTTAACAAGAGGTGATGTTGATAGTAGGTTCCACGGTCGGGTTTCAGGCTAAACATAAGAGTTAGCGTTCTACGGACTAAACACGATGTTTTGGGCAGTGTTTACATTTCATATTACTGGAAGTCCAAGTGGGCCAGGTGAACTTTCTCGATTTACACATTTTGTCCAATGTCCCACTCCATCGGAAACATGGTGGGTATCTCGGGCGTGGCAGCGGTTTCGACATACGTGCGTTGCCGTTAGCATTCGCCTCGGCCGCCCTTCCTGCAGTGGCGGGGTGCACCGTATAGACGGCGTTCGTCTCCGGTTGTGTTCGTGCGCGTACACTCCTCGACCGTGAACACGGTTGACACGAAGACCAGATCGACCGGCGACTCCGATTGGTAAAGTTTCATCATAACGTTGCCCAAACAATTTGAAATAATTTTCGTATTCCTCCAATGAATGGGGATGTTATTGTTTTTATACTTCGAACGCATACCCGTGCCGTACAAGAGTAATAAACACTTCCAGGCAGTTGGCATCACCTCGTTATTGTTCTAGATATCCATGCCGTAGCTCCAATTCTTTCCCCCCCCCCCCTCCCTCCCCAGTTTTTTTCCCGCGCTCCCTCATATTTAAACGCCCCACCACAAATCAAAATCTGCCAGAGTGATAAACACTACCAGGCAGTTGATATCACGCCTCATTACCTGTCTAGCAATCCATGCCGTAGCTCCGAACCACCCCCCCCCCCCCCCCCTCAAAAACAACAAATAACCACCTCGAACACTCCGCACTCTCCTCACTGGCTGTACGACTCACAGGATATACATGATAAACTGATGCATTCCGCCCACAACCGACATATTTGTCCCCTTGAAAGATTTATAGTTTCCGCGCACAGATTGAGTTGCTCCGCCCCCCCCCGCCCCCCTGCCTCCCCTGCCGCCCCCCCCCGCCGCCCCCTCTTGCTCAAACCCAGCCCCCCACGTCCTTCAAAACTCCCCCCTCCCCTCACCGGTTATACGACTTACAGGATTCACTTGATAAACTGATGCATTTCCTTCCACAGCTGTCAGATTCTGTCCCCCTCAAAAACGGGTTTTGTAATTTCCGCGCACAGACTGACTAACATCACCCTCTTGACTCTGGTACAAGCTACACGGTAGTTCTCAGGGAAGTAGTTGACCGTAAATCCTGAATAGCGACACATCATATCCAGTAGTCCGCGCGATCGGAGAATCTCCCACAGCTTGCAAATAAATATGATTTTCGACGAAATCATCGATCTCACAGCTGGAGTGTACTTTTGTTTGTATTGTATTGTCCACTGTTTACGGCGTTTATCTGTCCTTCATCGGAAAAGTTGCCCATCGTTCAAGATTCAGTCGGCGCGTGTACTCTTTCACCACAAAAATAAGAAGGTGACATCGAGACCCATCAGAATGGGGTACACCTCGGGGATAGCTGCGGTCGGGCTACTGGTGGTCCTCCCCTTCTCGCATCAAGTGTCTGGGACAAGCATGAAGGAGCGTCAAGTAGCGGCATGCAGAGGCTCAGGCACTGGAGATGTGAGCAAACGTGTCTGACTGCGATGCCTACATTCCAACCTAACCCGACCCGCTTTCCGCCGTGCCAGTAACGTATACACAGTTGAGACGTGTGCGCAAGCAGACGTATGGAAATGCTTGGCATGTGATGTTATGGGGTAGCAGGCAACCTCCTATCCTATCGTGCATACATTTGTTCCGTTTTAGTTAGACTATTAACAATTAGGGATAGGCGTATACAGCACAACACTCAAGTACAAGCATCAAAATATCAACAAGCGAAGAATAGATGCACCAAACCATTGAACTATTATTTGTTGAAGCCACTGCTGTGGGTAGACGTGAAGGTAATTGCACATAACAAAATTTTTATAACGGCTCGGTATTTTTCGGATTGTTTTACGTATCCATGTTGTTTGTGGGCCCCGTGGCATTTCGGCCGCGGGCTCGACCTCTAGTCTACACGTTTGGTCTCTTGATTTGAGAGGGCTGAAAACGGAGAGTCTGGGGGCATGTGCCATGAACAAGTAGGGAATAGCTATAGTCAAAGACCGGGGTATTCGTTAGCAGCAGCAAGTCGATGTTTCGTCGGGTCCCTGTGCGATGGAAAAGCCTGGGTATGTATTACACAAAGGAAACGTTATGGGCGGCGAATATCGTAAATATGATATGTTGGCTATACGATCTGTATCCTAATGAGGACAAACGACCCGTAATACGCGCGATCGGAGCACCACACACAGCTTGCAAAGATGAGTTTCGACAATTTATGCGATCTCACAGCTGGAGTGTATTTCAATTTTTATAATATATAGTCTAGAGGACTATACATACATGTAACAACCTTTGAAATGGTTCACCGGGAAAAAGCTAAAACACACTACTAGCTACTACTGACTGCAGGTAGGTGCTAAAGAACGAACGCGCTAAAAGTCAACCGAAGCGCAGCAAGCCGACGACTCGTCTCTCTCGGCCTCCCTGGTGAACCGCTACATACTACTGAAAAAAGTATCCCGTGCACGTCTGCTTTGTTTCTCTCCACCGACGGGCACTCATCCAAGCTAGCTTAGCCTTGCGAAGGCGGTAGGATACGTCGGGCACGTATGTGGCCCTTCTCTGCGACGTCGTGGGGTTGACTGAATGTTTTTTGCTACTTCTGAGTATGGCGGGGTTACGAATTAAGAGAATTTCACTGAAACAGCCCAAATATTATATCCTTAATGAGGACACACAGCTCGTAATACGCGCGATTGGAGTATCGCATGCACAGCTTGCAAAGATGAGTTTCGACAAATCTTCGATCTCACAGCTAGCTGGAGTGTATTTTCATTTTTTATAATAAATATTGTCTTGAATCGATTTTGATCGGTACCAGCCCGAAAATTCTCTTCGAACCGTACTTTCTCTTACAAAAAGTCTCCTAAACCGTAGTCACTACTGTACTAATAAAACAAAATGAATAGAGGGCAGCAGTACGGCAGTGCAGCAGTACGTGCGGTAGTAAAGGTCAGAGGAGTGCGGCAGTGGGGACGGTGGTGCTCCCAAGCACCAGTAGTGGGAGGCCGGTATCTTAGAAACAAGAAAAAAGGTCCATCTCCCACAGGACGAAAAAAGACTCCCACGTACGTGTGCTGGAACGTAGCATCTAGCCCATGGTCCACGCGCTGGCCTTAATCTGATTGTTCCACGTAGATGTCGTGCGTACTTATAAAGATAATTGTTGAAGTATTGCCAGCAGCAGTGTCTATGCATAGTGATATACTGAAGTCCAGCAGGACTATTACACAGTCGTAGTTCATTGTGGTGATATTTGTGTTGACTATCAGCGATGAATTACCTGGGCACTTGCACTTTTGCCTACGACAATACTTTTTTATGTTGTCAATGTAGACTAGGTAGTGTATATAATATACGCAGAGTTGTTTGTGGCTGAAACACGTTATTTTGACGACGGGCGAGGCGGGGTACACATGAGCGAAGCGGGCGAGTCTACCTAGCGTGTTAGAGGAAGATAAATGCTGAATATATGGCCGTTCTGCCCCCTCCGATATACTTGCAGGGGTGCAGGTACTATTCGTCGGGAAAATTGGTCATGGGGGCGTGTTCGATGGACAGCAACGGAGACGAGTGTTGCTGTGAGTCTGTGTTGGCGTGGTGTTTCTCGCTATCGACCGTAACAAGTGTTTCGTCGGGCTTTTTTTGGTGGCGAATGCCACGTTAGGCACCACACGCAACAAATCACGAAAAAAAATGAATATTTTGGCGGTTACCGCATATTGACCACATCGAGCAACCAGAGCTGCTGGTGTAGGAGGTGCGTTCAAACTAGAACTCAGGAAGCCGTGAGGCAAGCGTGGGGCTTGACGTTAAATATCTCGAAATATCTCAAGCTTTCTCTCTAGTGGCTTGATAAGATCGCGACCGTCGTTGCCTATTGGCCTGTATCAATCGGCTTCAAAGGTGTAAACCATGTTTCCACCTCATGCATTAAGCGAGATGGAGCGATATCAGAAATGGTGTAGAAAAAATCGTTACAAACCGACCACGCCCTCAGCTGAGAACGGAAAACAAAATATACCTCTCCGAAGTCACATACTCTTACACGTTGTTGTTTCACGTTTCGTGTTTTCGACGAGCGTGTCGTTTCCCAACACCCAACGATGACGCACATGGCAGCTAATTCTTGCGCCCACCTTGTAAAGCGGCGTGACACACCGTTGATGTTGCGACATTTTGTGACCCAGCCGGGGTCGAACCCTATGTACATATATGCGATTGCGGCGTCCTTCCACGCGAAGAAGCCCGTACTACTGAGGTGGTGCATGTCTCCGAGTTTGCGATACTAGGAGTACACAACATGCGTAGACCATGCTGAGCGTGGTGCTGCTCTAGACCCTTCAAAGAAACGACTGATAACAAAAAAGTGCCGTGGTGTTGGTCAACAAAAATTTGCCCCATGTTAGCTATTTGATAGCCACACGGTCACAATCATGCCCATCTGACAACGCTTCGTTTGACCTCCTCTCTTGCTCTCGAACATGTTCGGCAACCACTCCCTTGCGCCCCGACACCTGGGCGAACCCCTTGACAAAGACTCTTCAGGTATGAAGTGGTTAGTGTAGATGTGTTGATATTTTAACGTCGAACGACGATGTGCGTGGTAGAGAGAAACGGGAGATCTCAGCCAGTACATCACCTAGGTACGAGCCATTTCTCCACGCCCCTTACCACAGCTGGCCACGAACACGTTTAGCATGTGTGTTGAAGCCTGCCTGCTGCCGATCGACTTGGACAATGGTTGCGCATGCGTCCGCCACCGATGCTGTGTTCCGAACAAAGCTTTTCGTACTCAGGACCCCTCCACACACATAGAACGAATCTAATTTGACGTCGAAAACTTTTGCAATAGCATCAGTTGTCCTAATTGAGGGGTGTACCTACGCCGTTGAGTAGTTCATTAGTGAAACTGTTCAAATATTTTCCCAATCGAAGTTTGAGCCCTGACGGCATGAGCTTCGGATACACAGGTGCACAACCCACTGAGACACGCGTCATGGTTGATCATCCGACAAAACGTAGCCAACGACATCTACAGCAGCCGCCCCTCAAAACTAACATACCGGTTCCACTAAAAGGGTACTCGTAACCAGGGCTACGGCATAGAGGAGTAATACTTATCGCATTATGTTGGCAGCAGCTCGAGGTCGCTAGCGCGAGTGACCTCCGCCCGGCTCCTTTTTGGGATGCGATTCTAATCCTCCGAGCTGATTTCATTTTGGCGACAGCAATCCGCACTGGAATGATATGATCTTCTGCGTCCAAAGCAACCGCCTAGCGTCTTCGCGTCCGTTAGGCGCGGAGTCGCTCGTGCGAGTGACTCTGATCCTGTATGAAAACGGTGGTATCCATCCTACGGGGGCCTTCATCTCTTCAACCGTAGCACGCGACCCAAGAACATCCGCCCGCCCGCCCGCCCGCCCGCCCGCCGATCAGTCGATCACATGACGTCCTTTCGCACTGATAAATCATGCCGCGTTATCACGGTAAAGCATCTCGTGCCGTGATTGAATCGCACTGCGAAGGAAGCTAAAATATTCAGACAGCGTCCTATTTCGTACTTACATTTTTATCCCTACTGCTATGCACTTTGAATTTAATTCGTACTGGTTTGCACTTTGATCTGCAGCATGCTCAAGCGGAAGCAGCTTGTGCGGAGACCCGCACATGCAGGGCCTGCGCGGCCAAAAAATCGATTGGTCCGGCGTCGACGGCGGCTGGTACTGCCTGATCGCCGACGAAGACGCAAATCTCCACGTCAATGTCCGCCTCACTGCTCCCCTGCCCGTGGAATTCCCCGACCGCCAGCTGGTCACGGGGGTAAGCTTCATTTCGGAAGGCAATTCCCTTGTGGTGGAGGTAAAAGACCCTTACACCATCCACACGGACGGATGTCAAGCCGGGGTCTCGCCTTGCCTCGCCGACGGTGGGCTGCGTGCTGTCGCGAACGGAGAGGACGCCGAGCATCTCCTCGTCCCCACGAGGGATGTCCTGGTGTACGATGGTATCGAGATCTCCGCCTCGAACCTACCGGTGGAGTGCCGGCAATTCGGAGCTGACAAGCTCTGGGCCAGCATGTACGCGGAAATGCTGCAGGGTGGGAGGGATCTTCGCGGGGAGAACTTCGAGGACTGGGTGCTGGGTTTCGCCGAGATGGCCGCCCCAGGGTGGTGCGCGCGTTACATCGCTCAGCACGGACTCGCCGCCGTGCAATCCGCACACGCGGTATTCAAGATCGTGGGGCCCACTGTCACCTTGCGCTTGAACAGCGGGTTCGGGTACCAGGTCGAGGGGGAGCAGACTTCGGATGGCCGCGTCTTGCCTGGGCTCGACTTTTGGCAGATGGACGTCGGCCTCCAGGGTCTGGACATCGACAACGAGAAACTTTCTGGCATCCTGGGCGAGACTGCTCGTGTAGTGGTGGACGAAAACGGCGTCGAGATCATGGAAGGGTTCGACGCGTTCCGTGGAGGTGCTGAGGACTACCGCGTCTCGGATGCTCTGGGCACCGACTTTGCGCTGCTCCACTAAAGCGAACATGTGTTCATGGTCATAGCCTTGCCGGTTTTGGGTGCGGTTAGCACCCACTGCTCCAACGTCACACTGGACGTCCACCAAGTTGTTGTGTCACAACATGCCCACCGATCGGACCAGTTTCTGGAATAGTACTTGGAATGACGGACACGCATTGCGGTAGCGGCAGCACATGTAAGTCGCACATGTAAGTCGAACAATTTATTCTGAGGGGACATATCCACAACGAAAAACGTGATGTTACTGAGATGCTGTCTGCATGTTTCAGCATGTGTGGTTGTAGCCTTATGTTGTCTGCTTGTTGCAGCATGGGTCGTTGAATGCCTAAGCCTTTTTGGTTCGTATATCGCCATGTATCTTAACAATATCCCTCGGAATCGGTGTCTGGGTGGTCTATGAAACCCACAGTGTGACGCGGTGCTTCATGTGTTTCGAAGGTGATTTTTCCACACGTGTCTAACCTGGACGGTGGACGTGAAGACGGTGGCGAAGCGTGGGGTAGTGGGAGACAAACGAGACCCTCCCTCAGTCTCGCACGTTTCACCATTCCGGTGCGGTCCGTGGCGTATGGAATTTCCACACGTTATGCTCGTTGGAACGACTAACTGTAATTCTATTTTGTTATATTTTTGA
Organism: Undaria pinnatifida; assembly: GCA_012845835.1. Lineage (NCBI taxonomy): Eukaryota > Phaeophyceae > Laminariales > Alariaceae > Undaria > Undaria pinnatifida. The sequence goes on along the minus strand of JABAKD010000017.1, from coordinate 6,355,325 downwards.
ACCGTTAGGGTATCAGAACACAGTCGGCTCGGGCGAGCGTTAACCGCCATCCCTGATTTCGTGGTGAATTATGGCCGTGGTTTGATGGGTCGGTACATAGGGGTTTCCCGCGAACGACTAATTTTTCCCTTTTGCTGGTTGAGTTTTAGAACGAGCCATTCATCTCTCGAGCGCCGCACCGGAACGGTCGCTGACCCGTAGGTGCGTACGTCGTCGTGTATTGACATGTGTGAGTCGGTTCGAAGGATAGGTCGACCGCGAATCGTTATGCTTCGGGGTACTTTTAGTCGTTAAGGAACATCAACATGTTCGGTTAGTGCTGACGGCCGCTGTGCTTCAGTGAGTGGTGATTTAGGGGTGAATGTATGGCTTCGCCACAAATGGCATTCGTGACGCCTTACCGTTCCAACCCCGAACATCCCCTTGTTGCTTGGTGCATCCACGGGGGGGCCTGTGGTCGTTTTAAGCCCCTGCTGAATGTCAAGGCGGGCAAAAACAACGGCGTGTCAGTTGCCGTGACTGTTCTGGCGAACGTACATGTCGTAGACGTCTGGAAATTGTTTGGGGTCGATATTTCTCGGTAGCTGGGGTTGGTGGTTTCCTGCGAGATTTCGATGATTACTTTTGTTGCGGGTTATATGCACAACGTGTGTGGCGAGCGTCGTGAACCCATGGGAAGATTTTGTTGTCGTATTGCCAGATTGCTCTGTTAGCTTCTCATTGTAGCTGTAAGCATATGCGGTGACCATGCATATTATCTCGCCGTTTCTTTTTGTTTGATTGGTGCAGGCGTGAAAAGGGGACACGTAACACGATTGTTTAGGTTGGTTTGTCTAGGACAGTACCAACCATTGTGGTTCAAATTGTATCGAACGTATACCTGGTACATTTCACCTTACGTGTGCATGTTGACTCGGTGCATGACCGTCAATACACTATTCATTAACGCGCGTGGTGACCACAAACCGCGGAGATGATTTTTTGTTTTTGGCTCTGGATGTGCGGTGTAGTATTTTCTTCAGTTCGGGTGTAACCTTTTGTTTCAGTTTGCGTTATCTTTGATGTATCTTAAAAATCATTCATTCCAGAGTTATTACATCCTCTCTTACAATAATGGATAAGGTTGTGGCGATGCGATGGCGTGAGGAGAGCGAAGAAAATTACTTGTAGACTAGAGCTCTTCCTTGTGGGTATTCAGTGTCGCAGACATCAACCAAGACCAAGCACCAGCATCGAGATTCTGTTTCGGGGACGGTACCAAGCACCCGACAGGAGTCGGTCTGGGCGTTAGGCGGTCTTCCATGGATGGGCCGGCCCGTTTTTCAATGGTTTGCGTGCTTCCTGCCAGAGTATGCTGCTTTTTTGCGCAGGGCATTACACGGCATTACACGGGGGCGTGTTGGCTTAAGCCGTATTGGCGTGTGTGGAACGTGGGCGAAACAGTTGTATACCTTCCGACGCATCAATGGGACATACACAATTAGCCTTGTTTTTATCTCCTACGGCGTGGTTGATGCTCCTGTTGCGTGAAGAGTGGCGGTGGGTTTGGGGGCCCAAAGCACTTAGTCTGAGAGTGATGCTGGGCCGTATATCCCTCGAAGCCTTATCCATCGTTTTCAGTTGCCCTTAAAATCTTGAATGAAAATCATTTCGTGCTGTGTCTGGCCATCGGAACAGTTCACCGTATAACCAGTTTCACGGTTATCACAAGCGGGATGTGGGCGACCTCGGTAGTTCCTCATTTGGGAAAACCCGAACGACGCTTCTCCCGACCTACCGTCGTATGGGCCCATTTGCGAAATAAAAGCCTTCCCCGCAACAAGTACTATCGTTTCGAAACTAGTTCAATGTAGAAGTGTAAACACTAAACCGATGTACAATTTGGTGGGACTAAGCGGGCGAACACGTTTTGAAATCAAACGACCCCCGCAGCTGGTATTCCTGTCTGTGTGTCCTTGCCACTGAATGCCATTCTATATATATATATAAAAACCCTCAATCACATCCAGGATCTCCGTTTTTTTCCGGCCACAAAGAAGTGTAGACGGCTCGTGTGGTCTCAATCACCTCAGTAGATGGAAATGCATCGTAAAACGGCAGCAGGAAGTTTGGTCATGTGAAAAAGCCACACGCACCTTACACATGCGCCAGGAACGCGCGAACCCGCACCTCAGACAAAACGAAAGGAGATGGAGAGATGGGAACTAAAATTACCGCGCATGCCTTCGTCTAGTGTCCATGTATGCAATACCGCCTCTGTAACCGTCGGCATCCTACACATAGAGTGTCCGTCTTGAGATCTCCTACGCATATGCATCCGACGGTAGAGATCCCGTAGCCCCTTGATTCTGAGGCTTGGCGGGAGTCATACACCCTACCGGACGATACGTTCAGAAAATAAAATAAGAAAGTGAATTCCAATGAAAAATATCCCATGTTCTCAGTGCTCATAAGATTCGGCTGCAAAACAACAATGTCATTATTCCGACGATTTTGACTTAACGCCATTAGACTACAACCGGAACCTCGCCTTTGACGAAAGCTTACTTGGGAATAGTTCTGGGAAGGAATTCGGGGCTCTAATGGGGCTAAGGAGGCCCGTCATCCAGGGAGTGTTTTCCCCACAAACAATGTGTTCTGCTTCTGTCGCACCTCACGTCCATGGAGCTATTCGAACGAAGAGTATAAGCAGTGTGTTCAACAATTGAGAGACATATACCTGGTGTACTCGTGCATTGAAAATGCATACCAACAGTATGCTATAAAAGAGCAGTAGGGGTATCAGTACTTGTCGTTAACAGTAGCCTACGACACGGAAACGCAACCAAACACACTGAAAACAACTTGTGCTTGGATAGCACACCATGTGGAGATTTTGCGATGACATAAGGCGTTGGATATCATACGATACGGACGTGTAGCGCAGTTCTAGTAGTCGTGCGTGTGTGGTCGGGGCATACGATCGCTGATCATGTTTACCGAAGATCGACGTTCGACCACTAAACGCGACGTATCCGACCAGTCCACTGTACTAATAACACAACTCTCTCGTCGGTATGTGCATCATTGCACCGTGATGTTTCTTGTTTCCCCGTGAGTACTGTGTTCTGCCCAAAATTGTGCCGATGAAGTGGAGAAACAACAAAGACGGGAGCAAAACAGAAATACTCCCTACACTTCATGTGGTTTGACTGTTTCAAACTCCACGAGGGTTAAACACTGCCATGAACAGCACTACAACCAGCCACCAAGGGTTATCACCGCGAAGATCTGCTGTGGAAAAGTGATAATGTGGTCTGCGGCATCTGGAGCGTGGCGTTGAGGCAGTGACCGAGAATCTCGACATTCGAAATCCGTGAGGATGCCGTTCTTGTGGGTGAAAATGCCTCGAACGAACGTTCCAACAAACGAACGAACGAACGAAAAAAAAAACTTTTCGGATATCGGACTGAAGCATTTGTTGCGGGGGTAAGCCCTCCAAACGAACCAGCAGGTTGTTTTCGACAAACCATCCGCATGGCTGGTTCAGGCTATCGAGATTGTGACGGCACCCGACAAACTGGACTGCGGTCCTAAAGGCTGAAACAAACCAATACGCCCTTCGCTAAGGCCACAACATTTCCCACATGGGTCACGTTTCCCTTTGGAGCATGTACAACGAATGCTTGTCTGACATCCGCATTGGAGTCGTGTATCGTGTCCAAGACGTTTCAAGCGAGTCGACAGGCGAATTCAGGTGACATGTTGCTGTGTACAATCGGTAGAGCACTTCGAGACGCCAGAATTTCTTCTTCGTGTCCTATTCATATTTTGTAATGCGATATTTGACATGGATTCTCGTTCGTGACCATTTCGGTGCCTCGTAGGTTCGTGCTGGCAATGTACCCGTGAAACATTAAACAACATGTCCTGTTGCCCCAAGTGGAATACAGCCATATCTTACATATTTCGAATAAAATGCATGACTACGAAACATTAGTTTCACCGGGACATGTTCGCGAGACGAACTTGAACGATAACATTTAGGTCACGTGTCCTATCATGTTGAGGGGGATGAAATAAAGGAACTCTTCCACCGATTACGAAAGACCCTTCAGCGCCATGGCACCTCGTATACTCGCAAGAGCAGGAAGAACACGCACGAGATCATCAAAACACGTACACCCAAGATATCCGCGAAGAATGGACCCAACAAAAGAAACTGTTTACTGCTTCATTGCGAATCCTGCTTTTTAACCTGGTATTAAGTACACTTCAAAGAAGGGAACAAGAACGCAAAATATCAAAGCACCACCGAGCCGACCAAACCAAACAAACACTCAGTTTCACAAACAGAGTCAAGAGTCTGACATTTCACCAATCACATCAGCATGCCAAAAACCCGCACAACCGGAGCATATGCTCGACCATTTCCATCACATGTCCCGAGCACTGGAATCACACCAAGACCAATTTCACGGAGTAAACTACGAGCTCCCTTCTCCACGATAACGTCGTCGCTTACTACGCTTCACAAGAGGGAAAAATCCCGCCAATTTCAAATTCACACACCCCTGTCATTAATAAAAACTAGCCTAGGCCAAACTCGAACATAATGGAGTCAGCACCACTGTGCCTCGTACACTCGCAAAGAAAACCATACACGCGAAAGTGTACAAGGCACGTCCTAGGTATTGATACAACGGGCCGAAGCCAAACAGCACGTACTCGTAGTCTAGGCCATAGAGAGTGTAGAAACCTCTATACCCACTGCAACCTCGCTGATCCGTACTCTATCAATCCTAAGGGAACCGTGTTCGCGAACATCCAAAACACATGGCTCAAATATTGAGGTGGACTCTTACACAACAGAACGGGACCTGAACAGGAAGCCGTTTCTTCACCACCCTACTTTATCATACAACTGCAAACGAAACATAAACGTGAAAACGTATAAGTACACGCCCCTGCTGTTCATAACCGGAGTTGCTCCATCGTAATGCAAAATTTCTCGTGTGAGTGACAACCTCTTTCTTCTCCTCTATTGCTCACCGTTTCACGAGAGGAACGCACGCACGAACATGTAACGCACACATGCCCTAGTTTATCCATGCGGACCACAGTAAAATACGATATATTTTACTGAATGAGCGGAATCGTATCGCTTCAACGCAATGTCGACGCGTTTGTATGTTCACGAAAGGGACATGCAGCCAAGAACCTAAAACACACACCAGCCAGCTTTTAATGCGGACTACTACAAAGCAGGGCCTATCTCACTCAGTCAGATTCTTGACCGCGATGTCGTTATTTCATACCAGGTAACCGACAAAAACAGTAACATACACACGAACATCGAAAATACAATTGCAATATACTTCAGGGCCCAAAATTGATTCCGTTACGCCACGACTAAAATTCGTAACCGTTCCCCGTGTACGATGTTTACACGTACGTAGTTCCGTGATTCCTTGACGCGAGGCCTTCATCCGTGCACATCGACACAAGTTGATGTGCATCACTGACCACAGCACAGGTTGTCCACCGCACGAGTGGGGGGCAGCGTTGACACACGACTTGGCGCTTCGGTCAGCTGCACAGGAAGGACCACGTTTGGTGAATGTACTGCCCTTATATGGCGATGCCTACTTAACGCAGAAGCGTTGTCACTATGATACCTTCATCCCAAGCGTAACAACTTCAAGGACGTCGTCTGACGTATCCAAAACCTTAACACATATCGGGTACTTATACTAAAATACCACCAACAACATAGGAAAACGTTCTCCGTGGAATAAATGTTCCACGTTGCCGATGAACACATATATTAGGAAAAAAACTGAAATTAAAACGCATTCAAACCACGACTAACACAAAATGTCAGAAACTCCTGGCTCGTGACACGAAAAAGAAACACTCGTGCAAAATTCCCGCACGTACGAGCATTGCTCCTCGAGCCACTGCTTGAGAGGGGAATGCGGCCGGCCTATGCCATAAGATACTCGGAGCACAACGACGGTATGTTACATGTTGATGCTAAGGTATACAGATTTTACGCGTGAAGATTGATACCCATAAAAGGTTATATTCATACAAAACACTTTGGAAACGTACGCCTGTTTAGCCAGCACATTCCTCGACCATAGTAAGGACGTTGGTAGACTTACAACATATTCAAAGCCACTACGAAAAAAACAGTCAACGCGCATGCTAACTCTACACCATCAGCCAACAATATGTCAACATCTGTACGCAAGTTTACTCAATCAGAGCGAAGTCGGTACCCAGCGCGCCGGACACGCGATAGTCCTGGACGGTCCCGCGCATGGCACCATAACCTTCCATAACCTCGAGGCCGGCTTGGTCCACCACTGGGCGGGCCGTCTCGCCCAAGATTCCAGACAGTTTCGGATTGTCAACGGCCAGGCCATCCATCCCAACATCCATTTGCCAAAACTCTAGGTCAGGAAGGACGCGTCCGTCCCAGTTGATTCCACCACCAACCTGGTACCCAAAGCCGGCGTTCAGGCGCAGGTCGACAGTAGGGGTCATGATCTTCATGATGGCGTGAATGGACTGCACCTCGGAGAGGCCGTGCTCGGAGATGTATTTGGCACACCACTCGGGCGCTGCCATCTGGTCGAAGCTGAGAACCCAGTCCTCAAAGGTTTCGGCGGCCAGCTCGCGCTCACCCTCCATCATCTCGGCGTACATTCGGGCCCAGAGTTTGTCCCCACCGAACTGCCGGCATTCCACCGGCAGGTTGGACGCGGAGATATCGATGCCGACGTTCACAAACGCATCCCTCGTAGGAATGAGAAGGTGGGGAGCCTCTTGCCCGTTTGCGAAGGCACGCAGGCCGCCGTTGGCGAGGCAGGGAGAGAGTCCACTGGGGCAGCCGCTGGTAACCGTGGAATAAGGATCCTTTACCTCCACGACAAGGGAGTTGCCGTCGGAGATCACGCTGAGGCCGGTCACCAGCTGGCGGTCTGGGAATTCGACAGGCTGAGGGGCAGTGAGCCTGACGTTGACGTGCAGGTCCGCGTCTTCGTCCTTGACGAGGCAGTACCAGGCGCCGTCGACGCCCGACCAGTTGATGTGCTGGCCGCGGAGCCCCTGCATGTGGGGCTCGCCGCATAGGCTGCTTCCGTCGGGGCACACTGTCGTTAAGGTTTTAGGTTGAGCACGTGGGCGGAGGCGAGAGAGTGAGGGGTTTATGATGTCGACTGTTTCCAGCTGCTCAAGACAGTGATTGGCCGTGTTTCCGCCCGTCACATGGTTCGGTTTTTGAAAGACTGGAGGGGGGTTGGAAAGTGTGCCGTGTACGTGAGTTTTTTGTAAGCGTTTGTCAGTGCGTTCTGTAATTTCACAGCATATACCGCATGCAAAGGTTGGGTTGCTTGCTACATTCAACGCAGGGCGCGTGGCACGATAAAGGTGCTCACTTTTTTTCTGCAGGTCCCTCACGTTCGGAGCGTAAGACACGCCCCTTTTTAACCGGCAAGCTGATATGGACAAAAATAAACCTGCTACCGGATGAAACATCCTATGGCCTAGTTATACACAACGAGAATCAGGCAATATATATATATATATATATATATATTTGCTACGATTTTGGGCGCAGGAGCCCCTCCATGTTCAGATTTTTTTTTCAGACGAAACCTGCTCCCTCTTTCGTAGGACGTGCCGATATCCCACGTTGAGGGAGACGATGTATATACGAAGCATACTGTTTAGTCATGAAAACTTTGAACACCCAGCTCGTTGAGCAGCCTCGTGTGTCCCACGCACACAATTCCAGGTATTAAAACAAAGAACTGACAAATGCGCAAATAAAGTTCCAGCGAGATGGGCTTAGAAGCATCATTTGAGAGGACCCATCACGCAGAATAATGTGCTACCCTCGTCCTTGCACGCATCACATACGCCATGCGCTGATCTGCACCGACCGCGAGTCCGCCTATTGTACAAAACCTCACATCCATGAGATGTGACGAGATACGACGACTCAACTATCTCTATCCTGTCAATATTGTATGATGCACGATATGTTGCTCACCGAGTTACAGCGACAGCCACGCACCTACAGGGCCTTCAGGAGGAGCGCCGTTCAGGTCCAGACCGATAAAGAGACAAAGCGGGCGATGGTACCGAAGGCCGGGGGCGGGGAGAAGGGAGGGAGGGGGGGTCCAAGGGCGTAAAATGAGCTACCTGGGAAAATCGTGTAGAATACAATACATTCAGAACAGACACGTGGTACGATCAAACATTGGAAACTATTCGCGGAGACGGTTGTCAAGGACGGGGCTCTCACACTTTAAATGGCCAACTAGCCTCTATTCAATAGTACCGCGTTCGTTTTACGCCTACACCATGGTAGTGTCCATTGGGTGCACGCTTTGGCTTTCCTGAAGGTCAAACATTTGCCAGGTAAGATAGAGACGCATGTTACCCAAAGGCGCATTCCGTTATTTTTGTTCTCGGGTTCTTCTCTCTGGAGGGGCTCTGCACCTCCCTCAAACACGTTACTTTTCACTGTAAGCAAGCGTTGCACCCGAGGAGCTTTCCCGTGGTTTCTAGGTGGACGATGAAAATGCTCGGGGGACATGAGCGACAAGAGGGGGTATACTACTTTTAGGCTAATCTTTTTTTTTCTGCATGACGGCGCTGCTCGACTCGAATACGCCGGAATGTCACTCTCTCTCTCTACGATGTTGTTTGTTGGTACACCCCAGCTCATGGATTTTGTTCATGATGGTGTTGCGCTTTCATTTGGCCCCACGAACCATATACCTCTTTTTGGCTAAGGTACATATAAAGCACCTCGAATGAGGTGCCGCAGAAGAAACAACAGTGCACCCTCTACCGAGGTCTGTCCCCAAACGCGAACGTTCTGTTCTGAAGGCATCGATGATGAAAAAAAAAATGGGTGGAACGAAAAACGACGTAGGAGGAGCATAGCGCGTACACTACACGAATGTCGGTGGTATGTATATGTCAAGCGTGCGAGCCGCGGTTTTCTCGAAATCCTTCGGCAGTGAGCAGGGACCGAGAGAGCGAGGCAACGTGAACGTGCGCGGTGTTTCGTGCAAAACTGCACCTTAGTGATTAATGATTGCCAACACACTGTAGTTAAATTGATTTGTCTCGGCATGTACTCTGATACTTGCTGTGACACGCGCGCTGTCAATTGATGGGCGAAGAGTAGAAGATTAAGACGTATGCTACCGTGGAGTGCGCCCATTATTCTATGAGGCCCCTGGGTTCAATACCGCCCCCAATAGCTGGAAATCGATACAAGGCACGTTAAAGTGCTGCCCCAAGAAAAATCCTATGTCTGTCGTAGACGTACAACAAAGATTAAAAACACCCACAAGTAGCGTAGAACGAAATTCCGACGATCTCAGCTGAATGCCTTTACGCTAGAAACCCGTTGTTGGAAGAAACAGTACTTGAAATTCGATTAGGAAGGGGGTTTGGGGTGCTAAAAGGGGTTAAGGAACCGAGCCCGTCAGAGAGCATTTCAGCAAAAATGTGCTACTTCTATCGCAGCACCGGTCCTCAACGGGGACTTGTTTGGAACCTACAACACACTGCTATACTACTGGAGCATTCCGACTGTGAACGACGGGATTTAGATACTCACGGCAGCAGTTGTCGCCAGCGTTGTCCATGCCGCACTTGCCTCGGATTTGTTTCCTCGAAGCGTAGTAGTTGCATCCCTGGTACGAAACAAGCAAGGTCCATACAACCGTAGGGAAATTGTCAAAACATAAAACGCATTAAATCAACACGGAGAAACTTCTTCGTATTGTTTTCCACTCGACATACAGACGAATATCCCCCGAGTACTCTCCGGTAAACAATTTATGTACCAAATACACGAATGTATGGAGTAGGAAGCTGAGTGTCGAGTGCAGTAGTGGCAATGTTCTTGGGCTGTTGCATCTCCAAGAGGCCTGTACCAGCCCCACACAAATATGTGGCTTTGTGGGAGATGGCGGACGGCATATCTACATTATGGTCGCAGATGGTGACTACAAGCAGCACTCACTCTATACAGTCTGCCCCAGTGTGGCGCCTACGACACACCATTGGAATGGTATAAAGGATGAATCAAGAAGACCAACGCTGCGATAGCGGGGTAAATGTATGTGTAAAAAAATAACTACACTGGGAACCAGACGGGGGCATCGCCCTCTGGCCATACGAATTACCCTGGTACATGGTATACGATACCCCGGAGTGGCGTTCACGTCTACCAATTTACTGCACCCTTTCGGGAAACACTGAGATCCCAGACCTTAGCTCCGACGCGCGCTGCGATAGAGACGCACCGATTTTTCTTTGGGGTTCTTAAAACTGATATATTAAGACCCTCACCAAAAACGGATTTATGTAGAGAAAACTAAAACCGCTGACCGGACTAAATATACCATGACCTAGGTATAGAGCGAGGATCATATTAAACTAAAATATCCCACTTCTGACGATTTCGGGGTGAGGAGTCTTGTCATTCAGAAACCATTTTCGCCAAAATACGGTATACCTCTATCGTAGCACGTGTCCTCAGAGAATGCTACCGTCATATAAACTCCCAAAATTCCATACAGTTAACCAGACTTATCTACGAGCACCCACCCCCCTACGGGAGTCGTCCTCCGTTTTTCACCATCGAGTTTGAGTTGCTCGCACGAACGTCTCCGTGCTTCAACAAAAGCCCGAACAGGCTATACGCGACGATATGTTTGAACGCAGTCCCAGAATTTCATACCACACATCGCATTGCAGATTCGTATATCATAGAATCAAAACACCTTACGAGAGGTTAATACCGCGCAAATGAACACAGGGGTCACTCGCGCGAGTGACCCCGAGCCACACTGAGAAATGAATCCCCAACCATGGAAACCCCCCAACCAACCGTAGCCCGGGTCGGAACGTCGGGGATTATTTACCGTTTAATTTTTCAAGTGGTTGACAAATATTCCGAAGAAAAAAAAATCCGGAATTTGTCCTAGCCGGACAAGGTTTTATTGATCAACCTCGGTGCCAGAGTTGGGATTATGGCTGGGGTCTCTAACATACACACAACTCGTAATGCGGGCGATCGGAGTATCACACACAGCTTGCAACGATGAGTTTCGACGAAATCTTCGATCTCACAGCTGGAGTGTATTTTAATTTTTATAATATTTATGGGCCATTTACGAGTTGTTCTGGAAAAGCACGTGGGGCGCTCGAAATTTCCCAACGAATACTCTTTTTTCTAGACGGCAACCCAACAGCATTGCCAAAACGCAACCCCCGTACACGCTATAAAACACACTAGTGCCTGGTGAGATGTAATACGCACAACAGCTACTGTGGGGCCGGCCCACGTTATTTACACGGCTTCAGAGTTATATCAAGAGCAGTTTGGGAAACGAAAGCATTCCAATATGTCTCGGGCAGTTTTAGCAGTTTTTCAAGAGTCAAGAGCAAAAAAAAAGGTATACATATCTCCCATACTGAACTATCAGCACCATGTAAACTTCTGACTAAGTGTTGAGTTTCGTGCACACATCCGGTGAAAAGATACAGACTACAACCCAGCTGTTCTCCCAACATGTCGCATTCTGAATTCCGAACCTCGGCCTGAGCGCCATGTTTAACGACTGCAGGGCACAGAAACCCTCATGAGAAAAAGGGTAGTAGCACAGGGAGGGGTCGTGGCTACCGTGTGGGGGGCATTAGTGGGCCCTCTTTTTGGCAGTTTCTTGGGATCACTCGGAGCAGTGACCCCTCCTTTTTTGCTAGGTTTGGCAAGCTTTTCTTTCCTTTTTTTGTTTTGCCACATGACAAACAGTCTTGGAATGGTTAGATACATTGCCCAAAATCAATCCCCTAACGCCTTCCTTTTTCCTTCAGGTACAGCGTCACTAAGGAGAGTGGCTCGAACTTAGTAGCGAAACATGGGGTCTGACGCGCAATCAAGTACCGTACTCATGTGGTGTAGGCTGATATTTACTGATACATACTGGGATAAAAGGCATTCGGGATCTGTCACACGTGCGCGCCCTCCCATGAATAGGGAGCCCAGGTTTGGCCAACATTATTTATATATATATGACTGTTTGGGTCCTCCACCCTATCTATGTTGATATTTCACACGGAGTCGGTCCGGGGAAAAAAATGTTTTTGGCAGTTCGCGACTTACATCACCAGAGCGCCTCCCTTTGCACGCATAGCGTTGTTTCTCCTTGACGCTGGCTGCCACTGCCTGGTGCGCGGGAAACAAAGCCAGGAGCCCGATGCCCAAGATCCCAGAAGCGCGCACCATGATGATTTTCCTGAGTCAATGATGGGTGGGGGAAAGACGCAAACGGGTGTACCGGTCAGTCCAATGCGTCAACACATATTTAACGAGAGCTACGGTACTGAGCTTTGCTGCATTAGTGACTCTTCATAATCTGCCGGAATGTGCCTGTCGGCACTACTGGCTACGTGACGGAAGCCGGCACTCTCCCGAATACTGCGACTACTTGTCGTTCCCATCTTTCCCCAACGACTGCACGGGCACTGCAGCGCGCAACCGGACCTTATCATTCCGCACCATTGAGGGACTTCGAATGTGAGTTCAACTGTGTACGGGGCTCGGTCAACAACTACCGGGGACGGCGCGGTATCTCTCGTGTTGACGCCGTGAGAAAACAAAAATAGGCCCCACAATGGCACACCTTGGCCGCCCAGGTGTCGGAACGGTAAATGACAAATCGTATTCGGAAGCTGCTGGCGCTAGTGGCCCTGAGTCGCTGAAGAATAAGGCCCTGAATGTTCCTCAACTTTTGGCAGCCTTTGATCGTGTAGACTATAGGTTCTCTTTTTTTCCGGGACCAAGGCTACGGTAGGGGGGGTACCCCCATTTTCACTGGTGTGTTTGAGCCACTCGCACGAGTGACTCTGTACCCCACGGATGAAAATGGTTTAGGCACTTGTTTTGGCGGAGCTTATATCACCTTTGCATTGCGGATTGATTTCGTCGATGTAAAACTTGAAGAATACGTAAGATCGCATAGGAACAAAAGGGTTACTCGCGCGAGTGACCCCTGCCACTGAAATAAAAGGCCCAAAAGGGGACCCCCCCTAATGTAGCCTGGGTCCGGATGGACCACCTTAAGGTCGATCGGCGGTACGCTTTTTTATCACGTTTTGCATTGAGAACACGACGTGCAACATGTAGTATAGCGGGCAGTGGCAAACACTGAACAACCCCCGGATAAGCGGAGCAGATGGAAATAGTTGCTGTTTCGCAGTCTGGACGGAGGAGCATTTCAAATTGTTTGAACAACACACGGCTCGGCGGAGTCGAGGCAGTATTATTGGCTGCTTTGTCGTCCGGGCGGGGGGCTATTTCTCCATTCCTACGCGGTTTCTTCATTTAATATTTTCTCAGGGGTGACAATAAATCGAACACTCGGTAATCACCGGTTCCTCCGGAATTTCAACTCATTTGGTCTAAGAAAAAACAACTGATGAAGGTGGATGTTGGTAGACAACGAATATTGCGCAAACAGACAGGCGGGGTATGGGTCGCTCTACGGCTTCGTGGTGAACAATTCAGTTTCTCGCAAGTGCCTCAAGAACAACTAACTACAAAAGATTTAGTGTTTGATTGGACAGCAAAACGCAACGCTAGAATAACCTGGATCGCTAAACCTGACGCAAAAAAAACACGCAAGTGTCGGTATTAGTAGATTACGGTTACCCTGCTGACGGCCCTGCTAAGCAGGGTGGATAATAATTTGTGTTGTTCACAGCTGCCTCAATATGATAACAACAGATATTCGACACAACCTAGGAGCAAGAGGTCTTGATAAACTACGTCGTATGCATTTTCCTTTATGATCGAGAGCACGATATATACTTTTTAGTGTCTCTAAATTTAATCCCGCCACTACACATGTGTACAGAATCCCGGTATGTATAGGTGGCAGCGGTAGGTGTGGGTCTTCCCAGGCTGTTTTAACGAACAATGAAAAATCCATTCGCACCACTGAAACGCACTTTTAATTGGGAAGCTTGGGAGAAATGGTACAAAGTTCTGGAGTTTTCCACTGGCGGTGTAGAACCAGGCGCGTGCAATCTTCCGTTATTGCCAGCAGAATCACCTGGTGGTGTATGACCCAATCCCCCCTACCTAGTGTAGGGCCGCGCCCAGCTTTGAGGGCCGGGGGGTGACTGGGATCTGGTTTGGGAGTGGTACGTTTTCAGTGTAAAAAAAAAAGGCTAGCCGTTCAATAATAATACAGCACCAGCTTCCCCATCAACGACTGTTCGACGCCCACCCGCCGATAACAGCTACTACAGTAGTTGCATTGTCTTATCTGTCTTTTCTGAATGCCACGGTGGGCTGGGTGCGGTGCGGATTGGATATTTTGCGGTATGCCGGCCGGCGGGGAATACACACAGTCGTTTCGTCTTGACGTTTTGCCGTAATATTTACCTGTCCTTAGCTTCGCTTGTCGTCGGTATACACCTGATGGTTTTGTCCTGAAAACGTACATCATCTATCTTCAGATACCGGTATCAATTGAAATTACCACAGCCGCACAGTAGTAGTGTACGTGGTCACATTCTGTGATACGAAGGAGTAATAACCAGTTCTTAGTACTGCCGTATGTATGTGCTCTCTATATAGCAATGCCTGTCTGCACGAAATACAAACTGTGTACATAGTCTAGTATGTGAATAGTCTATACTCTAGACCACCTGCACGAAGTAAAAACTACTGGTATGTAGACTATGCACACATACGAATGTTTGTCATAAGAATATACTCCACAGCACTCTTGCACTCCTCCTGCTGAGGTAGTCTATTTAGGTCAGTGCTCGTGAATTGAATGATCGCTGATCGCCCATCCCTGGGTCGCCAGTACACCTACCAATGGTTGTGTCCCGATGCGTGTACTACTACTACTACTACTACTACTACTACTACTGTTGCAGATCCACTGGAATGTTTTTGTTAACGTGTTTGCACGGCATCTGAAGAAGCTCACAGCAGTCAGCGCTGTGTGGTTGCGATAGAATGTGTATTCCGGGCAGCTATAGCTGTACGACATGCCAGATAAAAAATAGCTCTAGACTATATTATCGAATACCAAGGTACCAGGTATGCTATAGCTACGTACGTACCGGGCTTGAATCCACGCATGCCTTGCAAATGCACTGCTATAATACCTGAATGACCGCGTGTAGTGTTTTCGTACCTGGTTAAAGACGCGACAGGGCGTTGGACTCGGCGGGACCGGCAGGGAGGAGTGGCGTTGGGGCTGGCTGTCGCAGAGTGGCGCGGTGGGGGTTGGTGGCGAATGTCGACATCAGGGACCGAACGGACAGAGCCTTCCGACGTTATCTGTCGTTTTCAGGAAACCTGCAAAACGGTTCCGATATGTCCGATGTGTGAGAATAAGAAAAGAAGACTGGACATTTTCTTCGGGGTATGAAGAGGAAAATCGGTTGATAGAATTCACAGCTTCTTTACAGCCTCGTACCGCACAAGCCGCTCTACTTTCAGGTGGTATAATGGTATAATGAATGCACCTGGCATGACAGATGAGTCGTACTGCTGTAGTATATTGATTTCACTTGGTTTTTCGGATCTTCCTAGGGCTCCAGCACCTTTGTGTGACCACGGACTCTAGATTTTTGACAAGGGTTAATGTGAGAAAACAATAACAACAACAAGTATATACCAGGCATGGTGCACAAAATAACGTACAGGTCATTTATATATAACTAATATATTGCGCTCTTTGTGGTCTACAGCAAGGGCTCGTTCATGTCATCGTGGATGGCGTTACGAAATGTCAAGGCCCGAGAGCTGCTGGCTGACGTGCTTGTCGTCAGAATTTCCACCGCTTGTACTCACCAGCCAGTCAGATATGTTTTATGGCATAAGTTCGACGGTGCATACATGCCAACGTACCGGTATTCCGTTTCTTGGTCAGGTAGTAGATGAACAGTTACAAACGCACGCCTCCACCGAACCATACATGGGGCCGAAAATTACCCGTGTGGGAGAGCACAGCGTCTCTCAAAAAGCGAGGTATTTGGTCATTATCGCAGTGGGCATAATCTATCGCGGTATGCAATATGATATACCTGGCGCATCATATTTGGATAGTGGTGCCTCGCATATATTATTCCCATTTGCTACAAGTTACTTCGTACTCTACATACTTTTGGTTTCGAGGTGTACAATAGACTACGATATATATCTTGTAAAAGCGTTGGGCTGCGAAAGCGACTGAGCTAAATCGACACACGACGCGTATGAAAGTACGTGGAAGTGTGGTGAGCTAAAGCTTTTTTTTTCCCACCCCACCCGCCGGAAGATCAGATGGGGAAAAAAAAAAAAAAAGTAAAAATACACTCCATCCAGCTCTGAGATAGAAGGTTTTGTCGAACTCATCTTTGCAAGCTGTGTGTGATACTCCGATCGCGCGTATCACGAGTTGTGTGTCCTCATTAAGGATATAGGTCGGCGACTCCCCTTGGAACTACATCGTGTAGCTATCAGGGTCAACAGGGTGATGTTAGTCGGTCTGTGCGCAGAAACTATAAAAACCGTTTTGGAGGGGGACAAAATCTGACAGGTGTGGAAGGAAATGCATCAAGTTTATCAAGTGTATCCTATAAGTCGAAAAACTGGTGAGTGAGGGGAGGACGGAGTTTTGAAGCGCGTGGAGGCATGAGTTTGAACAAGAGGGAGCGGGCGGCGGGGGTGGGGGGGGGGGGGGGGGGAGGCGGGCGGGGCAACTCAATCTGTGTGCGTGGAAACTATAAATCCTTGAAGGGGATAAATCTGACTGTTTTAGAAGGAGTGCACCAGTTTATCATGTATATCCTGTGAGTCGTACAACCAATGAGTAGAGGGCGGAGTGTTCGAGGGGGTGATTGGGCGGGGGCGGGGGGGGGGGGGGGGGGGGAGGGGGGGGGGGGAGGGGGGGGGGGGGGAGCGTTTTGACAGCTTTAGGTAGCATAGAAACAGGGGTTTGCTATACGCGTGGTGCTAGGTCTAGGCGATGGTGCGGGTGGTAAGGATATATAATATAAATATATATTTATACTAGTCTAGATTATATAATAGACTATACAATTATTACAACAACGTCAGCTGTAAGTTCGACGAATTAAGAGTCGATGCTCTCATCTTTGTGAGCTGCCTAACACGCCGGTCGTCCGTTTTTTAGGTGGTACTCATGAGTCAACACCTACTGTAAGAAGACATTGTATTCAAAGACGTTCCATGCATGAACAAGTGATAGATCGGTTATCGTCGATCGTCTGTATATGCAGTTCAACAAGAACAACAAGAACAACACCAAACATTACATGGTGACTAACTGATCAATATACACATACGATGTAGCATTATATTACGTAGTATATTATTTCAAGGTTTCACTTTAGTCAAACGATAATCACATCGCCCACAGCACACCTCTTTCACACGTAAACGGTCATAGAATATAGACTGCATGCGTCATGTTTCGTGCTTGGCATATCATAGCTTTATACGTGCCCCGAGCGCTTGCTTGCAAATTACACCCGTGCGTGCGTTATAGCGCCCTTTGGACGCATGCAATGGTCGAGATTTATCATTTCTTTTCTTAAGGATGATTTGGGGGAAAATAAACTGATCCTCGGCGAAAAATCTCATGGCCTAGGTATACCGCGAAAATCAATAGCCTAACGAAAACATTAAGGAACGAAAAATCCGACGATTTCGGATCAAGGAGCCCGTCATTCATAAACGATTTTAGACAAAACAGCTATCTCTTATCTCTCACTATTAACAATAATACACTTCATCCGTGGTAACAGACGCGCATCTCAAACTTTGCGTAAACGAGGTCCGGAGTCTAAGCAGCGTAGATTATTCAATTACTGTGAAGGTATGGGGAGGAGGTGGGGTGGTTTAGTGGTTATCTCCCACTGCCGAAACAGAACTGATCCTCCCGGGAGGAAACGACCAGAATATGGTGGTAATCTCGCATCATCAACAGCATGAAAGGTATTATAGACATATTAAGGTGTATCATCGTCTCCTCCATGGTTGCAACGTCTTGCGTCGACAGTACATGGTCGGCATGGGGTAAGAACGTGTCACTACGATAGAGGTAGCAAGTTTTGGCCGAAGCTTGATGACGGGGCTCCCTAAATTTAACCCTTTTAAGCACCGCAGTCCCGGCTCAAGGACAAAACACTCGGAGTTAGACTAGAGTCCGCGGGGGGGGGGCGAATAGGACCTAGACCTGGAAAAAGGTCAATTACCCGACTAAGAAAGTCGTCGGAATTTCATTACATTTTCGCGATCGTTTTCGCGTTATATCTAGGCCACGGGTTTTCTCATCGCGAATCACGCTTTGGTCTTGTTTCTCTCCAAACCATATCTAGGTGGAAGTTTGGCACTCCCCGAGTGAAGTACCTCAAAGTATAATGCGCCTCTCTCTGTGTACCATATCTTGGGTCGAAGTACCACACACACTACTACCTTCGAATCACACCTCTTTTCCTCCGAATCGTATCTACGTGGATGGTTGGCACTCCCCCAAGTGAAGTACCTCAAGATACACTGCGAATCTCCATATGTACCGTATCATGCGTCGGTGTACCACACACACTTGCATATCTATAACGTTGGCTCGACTGGCGTCAATTCCGTTGAGAACAACACACAGGTGCCTCAATCCACACCGACCGCCGGGTTTGAGCCTGACTTCGTATCTCGCGGACAAAAAAGATACTTTTCACGTAGTGGTTTCTTCGGCGCAGGGTAGCGGGTACCACTCCATTGCGCGGGTTCTTGTCGCTGAATTCATACCGCACGCGCACGACAGGCTTGGATTGCAAACGGTCAGGGATGTCACTCGCCCGAGTGAATCTGGTCTAGTCCTCCTCCGAAAAACAAAAAAAAGAATCCCCGGGGTCTTGAACACATTATATATAGACTATATATATCCGTCCCTTCTATTATTGCCTTCGCATCTTTCCTAGTTCTCCCTTCTCCCTCCTTCGGCGCAAATTGCATATCCGGGGTCAACACGCGGACGCTTCTCCCCCATTCCCACTACGATACGACGTATACGTGTGCCTTCATCTTTATTGCAAAAGACATCCGATGCATCTTCCGTCGTCGAACCGCATCGAAATACTGGCTGTTTTGTTGATATTTTCCTATTCAAACAACGAACGTTGATCATTCGGCGAAAGGGACGGCGCGCACCTCGCGACGGGCGAGCGCTTCTCGGCACTACAAATAAATACTGGAAAGCAGGCTCCAACTCGTATATAAGTTTATGGCATCATTCTCACAAGGGTAGCCCTCCTCTTTGCCAATGCCAACTATAGGTTCGTAGTTGATACTCCGGAGTACCAGGTACAACACAACAACACCGTGCCTGGTACCTAGTAAACGATTTCTGTGCTGAACAAGGAAGGGCCATGGAATCGACAAAAATGGAGTAAATGGATAAGAGTAACCAGAAAAACACTGTACTTCCAGAAGGTACTTCCACGCATTTTACAACCACAGTTTGTAGCTGGAGAAATGAATTAAACTGTGCAGTGCGTTCACTGTAAAACTATGCAGCGTAGACTGTGACACCGGGTGTGCATTGCCTCAACGGAGACAGTACTACTGCTGTAGAGATGATGAGGCTATATTTGCGCATGAACAATTTGGATTTTTTTTCTTGTTTTTGAATAAGCGCAGGTAGGTGTTCTCGCGCATATTTTCTTCCTCTCGTGAGTAGTGTCGGCGATTTAACGGCGGCGATTTTTGCCGTGCCTTCAAGCGGAAAACATAAACACACGGATCCTCGTTTTTTTTTCATCGGTGTTGGGATAATTTGTATCCCATCTGATGTGCCAAGTGTGTA
Organism: Undaria pinnatifida; assembly: GCA_012845835.1. NCBI lineage: Eukaryota > Phaeophyceae > Laminariales > Alariaceae > Undaria > Undaria pinnatifida. Next base: position 6,335,415 of record JABAKD010000017.1, on the reverse strand, counting down.
CGTGAAATGAGTACACGTTGTATTGTATGTGCCTGGTATTATTACTGCTATTTGCAGTGGATTCGCGAGAATTGGTCTGCTAATAATGCAGCAGTAGATAGAAGGTTACCGATTACATCATAACGTTTGCATACCAGGCATTCATGTACTATTAATAAAATAAAACAATATATATATCCCTATACCGGGCATGATGTACTATTATTATTATAGTCTACTTTCTTCTCAGGTCGTCTCGTTTTATCACAGGCCAATATACGGTGGAGTATACAATTACTGTATTGTGCTACATCAAACACGTTCGACAGCAGTAGGGTGATATATTCATGGACATATACACCAGAAAGCAAAAAAAACAGCAGAAGAACCACGAGCAAGAAAGGAGAACATCGTATGGCTGTGTTAGGTGTCCTTTCTCAGCACCAGGAAGAGGACTGCGCCTCCGGAGTAGTAACGAAAAACAACAACAACAACAAAAATAATAATGGGCGGTCGGGACAAACGGCATGATTCGGGCACCTACCTGCTACGATAGAGGGATGTATCGCTTTTCGTCTGATTTTTTTTCTGAATGGCGGCGCTCCTTAACCCAAAATCGGCGGAAATTTAACCTTTTTTTTTTTTCGTGAGATTCTCGTTGTGCACCTGTTTAGGCCATAGGGTCTTTCATCCGGTGCAGCAGCAGTTCTATTTGTTTCTCCTTATCACGTTTTGGGAGAGTGAGGTCTTAACCTTCAAAAGATGTAAATCCCCAGACAAAAACGTGGTGCCCCTCTATCGTAGAAGCACGCGTCGTTTCAACCATACAAACATATATATCGTTAAAAAAAACGCTGAGTGCATGCATGTATGTGTGAAAAAAACATTTCGGCGATGGAATTTGGATCCGGAGGCGGGTTCGCGTTCCTCGACGATAAACCATGTGGCTAGTGCTCGACTTAACAAAGTTGCTCGCCGACCATATTCAAAAGCGAAGCCATAGATAGGCCATCCCGTGGGAAGAAGCAGGAAACGGACTGCCGAGAGCATAATGCTGCGAGGTGAACCGCACATTGTTCCTTTCTTCGTGCGCTCGCTTTGGACCAATGGTACGGTACCAGGGGATGTTAATACGTGTGAAAGCACCTGTTTTCGCTACCGGGGTTGAACCACTCGCACTACTAGTGCCTCCGCTCCTCACGGACGAACGTGATCGTAGGCGAGGTTTTTGGCGAGGTGAAGCTTACCACCCCATTGCAGCATATTGATTGATATCACACAACGAAAACAGCACAAGAAAGCTCAAGATCGCTGAAGGTATCACCGGGTGACACACGTGCGAGCGTCACGGAGTAACGGCGAAAAATAAGAAAAAAGAAAAAAACGTGGCCCACCTACTACTGGTCTTTGTTTCGACAGACACCAAAATACTGTACAACAACCGGATACCCCGGGGCGAAAAGGCTGTCCTGTTCCGCAACAACACTACACGATATACTTCGAAGCACATATATATGATATATTCTTCGTGTTGATTTCGAACCAGGCAGTACGGTCTTCAAAGGAAAACGTTTCGCTCTTAGTGCCATCAACAGCAAAGCGTGTACCCACCAAATAGTAATCTATCTGCAGACACAGCCCAGAAATCGGCTTTGAATTTGACGCGACACAACGCTTTCTGGCCGACAAAAATGTATCAAAAGGCTGCAGCTACTCAACGAAAAAGCGGAGTCCACCAGTCCAATGAAATTGCAAAGTTGTTTCGTGCTCCTTCGAGCGTTTCAGTAGCCCGCTTTATTTAACCTAAAACCATCAAGAGTGGGATCGAACACCTAGGACCAAAGGGCTACACTGCGTCTGCTCCGATGTTCGGTGCCTACTGATGACCTTCCGGTATGATCTATTCACCTACTCTTTCTCCGCGTTTTCCTCCTCGTTCTAACGTGAGCCACATCGCCAGCAATGATTGCGACGCTGTCATAGCCTCCCTCTGAATCCCTTACTTACTTGCGGTTTCGAAGACAAAGACGACCTCTTCGATCGAGACTATCTATAATAGTCGAGGTGGCCACCGCTGCGAGACATGCCAAGCTCCTCCTAGGTTGAGCGGAAAAATCGGCCTCCTACGATGATGAGGAGCTCAATATCCTATCCGACACATCACTTTTTACACAAGACGCGTGCTACGATAGAGGTAGTAGTAGTGTCAATTTTTGTCAGGAGAAATGATTTCTGTATGATGACCGTGTTTCGTAACACAAAATTGTCGGAAATTAAACATTTTTTTGTTTTTTATCATGATTATCGTTGTCGTGTAGCCAGGACATGACATGGAGTTTTTCACAAGGTAGCGCAGTTTAAAACTTCTCCAGACGTCTCTTTCGGGAGGGGGTCTTATGCTCCGGAAATGAATGAGGAAAACGCAGAAAAAACGTGACTCACCTCTAATACCGTGTAGAGCCCGCGTCGGACATTTATTCTTCGCGCAACCCCACATCCATGTCTCTGCGCTAGAGACCAAAACATAACTGGTATCCTCGTCAATTTGTCGTATTAACAGATAATAAATAGTTCTGCATATATTAGGAGCAAGCAGTCCGATGTACTTTTTGGACTCTGTGGGACGACTCTTGTTCAGGAAAAGATACTTTCCCTTGCAGATTTTCCGTTCTATTAACGCTCGCTCCAGCATGTCGGGACTGTTTGAGAGGTTGTTCGAAGAACCGAAAACGGTCCTTATATGCCCCAGATAGAGTAGAATATTCACACTATAAACATCACGTAAAATATATACCAGGTAGGAACTGCGAAATTTCGAAGCACAGAAACACTAGTCCTGCAAAGGAGGTAGAGCTCTTGTTGGCTTACACGTTTGGTCTTCATGACGCTAACATAGAGGTCGACCATTACTTGACTATCAAACCTCAAAGAGGACATACCGACTTACAGATCGCTACATTCGATACAACGGATTGTATTTATTTGGTTATTATGCGCACTTAATTCAAGATATTCCATGTTTCCGGTCGCCGAAACCGACGCGTGCGATCCTCAATACCGGTGCTGTACTATTAATGTATGCAAATACGTATGCTAACCTTTTGGTTGATTTGCCAACCAAACGATCCTTGAATACCCAGCAGATACACAATGCATGTCACTCAAGGAGACGGTTACTGGATATAATCCTAGACTGTGATTCAGAGGAAAACACGTAGGTGTTGAAGCTGTTGTGCATGATTTTGTGCCGACTTTTGTTGTGTTGTTGTTGTTGTTGTTGTTGTTGTTGTTGTTGTTGTTCTCACATGTATGTGTAGAACTCACTCGTTGAACACAATGAGAAATCTTGGCAGAGAGCCAGATTTTTTGTTTCTTGCTGGCTATCCTCTACTACTGCTGCCCAGTTCGAAATCCTTTATTCACAATATTTGGCTCCTATACGTTTATGTTCCTATCAACCTATCAGCGTACAGTCGACCCCGCTTTAAAGACACCCCGCGCTTTTTTTTTTGGGAGTGTTTTTAACGTGGGGAACTGTCTTTAGGATTCCGGGGCCACTAACTATCCGTCCTTGGGGCCAATGGAGGTGTAACATATGTCAAAATACGCGCATTTGAAGCAGGAATGCGACCACGAAACTGTGTTGCTTAAAAACTACAACACGTGATTTGAAAGGCCGCAACACTACTGCTGTAGTACACTCCAATACTTTACACATTTTGAATTTCCCTCCACCACCGAAACGCGGGAAGGAGTGCAGCACGGCCTAGTGTAATGTGTACGGCAGTCGCTGTTGTTGATGCAGGCTCTTGCTGTAATGTGTACGGCAGTGCGCTGGTGTTGTTGCAGGCTTTTCTTGTTGTCAAGGCGTTATCCTCACGGTGAACGTCATGCCCGAGATATCGCGAACACACCTGAGACACATCAGTTCGTTGGAACTAGCTCTGATACGGTACACGCAAGTTACCTAGGTTAGGGTTAGGGTTAATCTCTCCATACCCACACGCGGTAGTGCGGGCTGCAGCAGATCGCTGTCGATGTTATACAGCAGTATGCTGCCCCAGCAAAACAAATTGTGGGGGGGCGCAACGTGGAAAAGGTACCCCCCCCTTATTATTGTACATCTGCGGGGCACCATGTTCTGGGAAAAAAATGTGTCTTTATAGCGGGGAGTTTCCTTAAGAAGAGTGTCTTTAAAGCGGGGACGACTGTATTCCGGGTTGCGTACGTACTGATGACCTGGACACTAGACACTTCAGAAGGAAAAACATGAACACGAACAAACGTTGTGTTTAACCTGTGTGCATGCAACACCGCAGCCCCCATAATAGACGCTAACAAAAGCGCACTACATACATACTGATCAGCTGATTATGACCTATTCTGTGAAATAGCGAATACCAGGTATTAAATTATAAAAATCAAAATGCACGCTCCATCCAGCTGTGAGATCGAATATTTTGTCGAAACTCATGTTTGTACGCTGTGTGTGATACTCCGATCGCGCGTATTACGGGTTGTGTGTCCTCATTAAAGATATCGGTCGGCGACTCCCCTTACAGCTACAGCAGTGTAGCTATCAGGGTCAACAGGGTGATGTTAGTCAGTCTGTGCGCGGAATCTATAAAACCCGTTTCTGAGGGGGACAAAATCTGACAGCTGTGGAGGGAAATGTATCCGTTCCTCACGTGAATCCTGCAAGTCGAATAACCGGTGAGGGGGGGGCGGAGGTTTGAAGGACGTGGGGGCCTGGTTTTGATCAAAAGCGAGCGGGGTTGGAGGGGCGGGCGGGGGAGGGAGGGGGGGGGGCGGACGGGCGGGCAATTTGTGCGTGTAAGCTATTAATCCTTTCAAGGGGACAAATCTGACGGTTTTGGGAGAAACAAAAAAAAAAAAATGCACCAGTTTATTACATGGGGGGGGGAGGGGTTGGGGCGGGGGGGGGGCGTGTGCGGTAGCTCAATATGTTCGCGGAAACTATACATAATTTTGAGGGGATAAATGTGACGGTTTTGAAAAGAATACATCAGTTTATCATGTATATCCTGGGGTAAGTCGTACAATCAGTGAGTAGAGACAGGGCGAAGTGTTCGAGGGTGTGGGGTTGGGATGGGGTGGGGGGGCTCGGGGAGGGGCGGGGGGGAGGAGGGTGCGGGAGGGCAGGGGAAGGAAGGGTTTTAGGTGAAGGGTTTGTCATACGTGTGGTGCTAGGTCTAGGCGATATTGCGGGTGGTGGGGAAGAAGGGGGCGTTCGGGGCGGGGGGTGGGGGGGGGAAGCAGCGGCATGGATGGCTCTTGAAAGATATATCGTATCCGTGCCTACGCTGACTCGGACTCCCGTTGAATCCATCCATCATGAAAGAGGAGAAATATGGAAAGTTTGCGGGACGGAAACAATAGGCTGGGCAGCACGGACGGCACAACCAGCATTGTGTCCCGTGCGGTACATTCTACCGCAGCCTATATAGTATGTAGATTAGTGCGCAAGCTTGTATTCCCTTCACAACGAAAATTGGTATTGTGTTTGAACGCCCTTGCTTCATACCTGGTATACCTTTCGAACCATCGATGGGGTAGCTCCAATGCAAATTATATTATAGAAATTAAAATACACTCCAGCTGTGAGATCGAAGATTTCGTCGAAACTCATCTTTGCAAGCTGTGTGTGATACTCCGACCGCGCGCATTACGAGTTGTGTGTCCTCATTAAGGATATAGGTAGGCGACTCCCCTTACAACTACAGTGTAGCTATCAGGGTCAACAGGATGATTTTAGTCAGTCTGTGCGCGGAAACTATAACACCCGTTTCTGAGGGGGACAAAATCTGACAGCTGTGAAGGGAAAGGGGGGGCCTGGTTATGATCAAAATCGAGCGGGTTTGGAAGGGGGCGGGGGGGGGGGGGGGGGAGAAAGGGGCCATTTGTGCATGTAAGCTATAAATTATTTCGAGGGGATAAATCTGACGGTTTTGGCACCAGTATATTATTGGGGGCGGGGGGGGTGGGGGGGGCAGCTCAATATGTGCCTGGAAACTATACATTAATTTGAGGGGATAAATGTGACATTTTTGGAAATTATACATCAGTTTATCATGTATATCCTGGGGTAATTCGTACAATCAGTGAGTAAAGATAGGGTGGAGTGTTCGAGGGGGTGGGGTTGGGATGGGTTGGGGGGGGAGAAGGGTGGGGGGTGGGGGCGGGGAGGGGTGGGGGCGGGGGGGGGGGAGGGGGGGACGGCTTTAGGTGAGGGGTTTGTTATACGTGTGGTGCTAGGTCTAGGCGAAGGTGCGGGTGATGGGGAAAAAGGGGGCGTTCGACGTGGGGGGGGGGGGGGGAAACACAGCGGCATAGATGGCCCTCGAAAGATAATGAGGTGATATCCTGTGCGTGAAGTGTTTATTAATGTGGCGGATTTCGATATTTGGTGGGGCGTTTGAGTAAGGGAAAGCAAGAGGGGGGGGATTTTTAGGAGGTGTAGGTTACAAATAATATTCAAATACACTTCGGCTCTGAGATCAATGATATGTAGCAGTTTGTTATACGCGTGGTGCAAGGTCTAGGCGATCGTGTAGGTGGTCGGGAATTTTATATAGACTACTACATACCATGTTTTTCTTCAATTCTAAGTTAACCTCTCACCTTGCCCCATCCTTTCCCGCCACCCGCCTCATCGCCTAAATCTAGCACCACGCGAACAGTAAGCTCCTATAGTCTATATTTGTGCGACCTGAAACTGAGTCGTGCTCTACGGTAGCCCTCCCAACCTTTCTTTCACGAAATCGCCGGCTTTCAAACCAGCTCCCAGTCGTACCTGCTGAAATACAGAGTCCCTCGACACCCCGACGTCATCGAGCCATAGACCGTTGCACACAATGAAATATGTGGATACTTTTCGTTATATGGTATCATTTCTTTTGTTGAGCAGCCATGAACGTTCGTTGAAGAAAACCGCTGGTCTTGGGGGGGGCGATCGAAGAATCGGTCAACTGTTGGACTCCGCTTGAACACCCTGCCCTCCCCTCACCGGTGTTACGACATTGAGGCGATGTATATGATGAACTGATGCATTCCATCCACACACAGCCGTCAGATGTGGTCGCCCTCGAAAACGGGATTTATTTATAGTGTCCGCGCACAGATAGGGTGACATCACCCTGTTGACCCTGGTAAAAGGTACACTGAATGCAGGTCTAAGGGGAGTGACCGGCCTATATCCTTATTGTGGATACACACCCAGTAATAAACGCGATCGGAGCATAACACACAGCTAGCAAGAATTTGAGTATTGACAAAATCTTCGATCTCACAGACAGATGGAGTGTAATTGTATTTTCCAAACATGTTACTCCGCGAACCTGGTAAAACAGGAGCGATGGTCGGAAACGGGGAAAATGAAACGACGGCTCAACTCACTTGTCGTGATCTCGTGATCTCAAGGATTTCCATATTAATATCGTGAGCATGACCATGTGGTGCCCAGAAACTAGGATTCCAGCCATACAAAGACTTGTATGCTTGACATGTATGTGGTATATATATTTGATTTTTATAATATATATGAGACCCAGATACATATGTGTTCCCTTATGTGGTGCGACTAAAATGCCTCCCACATGAAAGTGTTACGTAGAAACATTTGCCTACTGCAACTGTGTAATCGGAACCAAGCTGTCTGCTAATTAAAGTGTCCGAAGGTACAGCAGTAGGCAACAACTTAGAACGACGTGTCCCCTCCTGCTCTCCTCCTGCTCTCCTCCTCCTCCCCAAGCCGACACATCTGCTCAACCCCACAACGCCACTCCTAAGCTTCCCTTCCTCTTCTCGACGGAAGGCGCACATCCCTTCCCCGCCCCCTCTCACAGAAATATCACCGTCTTCTCATCTGGTGCTATCCACATCTACGTTCAGTCGCCGCGTTTACCCTCAGGTATGATGATCGTGAAGCTATTTCCGTACGCATCAACTGTTGTTGCGCACACGCACGGTATGTGTATGTACGTATGGACCATGACGGCCATATTGGTGTGGAGATTCTGGATATTAGCATCAATCGATCGAGAATTTAGTTTGCGAACTGGGCGGGAAAACACCCGGCGAGTTCTTGATCTCTCGTGAACGTCTGAAAGCACACAATCAATAGAAGACACTTGAGGTTCGAGCTACAGTAGTATGTCGTCTTCTTCCACCACCCTTCTCTGAACGATACGTCATCCCCTATTTTCGTCAGGCAAATGTCACGAAATTCACTTGTGTCGGGGTTGTGTCCCTCCCGTCAGCGGTCACACACGCCACCATACCAACATGTCACTGCGATGATCTCCCAAAAAATAGTAGGCAGTCTCTCTCGCGTATCAAATATCAAGCAAGCGGGACGACTTTCCACACGATCTTCTGGTAAAAATATGTTGTTGTTACTTTGGATTAGGGGGCCTACGTGGCACTCCGGACAAACCCGATGTGGTTGATTCGAAGACGGGTCCCCTGGTACGTAGCAGGTAAACCAAAGGTATGCGCGTGTTGAAATATAACAAGTCGATGCGTGCAACGGTACTCTTTATGTTCCTGCAGGCTGCTCTCTTGAGGAAACCTATGCCCCGCCCAAACCTTTTTGAGGAGAAAAAGTAACGCGCCATCACCCGCAAACACAATAATCCTGTGCCATAGACTATATCAAAAACATTTGCCGACAAAAAAAAATGAAACTTCGACTACTTGGGGTTCTGAATCCCCGTTTTTCAGAAATAGTGTTTTCAGCCAATAGCGCTACCTCTGTCGTAGCACAGGCCAGTCGACGGTCCGTGCTTTCTCAACAGCGCCAGTACAGTTGGTAGTGCAACGAGCCAGGAGTGGCCGGTGAACGTGTGTTCTACGCGGGAGTACATCGACCACAGCTCGCGGAGTACACTCGTTGCGTGAATGCAATTTGGTCTCTAGTTTACAGTAGTAGTCTATATTAGTAGATTAGAGAAAGGTGCGGAGATTTCAAGAGATATCCAGGAAAATTATGCGCCAATCATCTAGCGGTACCTAGAATAGAAACTTCACGTTCGAGACAGACAATAAGATGACTCGATGTGGTGATAGACAGTCAGACTGCATCCCACCGCTAGATTCAATACACTTTGTTGACAAGTGAACGAACTGTGGTCAATCTTCGTACGGGACAGCTACAACTTTTCTTCGTGTCGTATACGCACGGAAGCAGTCTTGACGGCGTACCCTACGTTGGGCATTCCGAGCAAACGACGCCCTCTAACTGTCTTGCTTCTTGGACTCCACAGTCAGTCGTGCACTAACACCATGACAATTGTTTTACGAATGAGGTAACTGCCCATCCCGTTCCTCTGAATAGACGTTTTGAGATATGCCACATACATGCTTGGCAACGGCGGGGCGAAATCGTGGTCCGTCCGTCGACACCATCCGTTGCGCTTGAGCGTTCTACCAATGTTGTTACAGGTTGGCTCGAACGTCACCTGTTTCGTATCTCTAATCCCTCTACCTCTCTTTATTCCCCTCTCCCTCTCGCTCTCAGCACATACCTCCCTTCCGAGTGGTTCTTACGTACTGAAACTGCCACTACACCCGAGAGTGTTTTGCGTTTGCCTCTCAGCTGAGTGACACAGGGTGAAGCAGGCCGTTATACCCCAATGCGAAATACACTCGCCTATATTTTCAAGTCCGCAATCAAGACTGTGTTCTCAGTAAAAAGAAAAGTCTATGTCGATTTAATGAGCCGTCCGCGCAGGCGTGGTGGGCACAGTGTACACACATCTAGTAGTTGCTTTGCTGGTGCGAGCGTCTGCCAGCGCGTGTTGCGAATGCCATCTCATCTGTTATTTAACCACGTACATACACTGCTGCTGCCATGCACCACACCTCGGCTTGGTAAGGTTTGACGATAGTGCAACGACGGCATATGCAGTAATAATGAAATTTCTCGTCACGCCGCACATGACGCTGCGTCTCATCTCTTTCTGCCGCGCTCGGTTGTACAACATGTTCGTTGTCCGTTCCATCCATACGCCGTTTGAACAGGACACAGTGTAATGCACACTTCCACGATGGTGGCGATGGGGCTCCTGGCCTTGTCCTGCCCGCAGCATTGTATGGGAACCAGCACCAAGCAAAAGCAACGAAATGCATGCAGCGGCAAGAACTCGGGGGATGTAAGTCGCAGAGTTCAAAGTAAATACAAGTGGTAAGCATCGCACCGACTGCGCACTGTCTCAGCTTTTTGTGACCAGGCGCAGTAGTGTTCTACATAAAGCGGTTTGGTGCTTCTATGAAACGCGCTCTTTGCGCAAGAGGCCGAATCTCACCGAAGAGCAAATGACGGCTCACGCGTGCTACGATAGAGGTCAACCACTTTTTTTCGGAGATTCCTCAATTTGGGAGCTTAAGACCTCTCCCAAAACTGCTTCGGAGATAAAGTTAAACTAGTTTGTTAGTACCGCTCCCAGGTGAAAACTCCCGTGGTTTAGGTACACGACGCGAACGATGAAAAACAAAATAAATGTCGTTTTTCTGACGGTTTTGGTTAAGGAGCCCCGTAAATCAGAAAATAAAAGCAAAAAAGCTGGCTCTATCGTAGCTAAGGACTCCATTCTGTGAGATCATTTACGGAAAGGGCATCCCATCAAACGGCTGCGACGACAGAGTCGCCATTAATTATGGCCAATATTTTTCAGTAATTGGCGACTTCTTAATAACTCAAAAAAAGGTGGGGAATTGTTTTTTCATCAAAACAGATTTGTTTACATCGCACCTCCTTAAGCCAACACCGTTGGAAAGTCCTTTTCGTTTCGCTCGTTTTTTTCATGCTTTACCGATCACATGATGATGGTGTTCGGGGCGTTGCACTTTCATTTTTTGTCACAATCAGTGTTCAGGGTTGAGTATCGAGCTCGACAAGCGAGGAACCTCATAAACCAGATGGTGCACCGTGCACCCCCACCGTGAAACGTGCCATCACCAACGTTACGCCTTAGGACCGTCGGTTCGTTCCGGTGGGACAACCGAACAACACACGCTGCAGCAGTCGGGGCAGGTTCCCATCCCCACGCAACTCCAGCAACTGCACAGGCGTTTTCTACCCCATTTTGAGTGGTGCCGCAAGTGTCCAGGCCGTCAGCACACTAAACCTGCTACTAGTGTTGCAAACGTTGTCAGGAGCTACGAAAACGCGACGTGCAGCGCTAATTCCAACACAGTTTTGCTGCAATGTCATGTTTCGGCTGCTGTTCTTGTTCTTTCAGGGGTGCAACTACACTTCATCGGATCGAAAGGTCACCGGCAACTGTGGGATGGACACGGCCGGCGACAATTGCTGCAGTGAGTTTGTTTATATGTTTGCGTTCGCCGCATAGGGCATTTCCCACTAAGCTGTTGTTCAAAGCATCATTCGAAATTACAACGGAGATTTTTTCTCTGGATACTGATTCAAGCAGCTCAGGGTCGCTGTCCACGTCGATAAAAATGGCCCAGAACTGCCAGAACTCGGAGTAGCTCTTTGTGTCATGCAGCAGGATCGATGCAGCCATAATTCCGTCCGTATACGCGAGGAAAGCAATTAAATAACGACGTACCAAGCACGCGCAGGGACATTAATCATGCGCGATAGATGTTCGCTCGAGCGGCGCACGCATTGCTTGGCACAGATGGAAAGGATGGTTTGCTGATATTTCGCTTATTTGGGGCGACGGTACCGTGCTCCAAGCGGTTGCCTTGCGGTCGGGGATCCGTCGCAATCACAGGAAGGCGATCTCATCTGGGAACACATCTTATAGCCTTCCCTTTACACGACAGAGAGCGTTCCGGCCGCTCAGTCTCAGCAAACGCGTGTTACTCTCGGCGTGGGACTGATCGAGATGGTCACCACGTGCCACCGTATTGAATTACACGGCAAAAACTGCCGTAGCATCAAATGGAGTCACGTTTACTTGCGAGCAGGCATTGATTCAGCCGTACATGTACCAAAGGTCCGAGTTTGTCTGCAACAATATAAACGTCTGTTTTCGATAACTAAGACACTGGTATCGCTTGACCAACAAACCATCGCCTGACACGGGGTGCGGTACTCGAACTTTCATCAACCACGTGTAAAGAGTTTACACGAGCAGCCCCAACCGGTGCGGCTATCGAGGATAGGCGCTGTTTGTGCGCATGGACTGGTGAGCAAGGCTGCGGTATCGGGTATATCTCCTTTCTCTCTACCTGGTGTTCACTATCATACTCTCATACTCGCAGGGGGGACTCTGTACCGCGCTGGCCATCACACGTTAGGTGGTTGGTTTAGCGTAACGTAGCTCACCATGCCATTACGGACTAATTTCGGAAAGTTAAAACAGCTCACGAAAGCCTATCGCCGCAAGGAACAGGGAGATCACTCGCGCGAGTGACTCCGAGCTACCGTAACAAAATAAACTTCAAAACAACATAATCCCCCTACCGTATCTTTGGCCTTATACTAGTCTTATAATACTCTCATAATACTGTGATATGATCCACGAAACACACCCGAACATGGCATCCCTCCAACGTTTGCCCTGCTTCCCATGTCTGTTTTTCCGGTGCCCTTGTTCTTCTTCCTGGATCTGGAACGCGCTCTTGAAGACCCAATAGGTAGGTCGTTTTCGCTATAGTTCGGTTCATCGCGTACGTGCATAGACTATGCGGGCGCGCAATGGTAACCGTGCACCTCGGATGCACATCGTTGTCGGGGAGGACATCCGTTCCCACGGCATTTACGTAACCCCCTTTTTCGGGGGATGAAGCAGAACTTGCGAACGAGCATGGTACCTTTGGCAGGGAAGTTGATTCTAACAATCATAGTCTCGCACACGGAAGCAGCCCGTTATAACCTCGTGTCCAATTCTCTCTCGTTCGTGCATGTAAAAATGAACGGACCGCAGTGTGCCCGACCGGAAGCAGTCTGTGCGGTGAGCCGCATATGCAGGGCCTCCGAGGCCAGCGCATCAACTGGTCTGGGGTCGATGGCGGATGGTACTGCCTCGTCAAAGACACCGACGCGGACTTCCACGTCAACGTCCGCCTCACTGCCCCAGACCGCGATGAATTCCCCGACCGCCAGCTGGTCACGGGTCTCAGTCTAATCTCGGACGGGAACTCCCTTGCGATCAAAGTAAAGGATCCCTACACAACCGTCACCAGCGGCTGTCCTGATGGGCAATCGGTCTGCCTCGCCAACGGCGGCCTGCGCGCCGTCGCAAACGGACAGTATGCTAACCAGCTGCTCGTTCCCACGAGAGCCGCGTACGTGAACGACGGTATCGACATCTCCGCCTCGAACCTGCCGGTGGAATGCCGGCAGTTCGGCGGGGACAAGCTCTGGGCTCGCATGTACGCCGAGATGTTGGACGGAGGACGTGACCTCTCGGCCGCTACGTTCGAGGAGTGGGTCCTCAGTTTCGACCAGATGGCGGCGCCTGACTGGTGCGCTAAATACGTTGCCGAAAACGGCCTGGCGGAGGTGCAGTCCATCCACGCCATCTTCAAGCTCATGACTCCCACCGTCGACCTCCGTCTGAACGTCGGCTTTGGCTACCAGGAGGGGGGTGAAATTAACTGGGACGGCCGTGTCCTCCCTTACCTGGAGTTCTGGCAGATGGACGTCGGCCTAGACGGCCTTGCCATCGACAATCCGAACTTGTCCGGAATTTTGGGCGAGACGGCCCGCCCTATCTTGGACGTTAACGGCAGTGAGGTTATGGAGGGGTACGGCGCGTTCCGCGGAACCGTTGAGGACTACCGCGTGTTGGATGCTCTAGGCACTGACTTCGCACTGCTTCACCAGTAACCTGTATGAATTCCTCCTAGCTTTAAACAGTGGTTAAGAATGGCGTGTGCACGTCTACCCGAACCGCCCCACGGTAACATTGTGTAGCAGCGAGCAGTCGCATTGTGCTTGCGCCCTGTCCAGTTCGAGCAGAGCTTCGTTGTGCATGTATGACAGCTAGAGTGTTCCTTGGCGGGTTAGAGCTTGGGGGACCTCGGTAGCAGGAACCAAACGAAATGCCGTCGTTAGTACACTTTGCTTTCAGGCTCTATTCGGTCTTGGGTCATCTTTTGAATGCATTGCTCCAAATATTGACTGTGCCCGGAGTGATTTGTTCCTCGTGTATTTTTTATGGTGTGATTTTTTATGCGCATACAATCAGTATGGGAAAAACAGATGTATGACTATTGTTGGATGTGTTTAGACACGATCAGCCGGCCCAGTCTACATGGTTGGGCTTGTCAGAGCTGTGCTTGTTCGGCTGATAACCTAAATTTCTTCTTCAAGATTCAGACATCGCAGACCGTGCACAAATACCGCGGCCCTTCTCAAACGCGCCAATCGGCCAAGCCGCACTCGTTTTCATTGTTCTTCCATATGTCTAGCTTGTTAAGCATATGTGTACGCCCCGCTTGAGTGGATTTGTCATTGATCTTCCATGTGTCTAGATTTTTACGCATACGTGTACGCCCCGCTTGCGTGGACTTGGTGGCAGGAGAAAAGGTCGTGGCGGTGGTTACATATGCTGGTGATACCGTATGTTTACCCTCCGTAGTTTAACAGTCGATCTTATCTGACAAATTATAGAATATATGTGATCGCGATAGCCCCAGTTGGACCACCGCGCTCCAGCTATTTTGATCGTTGTTGCCGGGGATGTAGCAGGTGTACTGCACGTGGTTCGGTGTAAACGATAGGGATGTAGGGGTAATATGTATGTGCCTAAACATTTTTAGCCATCTGGGGGCCGAATTGCCGCCGTCTGCGGGCCGATATCTGGGGCATGTATTTCTTGTGTTTTTGTGTACCAGTTAGTTGTGAGTGTAATCTATAGCATTCCCCTGGTGGTCAAGAGGGTTGCTACTCACCAAGTGCAGCCTTGATAAATGCAAAAGGATGTGGATTTGATGTCTTCAAAAACAACGGAGTCTTGTATTTTCGTGCTAGCTGACCTGCCCACGATTGCCGTGCAGAGTGCTTTCTACAGATCAGCTCTCGTTTCAAGTTCAGGCAGTGCCCTCTTGAAGACCTTCTTTGCTTCCGGTAGAGACGGATGAGTAACATGTCTCCGAAACTACGTCCGGTGTACGAGGCCAACATTGCGAGCATTGTTTTAACAGCGGCAATCCAGAGTGCCAATTTGTCCTCTTTGGTTTATCGTGGATATCATAAAGCGTTATCGCACGGTAGGGGTGCAGTGGCCGTTCCTAAGCTCCCAACGCCAAGAGCTCAATACCATACCCGAAACATGGCCTCGGATACATTCGTTCCCGCGCAATCACACCAACAACTCTTCTGTGCCCTCGTAGTCCTCAAATCATTGTACTCGAAAGCGTATCGGTTTAACCGGCAGTTCCTCGCTTGGGGAGCTTCGCCGGCCGGAAACGTTTGCCCCAAAAAGTGCAACTCCCACACCGTGGAATGTCTCTACATATACATATGTTTATTGTGTATGCCATCTTACAGGATGCAGACAACATGATGAGCCTCGACTTGGACCACACTCGTAGTTAACCACTACCAGAAACCAGAATGAATCTAAGTTTTAACGCGTTGAATTACTTGTTCCTATTTTTTTCAAGAGCGGACCACCGAATCCCGAGAATATAGAAAGGTTTTCGGGCATCGTTTTCCAGCCGTGCTACGGTAGATTATCACCGTTCAGCCGTGTTCCTTTCGTTGGTGGATCTTGGAATACGGTGTGTTCGAGATAAACGCACATATGTATTGTAGTTAGTGTCTTCGACGAGGCGTGGAAGTCGATAACTCATTATGGCAGGGACATGAAATCCAGGTGCAATTTTGCATAGCCTGCGTCTCTGATCGAACAGCAGTAAGTCAATATAGCACCCAGTTCCAAATAGTAAGCCAAGAACAACCACCGTATGGTTCATGTTCCGGGTCGATCTCAATTCGCCATGACATAACGCAGCAGGAATTGCCTTCCCTAAGGAAGCGCGACTTGCATTCCCTTTTCGTTGTTGTTTGTGGTGTTCAACACCGACTGGGAGGATGTCGATTGGTAAGGAATTAATGGCCAGGGCTACGGTATTGTATGTATAGTACTCTATCATACCCACTTTTTCACCAAGGGATTTGAGCCAGATGCATGCCACGGTAGTGGTATACCATTTTTTGGCGAAAATGGATTTTGAATGACGAGGCTCCATAACCTACTAATACTATCGTCGGAAATAGGTCATTTTTAGGCATGATTCTTGTCGTGTATCTAGGCCTTGGGACCTGTTCATCCGGTAGCAGTTTTACTTATCTTCAAATATTTTTTTGTGGGAGAGGTCTTAAGCTCCAAATTCGAGGAAACCTCCGAAAAAAGTGGTGCACCTCTACCGTAACACGTGCCGCCATTCGCACGAGTGACTAACTGTACCTCAATGCCGATAATATTTTCGATGTTTCGCTTGGAGCAGCGCAGCTAACCATTGCGTTCCGGATTCATACGCATCGCAGAATTATAACAGAAGGATACAGGTAACCAGACAACACAGGCAGGGACAGGCGGGTCACTCGCGCGAGCGACCTCAGGCCGCTGCAGAAACAGAAAGGCCCCGAGGGTGCCCCCCCCTACCGTAGCTTCGGTCAGTTGAACTACGCTCTCTTCAGAAGCCCCTGGCTGGAGTAGCTCCAGGTGCAACTCAACAAAAACCTGTGTCGAAGTATGAACTGAAAGGGGCAGCCCGGCCGACAAACCCCATGGCATGAGTATAAACAAAAGATTAATCACATTGAACGCAGAAATGACACTAAGACGATTTTCATAATAGGGTAAGTAGCCCCGTCATTCGGCGAATGTTTTTGAGATGAAAGGTGATACCCGTGTCGTGGAATGGGTCAGACGCCGCACCGCAAACAGACTCAAATGCCTGGTGCTATATTACCTGATAGGAGTGTACGGCATCTACGGCGTACCAACAATAATACGTAATACTTTATAGCCATGTGTTCTGTAGGTCTGCCTAAGGTTAACCGGTGTCAATGTTGGTTGGAATGAGGTCTCCTGCCGACGAATCGAGAGAGTGGTGACCTCAATGTACCGAAGCCCCCGGGGGGGTGACTGCTTAGCGTGGCGCAGCAATCGTTGCAGCTAGAATCGTGTCATAAAAAGTAGAAAGCATGAATGATTTGGAAGTGGGGCGTTCTGGAACTATTTCTTCGCGCCCTCTCTCTCTCCCCTCCGATTGAAATTGGAGGTCCGAACGAATGATGTCGGTTCCGATACATTATTTAAGATATTCGGGTTCTAATATTTCGAACCCGAGCTTGTTTCAATCTTGGGGTCTATCCTATACAATCCGGATGATGCTGCGTCATTATTTGACTGTGCCACCGATCATCGAATCTATGTATTATACCGGGAGGGGCGTTCTCTCCAGGTCAGAGGATTAGCCGTAGTAGGTATCCTTCGGGGATTCACATGGACTGCTACCCATGTGTCGAAGTTGTCTCATCCGCAGACGCTTGCTACTTTGAAGGGAGCGCTTTGTGCATGCTATTTATATATGGCGGGGCTCCCTAGTCCAAACTCTTCAGAATGTCATTCTTGAATATGCCTGATTTATATGTCTATCTCGGCCATGGATGTCGTCGTCGGGTTGCCCTTTCGTCTCACCCCATGAAAAATATTTGATTGAGGACTAGACCTGGTGCTAAGATAGAGGTGTTGGGGTATACTATTTGTTTGTTAACTTGTTTTTAGTCGGAATGACTGTGCTCCTCAACTCAAAACAATCGTCGGAATCTCACTCCTTTTTCGCGTTTTCTAATATCTAGGACCACATAGCATTGTTCGCCGAGTTGCGCTTTTTACTCTTCTAAAAATAATTTTTCGGCCTGGGCATAGAGTTAAAAGTTGGATATCCAGAAGGCAAAATCAATGGTTGGTGCACCTCGAACGAAGGCTGCGGTAGAGAGGGCTGCGTTTGGCCTACAGACCAGCATTCAGATCAGTATCACACTATTCCAAATACACCTTTTGGGCCGTTTTCATGAAGTGGCTGAGGGTCACTGGCACGAGTGACCCCCTTGTTCGTCATACATATTTTGTGCGTTGTTGTGAATCCGCATTTGAACGGAAACCCACACCGCGACTAAATATTGCACTGTGAAGCATTTTGACAGCGAGATACAGAGTCAGTGTTGGTAGTCGTCAAAACACGGGAGGAAAAAATGGGGATATATCATAACATCGTAATAACGTCATCATAACATTGCCATAACCCGATAATAACATCATGATAACATCATGATAACATCATGATAACATCATGATAACATCATGATAACAGCAGCATAACATCATCGTAACATCATCACAGCATCATCATAACATCACCATACTATCACGATACCATAATCATTATATCATCATAACGTCATCGTAACATCATCATCATAACATCATCATATTATCATCATGACACCATCATAACATCATCATAACATCATCATAGCATCATCATAACACCATCGTAACATCATCACAACATCATCATAACATCATCATAACATCATCATAACATCATCATAACATCATCATAACATCATCATAGCATCCCCCTAGTACACCGTAGGCTGGGTCCGGAGCGTGGATCGTTATAGTTGCTCAAATGAGGAGTTTATAAAAAACGGAACATGGTGCAAATTTTTCCGTGCTATGTGCCTAGACTACACTCTTAACATGTTTTTTTTTTGTTTTTTTTATCCTCCGGCGGATTGGGAAAAATAAAGCTTAAGCTCACCACACTTCCACGTATTTTCATACACGTCGTGTGTCGATTCAACCCAGCTGCTTTCGCAGCCCAACGCTAGCTGTCGCACCCTTCGGGTCCCATCGTAGGTATAGCGTAAGCTATCCCTATCAGTGGTCTTCGTTACAACCCCGGCAGCGCAAGCTGCCGTTGTAACTGTCCGCGCGCTCTGGTACGCACCGTATATGAACTTTTTCCGGCCGATGTAGAATTGCAACACGTCGGGTCTGTTCAGATTTAAGTTGTGGATCAACAAGTCCAGGGCAGGCATTGGAAACATCACTGTGTGCAACGATTCTGTCGATCCACATGGCCGTATACTCCGTTAAATTTGAACATGGTGTCGATTAATCACGGCGCGTGTGCAGTAGTATCGTTGATAAAACCGGCGTACACGGTATGCACGTACATCTTTCCGTCGATCCACATGTATGTCGGTATACTCCGTTATTTTGAACATGGTGTCGATTTACACGGCGCGTGTGCAGTAGTATCGTTGATAAAACCGGCGTACACGGTATGCACGTACATCTTTATTGAATATAATTAGTCCTGCAAGCTTCGAGGTGGTTGAGCGTAACGGCCTGGGCATACGTCGAGACAACACACATTTTCTCCCTTGGACATTGCTAATAAGTCACTGACAGGTGCCCCCGGCTCAGTTTCATTATATTCCCTTTTTCCATTTTTTATTCTACGTTTGCCCATCGTGTCCTTCCATCACGTGTGCGTTAGTGCAACGCCTTCCCGGCCTGCCAACCCACAACTTACTGAGTATCCAGCACAGTGTCTGGGTAGGCTACATAAAATCTATCATGAAGAGCGTCTGAAACATGCCGTGTACCCTTCCCTAAGCGCGTGTGAGATGGGAACGGAACGGGCAATATATGAGCTACAACAAGCACCCAGTACGCGCCACGAAGATCGGATATCGATTACCGCCATGTACTGTAGTTGGCTTCTCTGCGCCTATTTTCTGGCGACGAGCGCAACACTCTATCTACCACTGTACCGCCCTACGCTAACTGCATACAAGACTTTGTTGAACTGTGTTTTCAATTAATTGCGGATATTTTAGATTATTGCCATATCTGGTAGTGTTAGTATAACAAATGCCAGAAGTGGCTTCGACCTCCAACTTCCCTGGTACTTCGGGGTATGAAATGTTGAGCACCACGGGCCACCTGATTGCAAACATTGGTACTATAGTGCAGACACAGGCCTTCTTTCCACCAGATATAACACCCATGGGTTTGTTGCTGAAGATCATCCCATAGTCAAGATGCAATGTTCGGTGCTAATGGCTGCGTGTAGAAGGCGCAGAGGGGCGCGCTACCGCGACAGCGGTAGCTTTGACTGCCAGAATAACCTACTGTTGATTCACGGGGCCCCCAAACGAGAAACAACACAAATACCCAAAAATTGATAGAAAACCACTGGTGTGTTGTACAACGGTATTCGTTGGAAACCAATAGGTCGCGTGGTCGTTCACTTAAAGTGGTTCGGAAACATCACACGCTCCGGCTGCACAGCAGATTCTAAGATTTGTCTGAGCTCCTAACATGAGGAGCTCATCAATTTGTCACCCGAAACAAGATTTCTAGAAGGCATTCGTTCGCGCGAGCGCCGACCGACCGTTTCATGCGCTAGTCCAAAAACAAGCATACTCGCAAAATTCATCGTCCTGTCCGATACTTCCACATTTGAGAAGAGCAACCGGTCAGAAACGCTCGCAACGAAAAAATGCCAACCCTCTGCTGTGACATGACTCTGGGCATGATTCAGGTTTGGGATGAAACCATGTCACCGTTCGTCGATATTCAATCAAATCATATTCCACCAATCGGTTTTGGGAGGTTAATGAGCTCCGTACAATTAAGAAACCTCGGGAAGGGTAACTGCCTCCCGGCCATCTCATGCGTCGCTACCTCCCTGCGAAACACTCTTCTTGGAAGGTGAGGGAAGTCAGTCACAGTAAATTGGAAGCTCGTATTCACGAGACGATGTCCTTCTTGGGGACGCCAAGTTGGTGCTGGTGCGTACGTACCATCCTAGCACCTGGTGAGCAGCAACGTATTTTTGAATAAAAGACAATGCTACCTGTTGCATCACACACTGACAAAAGGAGCGTGCACAAGAAAAACAGAAACAACACATGTCTGACATACTGGCGCGAATCGCAGCAATTTAACTCACAACACCCTGCCCCTATACCACCATAGTTATGCAGACGCTTCGTATTGTGCGTACACGCAGGGCTACCTTCCAGTGGGCGTATTCATGTCTTTGTGCAAAGACAAACTCCGTTCCACGTGTTGCCGACTACGTGACAGGCACTTGAAGACGCGAAGAGGCCCGTGACGCACGTTACACTAAAAGGGCTATCAATGTCGCAAACTCTACATTAGCTCGGCGCTTTTTGCAGTGCTATCACACAGTGCAAGTCTCAACGGACCGCTTCTGGTACATCTGCTACACCTATGGGCGATGACCAAAACCATAGAGAGCGGGTGTCATGATGCGTCAATCACGGTCAGACATACTGTAGACACTACACACTGAAGAAAAACGAAGCACAAGCTACACTCTCAGCAGCAGCGACAACAACGCAACTAAACTACACGTAACAGTCGCCAAGACGGCATTTCCAGTTTATGACGCCCACGCGAGAGGGTGTCAAAACTTAAACATCAAACACTCAAGCAGCACCTAGAGCTAACGCCAACATCATGAACAATCGGTTTCACCGATTGCATCCCTCGGGGCAGGGCAAACCGGATCAACGCCGAAACAATGATGTTTTCGATGCTATCATCGCCGTAACCGAACATATACAAAATTACTTTTAAAGTAGAAATACACCTAACGAAGCCAGAGGGCCTTTTCGATTTTTTTGAACGGTACCTGTAGCCCGACGGTGGGCACTTTCCACTGTCCAATATTGAGTTCCAAACGTTGCAAGGGAGTAATCATTTAAACGTCGAACTCCAAACATGAGGTACGGGTATTGGGTTTCAATCTGCATGATAAGGTAACTTGCCTGTAGCAGTGCCTTATGAGGGTGTCTGGATCAGCAATGTCTTGCATTGCACGGTGGGGTAAACCTCGACTGCTGAATGGTAAGTCTCTTTACCTCACGGGTTTCGAGGTGGATGTGTACATGCTACCCAATACCACAAACAAGGCGGTCGCCAAAGTATCTGGGTTAGTGAAGCAGCGCGAAGTCAGTGCCCAAAGCATTGGACACACGGTAGCCCTCCACACTGGGCCGCGGAAGGCGTCGTACCCTTCCATCACTTCACTGCCGTATTCGTCCACCACTGGGCGGGCCGTCTCGCCCGGGATTCCGGACAGTTTAGGGTTGTCGACAGCGAGGCCTTCAAATTCCACGTCCATCCGCCAGAACTCCAGCTCGGGGTGTACGCGGCCGTCCCAGTTGATTCCACCCCCCCCCCTGGGTAGTCAAACCCGGCGTTCAGGCGAAGGTCGACGGTTGGGGTCATGATCGTGGTTGTGGCGCGGATGCACTGCACCTCGGCAAGTCCGTTGTCGGCGGCGTACTTGGTGCACCAGTTGGGCGGCGCCATCTAATCGAAACTCAACACCCAATCCTCGCACGTCTCGACTGCTAGCTCACGTTCATCGTCCAGAATCTCAGCATACATGCGAGCCCAGAGCTTGTCACCACCAAACTCTCGGCACTCAACTGGTAGGTTTGACGCCGAGATATCAATACCGTCGTTCACGTACGCGCTCTCCGTGGGGACGAGGAGTTGAGTGGTATCCTTTTCGTTTGCGATAGCACGAAGTCCTCCGTTGGATAGGCAGATCGATTGTTTACGTGGGCAGCCGCTCGTGACGGTGGTGTAAGGGTCCTTCACCTCAATGACGACGGAATTACCGTCATAGATCACGCTAAGACCCGTGTCCAGCTGGACATCGGGCAATTCGTCGCGGTCTGGGGCGGTCAGGCGGACATTGACGTGGAAGTCCGCGTCCTTGTCCTTGACTTGACAATACCAGCCGCCGTCTTTTCCAGACCAGTTGATTCGCTGGCCGCGGAGTCTCTACATATGCGGCTCGCCACATAGGCTGCTTCCGGTTGGGCACACTGTCGTCCATTAAATTGAGCAGGGAGGACAAGAGCGGAAAGGCGAGAGGGAGGGGATATTTGTTGTGTGGACTCGTTTCGGTTTCTCGAGGAGGCAACCATAGTTGGTGGTTCGAACGCGTTTACCTCTAGGATACTCGTGCTACGCTAACGTGCGCCAACCTCGCTCTGGTGCTCTTAACTCGATATGCTCATGACTACCCCCGGAAACGTACTTAGGTAGACTATGCTAATAACGCATGGTATACCCGACGGAGATTCAAACACCTACGATTGATATAACCCAACAAAACCTGGGGTTTCCAATGACACGGGGTACGCACACGGCTGGGAGGAGCCCCATCAGTGATCGGTGCGTTCACCAAACCGTGCTTCCCCCACCGTAGCACACATCAGGATTGCCAAGTTGTCCGTCCGCCTCCTTGTTGCCCAGTACGTTCAGCATAACGAGAAAGACGGGATGGACGAGCTCCGCGCCGACAAATATATCTATCGTTGTGTAATACACGATGGGTCGTTCTACGGTAACCCCCCCAACTTCTCTCTTATAAAACCGCAGGTTTCAAAACCGGCTCCCGGTCGTATCTCCTGAGATACATTGCCCCGACGTCATCGACCGATAGACCTTTGCACACAAGAAAATATACGGGTATCCTTTTCTTTCAATAACATCCTTCGTTGTATCGAGCAGCTATAAAACGTTCGTTAAAAAAAAGCTGGTTTTGAGCGGTGGCTAACGTGGAATCAGTCCGATCTCGAAAAAGTCAAACTTCACAATACCATACCGTTCGAATTTCACTACGGCAACTGCAACATACCTATCGGATCTTCGGGAGCACGGTCCGAATCCAAGCCCAGACGTGACAACAGCGCGAGTGTCAGGGGGGGAGGGACGGGTTGTTAGAAAGTAATCGTTAACATTTGGAGTTAAAATATCTTCCGTCGATCTCTGTGGGTTATTGATGCGTGGTGAGACTCTATGTCTGCACAATCTGCCTCATGCACATAGGTGATGCGGACGAGACATCAGTTGCTTGTCGGCAACATGCCGATGGAGAAGAATCGATACTTTGTGCAAAGGCGCTTACGTAAAAACAGTAAAACCCTGAGGAGACGATAAGGGCAACGAGAGAAGACGAAAGGGAGTGGTAGAGGGAGACATGGGTGTTGTCTGGTGGCCAGGACGTCAATGCCCGCAGTACGGGAAAATGTAACCTACACAGGTTGTTGTGCTGGCCGAGAGATCGTTCTACAGAAACATTGCCCGACTTTTATGATGTCAAATTTAGATGCCCCACAACAGTAGCATCGTTTCGATTGAAAGAAGATTGTTGGTGGTCGAGTACAGTACTCCGGATGACGAGAAAGAACACACCCGAGTATCGCCGCGTAGTCGGTAATAGGATAACAAGTGTGCCCGTGTGCGTAAGTGACGGGACGTCGACTAGAAAATGTGTTTGGACCTCATAGACCAGATTCTAACACACACTCTTATTGTGAACTCAGGAGCCATCCCACGGTACAGGTGCAGCATCATAAAGTCCCTGAGTTCCTCACAAGAGAAACTCAATGTCTCACCCGAAAAATGACTTCGAAGACATTCGTTCGCACAACCTGACCAAGCTTCTATGCCTTAGTCCCAAAATATTATGTGAAGTCGTCAAATTTGTTCACTAACAGGTAGTTCCTCACGGGAGGAGCTTAGCTACGGACGTTTTAGCGCCAAAACTGCAACCCCTACCCTGGGATGACTCTCAGTAGCTACAGCAATCTTGTACTCAAAGAACTGCAATACATTTTGGTTAAAATATTTACATATTCGTGCTGACAGCGGCAACCTGGCTTTAGTCATGTCACTCAGATTAATCGAATGGGTCACAAAATTCGGGCCTGGGTGCATGAACAGAGGCAGTATATATATGCCCTCATGTCACACAGGTTGTGGCGAAGTTATCCACGAGAAATACAATGGTTCCTGAACGAAGCCCAAACTCGTCTGCATACAGCACTTGTCGCTGATACTGAGCAGTTGTTCGAAAACTCAAGTTTAGTGGAGAACAAATTTTGATGGTGCAGACAACGCTGAGCGTGCCTGTCCATCGCGAACGTTATGTCCGGCCGTGTTGTGTCGGTTTCTGACATAGGCATACTGGTGTAGTTGACACCAGACCAAACAATTACCGATAGCCCCAGACAACGAAGGGCATTGGTCACACATTATTGCTACTATCGTCATACGATGGCAGTTATGCACCGTACCATTGAAAGGGCACATGCAACTGCACCTCGTGGAGACCGCCCGACAACGCATACTCACTGCAACAGCTGTCGCCGTCGGTGTCCATCCCGCAGCTACCTCTAACCGTTTGGTCGCAAGAAGAGTAGTTGCATCCCCTGCAAGTGACATCAACAAACAAACAGAACGCGAAATCACAGCAGAACATCAATTCAGCACTGGGCATTGCTTAAGGTGTCGCTCCAGGGAACCTGAATACAACTGAGGCAACCTGATTGGTGTTCGACGAATGAACCTGTACAGCACCACTGTAGCATGAAGGACTTACCCGCCACCGTCGTCACCACCGCCATCGCCATCGCAATCACCCCCACCTTCGTCCTCACAGCGACAGATACTGCGGCATGTACGTGGATTGTTTTGTGACGTCACGAAGACAGGAACCGACAACATATGTTTACACCCTTACGATAGCGACTTCTTTCTCTGTACATGGCGTCGCAAGCTAATCTTACACGGTTCTAATGATCTCCGCCTCAGCATTTTGGTGTTCCCAGGGAACGAAGCAGCAACGTATATACATATTCTAGCCAAAAAGTGAACTCTCGACCGATGTTATTGCACGTCACACGCCGACGCAATGTCCACCTAGGCAAAGATTCGTAAACAATGACGGTGTCTCTGGAAATTGCTTGTTGCAATGCACCATTAAGATTCAGCGGGGGGGGGGGGGGGGGGTGTCTTTCACACATATCTCTACTTTCGAGCTCCTCGACGAGCGGTGGTCACAGGTGTCGCCCCTTCTCCCCCCCCGGTTCTTGCCTTCCGTTTGTATCGCGAATAGACCACTTCTCGTCGATTGTTCATCGAGTGTTGCTAAGTCACGCTCTATAAATAGCGCTTTTTGCAAGTCAACTTCTGTACAAGGAAAAATCCCGGCGAATTTATACGAATATGCACTCGGGAGGGCTTGAACTCACGAAACTGATCTCTACCAGGCTCGAGGATGCTACCGGGGCGACCGGCATTATATGACCATGGGTCACCGCTAGACCCATTTAACACGGCAGTGCAAATTGCTGTGAACTGGTCACGTACCTCTCCTGAGCTAATGCCGCTGCAAGCATCGCGGCACCGGGTTATTTTTGCTTGATGCTGGTTCCCACTGCCTGCTACGGAACGGACAAGACCAGCAGCCCCATTGCCACAGTCCAGGAGGTGCGCATGATGTTATTTGACCATGGGTCACCGCTAGACCCATTTAACACGGCAGTGCAAATTGCTGTGAACTGGTCACGTACCTCTCCTGAGCTAGTACCGCTGCAAGCATCGCGGCACCGCCTTATTTTTGCTTGATGCTGGTTCCCACTGCCTGCTACGGAACGGACAAGACCAGCAGCCCCATTGCCACAGTCCAGGAGGTGCGCATGATGTTTTTTTCTGTTCGAAGTCGAGCACGAGTGTCAACGGAGCGGGCGGTCGGTCTGCTGTTCGGACGAATGAACCACGACATGGCGCGAGGTACGGTATGGACGATATTTGACGCGCACGAGAGGTTTGTCATCGCTCCGCTCGAGGAAACAGGTTGTAAGACAAACAGAGCCGACTAAACCGTTACATAGCACGTCTAACTTCCTATGTAAGACCAAGAAAAACACCTGGCGAAAAGAAAGAAAGACGTGTACAATCACAGAAACCCGCCGCTAAAGCTAATCTCAAGACAATGCCCAGGTTCACGCCGTACTGTGACGGCCGTGAACGAAAGAGAACGGTTTGTGTGGACATCAAGCGGTGTCAGCAGCAAGCATCTTGGGCATGGGTTTTTAAAAATACATACTATAGTTTTTCCATGTACTTTTTCGAACGCACACTGGTGAGGGTCCTTCCAACGCACACTGTGTCGGGCCCGGGGGGGGGGGTTCGGGGGGGGGCGCGTCGCCCCCCCCCGACACTGCTACTAGCATCCAAGCACCGTTCGGCTGCCCTGCCAACCCAGTGCTGGTGGTGCATTTTGGGACACACACACGAACACCAACACACTCTACACTGCTAGTAGTAGCATACAAGCACCCTTCGGCTGGCCTGCCAACCCAGCGCTGGTGGTGCATTTTGGGACACACACACGAACACCAACACACTCTACACTGCTAGTAGTAGCATACAACCACCCTTCGGCTGGCCTGCCAACCCAGCGCTGGTGGTGCATGCGCTTGAACGTTTGCGCCTCTGCTGTTCGGTCCTGCTACATCACGATGCGGGACAACAAAAAATAAACAACACAACACACAAACATTTCACTTCGTTGTGCCCTGGGCTGCGGACAAAAAAATCCCTTCCCAAAAAACCCTCCTCGTCCTTGCAAAACCATAAAATTCAAACGGCTGCGATTCAAATCAAACGGCGTGACGAACTACACCCTCGCACGCAAACAACCACCTCGTGGGTGCATTTTGGGACACACACACGAACACCAACACACTCTACACTGCTAGTAGTAGCATACAACCACCCTTCGGCTGGCCTGCCAACCCAGCGCTGGTGGTGCATGCGCTTGAACGTTTGCGCCTCTGCTGTTCGATCCTGCTACTTCACGATGCGGGACAACAAAAAAAAAAAACACAACACACAAACATTTCACTTCGTTGTGCCCTGGGCTGCGGACAAAAAAATCCCTTCCCAAACAATCCATTCAGCAATTGCACTGCCCGAATGGCCTCGTTCTACAGCGCCGGAACACTCGCACTGTTCCGTGCAGGGGGGATGGCAACTGCGGCTGGCACTCTCTGCTCAACGGGAACTGCACCTTCTTGGGACAGGTATGTACACGGCATTGCTTATACGCTACGCACTCAGCATGGTCACAGCTGTGTTTGTATGTACAGCGGCGTGCACACCGCTCTCGCCGCGTGTGTAGAGTACGTACATGTGTAGCGCAGCAGTACTCCCGTGTGTTTGCGTTTGTAGCATACCCGTACGTCTTCGAACCTGCTATAGTCTACTACCTCACCTTCCACCAGCGTTCCTGCGGTGCAAATGCGTTCCGTCACCTGTGTATCCATCATCTCCTATGTATGTAGGCGTCTCCAGCTACGTGTGTGCGTCCTGTGCTTGCGTTTGTAGCATACGCGTGCGTGTTCGAAACTGTTCGGTTCGAACCCGCCATACTAGCTCACCTTTCACCGGCGTTCCTGGGGTGCAAATCCCTTCCGTCGCCTGTTTATGCGTCATGTCCTATGTGTGGAGGCGTCTCCAGCTACGTCTGGGCGTCCTGTAACAATGGTTCTTGTCTTTCAGCACGTTACATCCTACACCTGCGTACAACGTAACCCATGCGCACATTGTCCTCACACCATGCGGCCTTGCCCGCCGAATTCTGCTGTTACCTTTACAGGGGACTAAATACGAGCATCCTCTCGGCGACATTCTCCGCCTCAAAAATGAAATCGCCAACTTCATCGTGCTTCACGTCACCGCCGTTCTGCAGGGGAGTTGCCGTCAGCGGAGCGTACATAGTGAAACAGTGGCCGCTCATGGTCGCCGCTTGTATGACCATACATAGGGTACAGGGTGTTGGGTTCGAGCGGGTTGCCGTGTGGATTCCGAGTAGAGGATTCTTCGCCCAGGGCCAGGGGTACACCGCTGTATCTAGGGGTAAAACTCTTGGGGGCCTATTCATAGTCTTGCCGAGTGCTGTATTGCGCGACAGAGGCGCCGCCCGCGATTTCATGAAGGACGCCTTCCACCCCCCAATGGACGCCATTAACGCGCTCGCGGAACTGCGCCGAAAAGCGCCAGCGACAGTAACCATCGACACGCGGGGGAGAAGAGTGGCGTACGCCACCCTATGGGACGCACGGGAAGCGTATGACGCCCCCGACGGTTGGAGAGGGCTTTGGCCTCGGGACGTTCACAGTAGTGGCCATGGATTGCAGGGGGTCTACAACGTAAACTAAGTTTGGTCAAGCGAACCACGTCTGTAGCGATGAACATTCCACCAGTCAAGTGTGACAAACAACGAATGAATGGTGGTGGCAGGGGGTGGTATAAAACCAGTATAAAAGGACAACGACGACTTTCGTCGTTAATATTGCTGACAAGCCCATCACAACACCACAAAACGCAGAAGAACACGGAACACAAACAGACGTCGTGTAGAAGCAACGAAAAGCAGAACCTAATTACAACGACCTCAACGCAACACAGCAGTATAGCACAGCAGTATAGGCACATTATGTAAGATATACCATCATCTACGACCACATACTTTTGTTCTGTCTGTAGCTCTGTAGCCGGATGGTATATATGATGCCATATTGTTGTTGTTTGCGTGCGAGCGTGTAGTTCGTCACGCCGTTTGATTTGAATCGCAGCGGTTTGAATTTTATGGTTTTGTAAGGACGAGGAGGGTTTTTCCTAAATCCAACAGAATAGTGTACGTTGTATGATGCATCTCCCACGGTAGGGTTGAAGCTCTAGAATTAACTAATAGGGTACTAGCGTCCGATTGAGCTCAAGCGAGGAACTAGCGGTTAGTCATTGGTCAAGTAACTTCACGAGTGTGTATGGTTTTATAGGACTGAGGCGAAAAATCTTCGTCTGGTTGGGCAAACGGAATAATAATACCTTCGAGGCCACCTTCCGGGTGATATTTTTGAGCTAGCTCGTCATGTTCGGGGCTCAGAAAAACCTTAGAATCTTCTCCTGGACCCCTACTGACTGTGATGATGGTCCGAGAAAAAATTCCAGCCAGAACAGTGCTTACACTACACCAATAGAGAGATCGGCGTCGAATCCATCAATCACCCAAAGTCAACCATAGATTAAATTGCTGAATGTGATGTGCGAATCAACCGTATTGTAGTGGCGAACATGAAACAGGGGGTATCCATGTGGATTGTTACGAGTTCCTGCTGCGTCTACACACAATTCCTTCGTACCTTATCGACTGCGAGTAATTCGTGTTCGGCGTTATTGCCGAGGGACGGTTGAGGGATGTTTTTTTTTCTCTTTTTTCGTGATGTGTTTCGCGGTGGCAACGCGAAGGGAGAGTACAGAGAGCCTATTGGGTGTAGAGTACAAAGAAAGGGTCTATTGGGTGGAGAGTACACGAAGACGCCTTCACGCAGGATAATGCATTTTGTTTATGCCGAGCCCGGGAGGTTGTAGAACCATGTTGCTGGTCGATGAACCATTGATCGTTCATGGGGAAAGGAATGGCACGCTGCAAACCGTTACCGTTGGACCAGTAAAGTTTGTGTGCGTCAGCAACTTGACAAGAGTATACAGGGAATACAAGAAAACCATGTTTATGACGCATTAATCCTACACGAACAAAAGGTATGGATTACTATCATTATGCGTAGCCTGTACTCACTGAAGGGATCCGTACCATTTACACCATATCACACATAGCGTTCGACCCATCGGTTTGGAGACGCAGCTAGCAGCCTCTAGAGATATCACTTTTCTTCTAAAATGGTTCCTGATTGACAGGTATCTTTGACCCAAAATCGTGGGAAACTGGCTATTTTGTTTCCATGATCCTCGTTGTATACCTAGTCTAGGCCAGATGCCATTTTTTATCCGGTGGCGGTTTTATTTTTCTCCAAATCAGTTCTTGGGTCAAGAAGGGACATGTCTTAAGCTCCCAAGTTGAGGAACCCCAGAAAAAAGGTGGTGAAGGTCCTCCGTCGTAGCACGCGTCTAAAATGCACACGTTGCATTCTGCAGGAGAAAATTCACAGGCTTCGTCCGCGACAACAGATAGATACCATGCTGACCTAACCCCAACGAATGAAAAATAACGTCACGCTTGATGGCCATCGTACCTGCTGGGTAAAGAGTGGACCTCTCGCCGTGGAACTCGGTATAGGACAACAGCTGGATGATGGCGGGTGCTTGGCGGGGAGAGAGCCCAAACGGATGCGTGCCTTGTGTCGGGGAGGGGGGGTTGAGTTGTCCAATGACGTCGAAGGTTGAGTGAATCAATAGGGGTGGACGAGTAGGTGGGAGGAACATGTCCCAACCGGGCAATATAATTCGGACATTTGTTTTGCCTTTGTTCTGGACACGATTTCGGATACGGTAATAGACATCACAATTCTAGACACTAAAGATATTACTCCGACTGTGCATCAAATTCCACATACGAACTCAATACACATGTAGCACGTACTGAATATCAGATACGTATTTTCGAGAAGTGCGTGTTTCAAGAATATTTTGTGTTCTAATAAATAGGATATTTTTTTATTGGCCTGATTGCGCGCGACCGGGATCTTTGAGGTTTTTTCGAATTGAGCTCTCGAAAAAAAGTTGCATCAACTGCGAATAATGTACGAAATGCAATTGTAGAGTCATCTGCTGACTCTGGAGTTCGGGGCGTTGCTGTCCTGTTTAGGAACGGATGTTGACCACCGTTCAGATTTAAGCAGCTTCTGAGGAAACACCAGAGTCATAGATAAGCTCAATATGAATGGCATTAGCGTGTCAGAAAAAAAAAAAAACGAAAATGCTGTCTAAATCAATCGTTACGCGGTAATCAATCCTGTCTCTACCCGCCCGTTGGTGCTTACTCTCGACATTTTATCTACCCCATCGATTAGTCGTACTGTGAAACGGGCTTCACCAAATATGTCTAGAAATTCAAAACTTGTTTTAAGCTTAGCATCGCCGGCGCGATAGACCGCGACCCCCGTTCGTTGACGTCAACCACATGATCACGCAAAGAAATAAACAACGGGATCGGGTGGATTTTGTCAGGCCGAGCGACAGCACGGACAGGTGAACGCAGCTAGCTTTATCTTTCCCCGCAGAACGTTGGAGGTCTACACCTTTCATGGCGTGTTTCGACAGCGCGCTAGAACACAACTATTTATATCAACATTTCTTCTTGTTTTAACTCGTTCTGCGATAGATGTAGCACTTACTTTCCGTCTGAAATGGTTTCTTAAGGCCGGAGCTCCTTACCCCAAAGTTACCGGAAATAGACAAAAACGAAATTTTCATCATTCTCATCGTGTATATATATAGAATATAGAGGCCGTGGGATTGTTCGTCTGGTTGGTGTCAGTTTTGTTTTTTGGTTACAAGAATCAATATGTGGGTTAATATGGACGCGTCTTAACCTCAGAAAGTGAAGGACCTCAGACAAAAATAGTGGTGTGCACCTCTATCGTAGCACGAATTATACGTGTTTCGCTATTTCACGTGGGTTTCGAAACCTGGCGTGAAGTAGCACGAATTAAACGTGTTTCGCTATTTCACGTGGGTTTCGAAACCTGGCGTGAACACGAACGGCGTTCAAGATCCGGATATTGACCAGGAAAAGTGACCAACCTCCCCCGTTTCAGGAGCGTCATGCCCCATGTGACGACGCCATTATTGCGGGCGATGGGTGAGAAAAAAACGGCCAGTTAGTGGGCAGACTTCGCGTCGATGGCAGAGGTTGTATATTTTAATACAGAGTCACCAGTTGATGTCTGAAAAATGTAAGCTCTTGTTTAAAGGCCACAAATATCCGGATAGTGCGACGTCCAACATCTGTGTGCGACGTTTTTTCAGAATTCCAGGAAAGCACGTACAATGTCGCGCACAATCGGAATCGAACTTTAGTGTCCGATTAGGTGGCTGAGATCGTGTCAGAGAGCGGTGAATCCCTTAGATCACTTTTTGTTCGTCCACCCCGACTCGATACCTGACCAAACCCTACAACGTCATTCCAACACTGCACACCCCATTTTCGACACAAGTCACCTGAAGTTTTCTTGCCCCCTCACGGCCAAGCAGCCCACATCAGCCACATCTGGTGCTACCGAGCTCCGCGGCCAGCCGCGACCTCATCCTACAGGTACCATGAACAACGGGCATGCTATGTCGTGCCGCTGAGGTGACTGAAGCAGTCCCCCGTTGTCCGACACACAAACGCTGTACCAAGTAGAGTCAAAAATTATACGTGCGCCATATACGCAATATATGTTCGTGCCGTTTGGTCTCATTTTCCAATCGATGAACGGGGTGGCGTTGGGTAGGAAAAGATATCATCGCCTTCGTCTTGCGTAACGTACGGTAGGATTCTTAAAAATCGGACGTGTACACGGCTAACTAGTGTCCCACGATCACGGCGTGCCTGCATGCTCGTGGCCGTTGTGCGGTTGAAGACATGCCTCCGCACCCGTACCCGTAACGGTATGTTAAGTGATGTAATCGGTCACGACACTTTTTACGGTTGAGGTATCAAGAGGTGTACCACTCTTTTTAGCTGAAAGGTTGCTTCTGTATGTCAGGGCCCCTTGACATGAAATCGTCGGAAAAGAAATAAATAAATCTTTTGTTTTGAATACTTGGTTAGCTTTGAGTACCTAGGAGGCAAATTTTTTCTTCGGGTTGCGCTTTCAGTTAGCTCATTGTCGGTCTTTGGGTGTGGCATAGAGCTTCTCAAGCCAACAGCCTTTCCAGGGAAAACACGGCGCACCTCTGTCGTCGCAGGTGTCTAACGTCCAACGGAAGTTTGCTTTGTCTAGCCGCCATCATAACTGTTAAACGCGTAGAAACATCTGCGGTGTGCGGTAAGGTAACTCACACAAGGGGCATCCAGTGCGAGCCCGTAATTGTACGTGGCCCTTCTCTTGGATTGTTTCCGTCTCCATGCCCAGCGCGCACAGAAACCGATCGTGACTTGAAACGCGATGAAACCGTCGTTACTTTCTTTTCACGCGGCGGTGCGGGCACAGGGTGGCGTTGCCACCGCGACGAAACAGCTGGTATTTTAGAAATGAAATACCTGTCCGTCCCGTCCCTCGGAATAACATCAAAACGAGAACAACACCATCCGCAGCGGATGAGAGGTGATAAGCAATATTCAGACTAAAGTAAAAGAAAGAGAGAGCAATCCCCGTAAGGACATATATATTCGTTTATGGCCATATATATGGGAACGAAACCCACGCACACCAGAGCAGTGTACAGCATGCCTAGTATACAACAACAGGATCCCGAGCGATTCAGGCAATAGCCAGGCCCACGATGGATAAACCTGACGTAAGGTCAAGTACATAGCATTTGTGTCCATGCTCATAGGTAACACCCTCTAGCCGCACCAGCTCGCTGGTGGCGTTGCCTCTTTGGGTCTCAATGATAGCGTGCGGCTTTTGTTCTATTTTCTTGGCCTTGTTGCCTGCTTGGACATACCCAGGCGTCTAGATACCATGCAATGTTTTATTACATCATACACCGGCATGGATGAGTTTGTGATTCGACCATTCACAAGCTACAGCCGCAGGGCGATATCCCAGCACGACCCATTGCCATTTTTGTACCTACTTCCTAGTTCGCAACTACAACCAACATCGTTTCCCGTCCCCGGTCAATCCAATGTCCACGCAGAAACCATGATGATGCGCGCTGCCGATATGGTGGGGATCGGGCTCCTGGCCTTGTCATTTCCGCAGCATGCGGTGGGAATGAGCACCAAGCAAAAACAACGCAATGCGTGCAGCGGCATGAGTTCAGGAGATGTAAGTAACGTCGTTAAATTTGTTCATCGCAAACGTTTGTGGCTGTGATACATTTTTTTAGCACGTTCGCCACGTGACTGCGTTTTTCCATGAGCCTGCTCGACGTTTTCACCCGTCCATAACTGCTCCCGCCTATGGGTACGAGCTACTACCTGGTGCACTTTATTTAGTGTGCAGGATGTTGTCTAATACAAGGCGTTTCGCTTCCGTGTTCAATATTCCCGGGGTGGGTTTTCGCGGCTATGTCGATACCGCGCGTGTTCTGGTGTTTGGCCAATGACGTCTCGTAGGGCAGCAGTCTTTCTCCAGTGACCCAGTCGTCGGAAAGTCGTGCCATTACTTACTTGTAAAAGAATCATGATATTCGCCTCGTCAACAACGAGGGAAAAAACACCAACACCCCTCACACACGGAGGTCTCCTGCTCGAGGTCTCTAGAAGGTCGATGCTGGTAGCAGCAAACGGAGGCCGTCGCTAAAGAAGTGTAGCCGCAAGGATTAGCGGTGAAATTAAAGGCGTTGATTTTTGGGATCGACGCCTTCTCCGATAGATAGAGGTATCTCCTTTCGGCCTGTGGTGGGTTTTGCTTTTTTTGAGAATTACGGGGGTTCCTTGACCCAAAGTCGTCGAGAAATTGACCATTTTGTTTCGCAAAATACTTTTTTTTGTATCCCTAGGCCACGAGTTTCCCCATCGGATTCTACGATAATTGTACTCAAAATCAGAATCTGGGTGAGGGGAAAGACACGTTTACGGGAAAGGGGCACCATTTTGCTTTCTGAGGTTCCTCGCGTGAGGGGCGTTAGACCAAAGCTCTTCTTACCGTATGAATGAACAAGTCCCATGGCCTAAGAAGGCATACGACAGAAGTCGTGCTAAAATAGGACGAAATTCCGAGGATTTATGGTCAAGACGAAGCTCCGTTATCCGGAAACCGTTCCAGACAAAAGGTGCTACCTCTGTCGTAGCACGCGTCAGAACAAGCCCTCTCCTTCTTGGACTGAAAAAACGAGCCCCGGAAACTAAGGGGTGCATCTGTGCCGGAGAATGTGCAAGTTGCTCGTTGATTCAGCTGAACGCACCCGCTGGGGACTGTTCCTAACCGTACTCGGAACGAATATCAGTGAATGGGACCCGAAGGGTGCGCCAGCTAGCGTTGGGCTGCGAAATCAACTGAGTTAAAACGACACACGACGCGTATGAATACGTGGAAGTGTGGTGAGCTAAAGCTTTTCTTTTCTTCATCCGCCGGAGGATAAAAAAAATAAAATAATGAAAAAAAAAATCAGTGAAAAAGGTGTTTTTTCAACGAATTAATAATGCCCTTTTCAACGAAATGTGTTCGTGCAGGGATGCACCTACACCTCCTCTTCGGATCAAACCGTCAGCGGCAGCTGCGGGATGGACAGCGCCGGCGACAACTGCTGCAGTGAGACTTCGTTTTCGTCGCCGTTAAACATTTTTCTATTCCAAGCGGTGTTTATCTACGTTTTGATCCCTGGTCCCCGTAGAAGTAACGTGACATCACCTCCAAACGCCGTGGCGCATCGTTGGTATATGCCGTCCTGTATCTTTAATGAGGACACACACCCAGTAATACGCGCGATCGGAGTACCACACACAGCTGGCAAAGATGAGTTTCGACGAAATATTCGATCTCACAGCAGCTGGAGTGTATAATTTTGTATATAATTTACCTAGTTGTTGCCAACGGACGTGGGAAGGGCCTGCTGATAGTCGTTTTCCACGATGGTTTGATGCCATCCTCAGGTTTGAACCGAACTTTGATAAATGATGGAGAATAGAAATATCCAGCTCGTCACGACGTCCATTATTCACCCCCACACCTAACGATGAACTCGACCATCGGCGTATTATTAATATTATAAAACAAAACTGCACTCCAGTTGTGAGATCGAAGACTTTGCCGAAACTCATCTTTGCAAGCTGTGTGTGATACTCTGATCGCGCGTATCACGGGTTGTGTGTCCTCATTAAGGATATAGGTCGGCGACTCCCCTTGCAACTACAGTGCAGCTATCAGGGTCAACAGGGTGATGTTAGTCAGTCTGTGCGCGGAAACTATAAACCCGTTTTCGAGGGCGGGAAAATCTTGACAGCTGTGACTGTGGAAGGAAATGCATCAGTTTATGAAGTTAATCCTGCACGTCGAATAACCGGTGAGGGGAGGGCGAAGTTTTGAAGGACGTGGGCGCCTTGGTTTGATCAAGAGGGAGCGTATTATTTATTAACCGTGGAGCTTCGATATTTGCAGCTGTTACTAGTTCTCGATATTGACAATGGATATACTACTCTAATATTTTATAATTGTGCTGCAACTATCACGCTCTGATCAAGGCTTGAAAATATGTGTTGCAGCCAAAACAACCTAACCATGGACCCTTGCCACTATCCCTCCCCACGTCCCTTCCGTTTCTGTTTTACCACGCTTTTCCCTGGGATCGGGGCACGCTAACGAAGACCCGACAGGTAGGCTGCTGCCGTTGTAGCTACTAGCAGATCCACGCCACGTGTGGTTGCCATTTTTCGCGGCGATACTCACTCCCCATGTCTTTGATAGTCACCGGTAAATGGCAAAAAGCGCGCCCACCGCCCCCTACCTCTGCTGTTGAGTTCTCTCGTCTCTTGGATCATGATAAGGTAGTACATATGCTTCTTTTGCAGAGTAATAAGGCAGTACATATGCTACGACAGAGGTAGCACTTTTCGTATGAAATGTTATCTAATCGACGGGAGCTCCGTAACCCCAAATCGTCGGGAAAAAACGCCATTGTGTTTTGGCATGATTGTGGTCGCGTACCTTGACCATAGTATTTTCATCCGCGGTAAGAGTTTAATTTTTCCCCAAATCAGTTTTTGCCTTAGATAGGTCTTAAGCTGGCCCAAATTGAGGGGTAGTATGAGAAAAAAAAGCGGTCCACCTCTATCGTAGCCCGCGTCAACCGTCAAAATCACGATCAAGAACACCAATAAATAGTCAATGTTAACCATGTTTCTGCGTCCTATTCACCCTTGATACGACGTGTCCCCGATGCCGGCAGCGTGCTCGAGTGGAAGCAGCTTGTGCGGAGATCCTCACATGCAGGGACTCCGCGGTCAGCGCATCAATTGGTCTGGAGTCGACGGTGGCTGGTACTGCCTCGTCAAGGACACGGACAACAACTTTCACGTTAACGTCCGCCTCACCGCCCCCGAACCCGAGGAATTTCCCGATCGCCAGCTGGTCACGGGCGTCAGCCTGATCTCGGACGGGAACTCCCTCGTGATAGAGGTGAAGGATCCTTACACCACCGTTACTACGGGCTGCCCTGGTGAACAATCGCTGTGCCTCGCCAACGGCGGCCTTCGTGCCATTGCGAACGGACAGGAAGCCGGCCAGCTCCTCGTGCCTACTAGAGACGCCTTCGTGAACGACGGCATTGACATCTCCGCGTCGAATCTACCGGTTGAGTGCCGGCAGTTCGGCGGCGACAAGATTTGGGCTCGCATGTACGCCGAAATGCTCGATGGTGGGCGTGAGCTCGCGATAGAGACCTTCGAGGACTGGGTCCTCAGCTTCGATCAGATGGCGGCGCCCGACTGGTGCGCCAAATACATTGCCGAGCACGGGCTTGCCGAAGTGCGGTCTATCCACGCCATCTTCAAGATCACCACGCCCAGGGTTGACTTGCGCCTGAACGCGGGCGTTGGCTACCAGGAGGGCGGAGAAGTCAACTGGGACGGCCGGGTCCTCCCCGACCTGGAGTTCTGGCAGATGGACGTCGGGCTGAACGGTCTGGCCATCGACAGCCCTAATCTGTCCGGGATTCTGGGCGAGACGGCTCGTCCTGTTGTAGATGAAAACGGCAGCGAAGTTATGGAGGGGTACGACGCGATCCGCGGGAATGTTGCCGACTACCGCGTTACCGATGCTCTGGGTACCGACTTCGCGCTGCTTCACTAGGCCACAAATGTGGTGAACCCTTCTTTTTTTTCGATTTTCATATCGTGTACCCGGTTGACTCGACCAGCCAGGGATTGACCAGGTCTAGTTGTGATTACTCGTGTTGTTAAGAAGGTCGGCCACCGCATCCGTTCGAAGGTACCTCACCAAGTAGGGGACGGATGGAGATCGGACATTCAGGGCGCACGCAGTATCACGAAGCACCCCGCACGCCAAAATTCTTGGTATTCACTCTGCGACGAATATATGGATAGTTGTTTTGTAAACACCAGCAAAGTGTTACAATGTCGTCTTTGGAAACGAACGCGCCAATCAATGGTGTGTAAGGCCTACGTGCAGTGTGGCATTGCTAAGGAGAGAAAATCTCTACATGTGCATACACCCTCTGTAGTTCAGGTCGATGTAGTTGTAGGGTGAAGCACTGTTCGGCATGACGGTCTAGCCATATCGTTACAACTGTTGTGCGAAGAGTTGCGCCTTTGCTTGTGGGCAGCCCGGACATCTGGTTGGTCCTTTCGATGACGATGAGATTTCTCTTCTAGGTAGAGGTTCGGGTATCCTAGCCCTACCGTGAGATCAATGGGTGGAAAGTGTTGACGTGGGCCCATCGGGAAGGCTGCAACCGGCGAAGCCTAGGACAGATGTTGCCGTGACGAAATCATGTCTACGTGCTGGCGAAGCAAGAGCTGCGAACGTAAACCTACAAGCAATGAGACCATGAGTCTTGTTTAGATTTTCCATATTTTGTTGTAGGGTAGCCCATGCTCTTTTTGCGTGGACTTGGTTGTTGGAGAGTTGGTTAAATAAGTGCTAAGTGTTATGGGTTTTCGGCGCGTAATGCGTGCTACGATGGAGGGGCACTCAATTTAGTAGCTTAAGATCACTCTCCCCCGAAAATTGATTTGAAAAAAAAGTAAACCTGCTTTTATATCGCGGATGAAGAATCCATGGCTTTGGTGTGTACACTTCACGCAAAAAACGTGGTATTTCCAACGAGTTTGGGTTAAGGAGCGCCGTCATTCACAAAATATTTCTGACGAAAAGTGCTACCTCTATCGTAGCACGTGTGTCGTGGAAAATAAGGTTGGACAAGGTTGGACAAACTCTCCACCGTATTTGATCGCCGTGGTCGCGGCGCAGTATCCCCGCTATGGCGTTGAGGCGGTCGTTGTCAAGGTTGGAATAGGTGTACGTTTGCGTGGTTTGTCTGGTAACTCGAGTGGAATAGTTGTAATATGTGTGTGTCATTATCGTTCTCCGCACGATTATCCGGGATGTGTGTTTGATTTTGTTTCGTGAGCGCCCCTTTTTGTGGTCGTGTGTAATAGCGGTGCTGTTGGTCAAGTCGGGGTTTATGTTCACGGATCTGCAATCGTAGGCATCACGCCAAACACGTTTGGCGTGCCCTTCAAGAGCAATGCTGTTGTTCAATTAAGCGCCAGGTTGGCCCAGCTGGCCGTTCTTCTCTGCGACACAGATCTCGTTTTGCATGTTTCTGCCCGCCTTTTAATGTCATACCAGGTGCACAATTAGCACCGAAGGCGTGGATTACTTCCTGCAGAACCAGGGAGGACAAGCCGAACTAGGAGTCGCGCGAGCTACGAGAGAGGCGTTATTGTTTCTGAACGACGGGCGTCTAAAGGCCCAGGGGTGTCGTTCTCCGGTAGCCCCCCCCCCAACGTTTCTTCAACGAAAATTCTGGTTTTGAAACGAGCTCCCGGCGGTTCCCGCTGGAACATGGAACACCTTGCCCCCCCCCCGACTTGGTCGGAAGCCGGTAGTCCCTCTTGCAAACAAGAAAATTATTGAATATTTTGTTTTTGATGGCATCCTTCCTCGTGTTTAGAAGCCATGAAACGTTCGTTAAAGAAAAACGCAATCGCTGCTTTGTTTCGGGGGGGACGCTATCGTAGAGTCAGTCGGGGTACGACAGGCTATTAATTTTTCTGGTCTTGAGCCACTGGTACGAGTGGCTCGTGGCCTCACTGCTGAAACGACTGTAGGGGCTATCTGCTTGGCGTAGGGTGCCTAACTAACCCATTGCGGGTCTCCGTGACAACACCTTGAACTGCACGAAGGCTTAAGACCGCCAGGAAGGTGGGGTTCGCCCGCGCGGATGACCCCGAGCTACTTCAACGAAAGGCCCAAGAAGTGACCCTCCTACAGCAGCCTTGATCCTTTTTAATTAAAAGCCCAAACGTTGTCACAATTTGTCGTTGATGTTTTTGCGATCTGAGCGTTTTTGATGCCGAGTCCACATGGGCTTGTTTTTATCTCGGCGGTTGCTCGACGTTCCCGGCACCGACTTTCGCCTCGGTTGTGTGCAATCGACATCTAGGCGGTGCAATTTGAAACGAACTTCTTGATGTAGCACTGTGACCCCCAGGAGCACGTTTCTCTTCCGAAAATGAAAAGGTAAGTTCAACACAGGGTTATCGTTCCCATCGAACAGGCAGGTTTCGGTTGAAAGTCGGTTCGAACGAACGGCGCGTGGTACGATAGAGAGTGCACCAATATTTTCTGAAGATCCTCAATTCGGGAGCGTAAGAACCTCTCCCAAAAAACTGATCAACATAAAAATTTACCTGCTTTATCGCGGATGAAAAACCCCATGCCCTAGGTACACGACGAAAATCATGCAATAAAAATACCCTCTCTTCCCCATGATTTTCGGCTAAGAAGCCCCGTCATTCATAAACTATTTCAGACGAAAAGTGATGCATCTATCGTAGCACAGGTCGAACATCGGCTGGCGTAGAAAGAACGATCGCGGTAACACGCGTACTACGCGGTCGAGGGATTCACATTATTTTTTGCTTTCCTGTGTGGTCCCTCGCTTTAGGAGCTGTTGAAATTTGTTTCGGGAAAACACGACGCTCAAAGGTGCAGCTCGATAAACAACTCCCAAGACCATACATAGTTGCAAAACCGACCAACCTCCCACACAAGGATGGCCTTCTCGCGACAGTGGGATAACGAGCGCCCCGTCATCCGGAAAAAATCAAAACCCAAACGTACTACCTCTGTCGCACCACGGGTCGTCGTCACACGAACACCATATGTGCCTTACGTCGAAGGGTGGAAATACCAGACGGGTATTCTCCAAAAGGGGGTACAGAGCAACAAACATGTCTGTGGCAGCTTATGCGACTGATTCTACGATAGACCCCCCCTCCCCCTCCAAAAAAAGAAAAAAAAAACAGCGATTTTCTTTTAAAACGTTTCGTGGCTGCTCGACACGAGGAAGGATGCTATGAGAATTATAATGATATAATGTTTTCTTGTTTGCATAGGACGGTCGAACAATGACGTCGGGCGGGGCAAGGGGAACCGTTTTTCAGGAGACACGGCCGGGAGCTGCTTTCAAAACCGGCAATTTAGGTAGAGAAAAGTTGGGGGGGGGGGAGATTTACCGTAGAACGACCCACGCGAAGATCTTCGAAACGCCATAAGCTTGGAGAAACAGGTGAAGATTTTCCGACGCGTGCGACGATAGATAGACTAGAGGGTGTGCCACTTTTAGTCTGAGTTTTCCTCAATTTGGGAGCCTGAGACCTATCCCAATACCTTGATTTGGAGAAAACGACAACGGCTACCGGATGAAAAATCTCATGGCCTAGGCACATGCAACTTGGAAACATTCAAACAAAACTGTTTAATTTTCGACGATTTTGGGTTAAGAAGCGCGTCATTCAAAAAGATTTCAGACGAAAACTGCTGCCTATAGCGTAGTACGTGTAACCCGACGCGTGAAAGACGACGGCTTGCTGCAAGCAAAATAGCACGTAAAAACACAAGTATTTCCGACGAAGTGTTCGGCAAGTCCCCACCCCGTCCTTGAGGAACGTCGTCGGTCAGAATCGCAGAGGGCGAGAGCGGCTACCCCTTTCTGTCGTAGCGCACGTCGCGACGAAGGCCAACTACTCCCGTGGCGGAGGCGTTTTTTTTTTTTTTTTTTTCATGGTGATTCCTCACTTCAACAACTTTGTGTGTGTACCTCTCGCCGCAGCTGTTTTTTTCGGGGAACTCCAATCTCATTGTTACGCATGCTACGATAGGGGTATACCTTTTTTTGACGAAAATTGTATTCTGAATGACGGGGCTTCTTAATTAACCTACTAATACTATCATCGGAAACAAAAAGATAATAGGCCATTCCTTTTGCATGGTTCTCGTCGTGTACCTAGGCCATGGGACTTTTTCATCCGGTATCACATTCAGTTTTAAGTTTCTACAAATCAGTTTTTGCCTCAGAGGGGTCTTAAGCTCTCAAATTTAGGAACCTCAGAATAACAAAAGGTGGTGCACCCTCTGTCGTAGCACGCGTCTCGCTACCGGATGCACAATGCCACCATGTGTTTGGTGAATACTGAAATCACAAGCATCGCCCAATCAAACAAAATTTTGACGAATTTGGGTCGAAGAGTCGTGTCATTCAGGACGCCGCGCTTCTGACTTGAAGTGGCTGCACGCGTCCCTCTGGAACATAAGAGGAGGACCGTCATGTTGGGCCATAACACACTAAGGATCACTACCCTTTGGCTTCATACAACGGAGAATACATTGCGAAAGTCACGCCTTTGGTATTTCATTCATAAGCAGGCGTACAAAACATTGTGACGTCGGCTAGAAGTGGGAAACGAAAAATAAATAATTCAGGCTTTCGTTTTTTAGTATATTATATTGGTTTCCGAGTTTTTTTTCAAGCACACACACCATGGTATTTTTCATTTTCGCTTCGATCAGCGCTATCACCAGGAACAGCGTAAATAATTGTTTGCCGTGCTCTGAACAGACACCATTATTAGGCGGCCTAGAACTCGCTTTAATGAAAAGAGACCGGGAGCGGTTCAAAAGGCTGGACCAGTGGTGGTCGCATTTTGTTTCCCTGCCGCTCTTTTGTTTTGGCCCTTCGGGTCGGGAAGAACTCTCACATGCAGTGTCAATTGTTCATACTTTTGGTCTAATTAAACTCCGGAAGCACGTTCAACTGGAAGTATCGTGAGGCGAGCACCGAGTGTCCTGGCTAATTCAACAGGATCATTCGTAAAGCGAGCTCCGGGCGCCCTTTATTTTGTGAGAGAATTTAAACGTTATTATGTTGAAATTTTGGGAGGTTTCGTTCGTCGCATCAAGGCACCAGTTCATCGCTCGAGAGCGCAGAACAATAAAATGGCGAAATCACGATGGTTCGGTTTTTCGCCGAGGTACAGACATTAACGTTCAAACTGGACCAATGGTATTTGTGACCGGAGTGGTCTGATATATGTATATTATAAAAATTAAAATACACTCCAGCTGTGAGATCGAATATTTTGTCGAAACTCATCTTTGCAAGCTGTGTGTGATACTCCGATCGCGCGTGTTACGGGTTGTGTGTCCTCATTAAGGATATAGGTCGGCGACTCCCCTTACAACTACAGTGTAGC
Source organism: Undaria pinnatifida (assembly GCA_012845835.1). NCBI lineage: Eukaryota > Phaeophyceae > Laminariales > Alariaceae > Undaria > Undaria pinnatifida. Next base: position 6,291,396 of record JABAKD010000017.1, on the reverse strand, counting down.
TATCAGGGTCAACAGGGTGATGTTAGGCAGTCTGTGCGCGGGAACTATAAAACCCGTTTCTGAGGGGGACAAAATCTGACAGCTGTGGAAGGAAATGCATCAGTTCATCAAGTGAATCCTGTAAGTCGAACATCCGGTGAGGGGAGGGCGGAGTTTTTAAGGACGTGGGGCCTGATTTTGATCTATATAGCATCATTCACTGCCTGATATCATCTACAAAAAGTGGCATACTGGAATGCCTCTAAAGTATTTATTCAGTGTGTCGAACCGTAATATATTATTCGCGGAGGATGCCACCATTGACCGCCCTTCGTCCTAATTAAGCTCAAAGAAAAAAAACGTGATGTTTTAGTTTCGGACGCGGACTCGAACGTGACAGACACTCTGGTTGCCAGGCAACGCAAGCCAGGTATACCTCTTTTTGGCTGACTAGGCATCCCACCGTAAGGGTTGACCTTGTTTATTTTGCCAAGCGCTCCTGACCGCTTTACGGCTCCTCAAGGTTGGGACTCGTACTACGATAGAGGTGCGCGCACCACGTTGTTTCTGAGGTACCCCAATTTCAGAGCCTAAGACCTCCCCAAAAAACTGATTTGGAGGGGGAGGAAAACTGCTACACGGATGAGAAAAAAAACAGCATGCCCTAAGAGGATCGCGCTAAACACAGAAAAAACTGTTTCCGACGAGTTTGTCTCAAAGAGTCCCTTAATTCGGAAACCGTTTCGGATAAAAAAATTCTACCTCTGTCGCAGCGTGCGTCGTCCAGCTAGCGGCTAGTATGATGTTTTTTTACCAGCATATTGCTTTAGGACTAGCGCGCGAAAAATATCTTGGTCGGGTTTCGCGAATGATTGTCTTTGAGAGGTCATGTTAATTTTAGAGCTTTAGCTCCTCGCGATAGGAGCTCGACAAATCTCTGCTACCCCCCCAGCGTGCGATGACCGCTTCGAAGCTGTGTTGTAATTGAGGACGACGTTAAAGTGAATAGCGTCACGTATCATTGCGCTCGGCGAGCAGCAACCTCATGTTCACCAACGCGTTCCCCTTATAGCGTACCCTCTCAGGAGGAGCCCACACGCAAACGCAAAAAACGCACACGGTCCACAGGCCCAGGTAGATCACACCAAACAGACACACCATATACAGATACCGCGATGGCAGACAAACTATGTATACCCCTGAGGACAAGAACCATTACGCCAAAGCCATAATGTCGCGCTGCGACCACGGCGATAAGGTACGATGTTTAACTTTTTGCGACATCTAGTCGAAACATATTGTACTCACGATGAAAAACTATAATGCTACACGCTACATGCCACCTCGACAACACCGACCTCTCTCACGGCCATGTCTGTGCGCGAATCACGTAGACAGGTGCACAGAAAACACCGAAACATCACCAAGAAATATAGAACGAAAACGCACACCAAACGGCTTCACCGACGGCAGCATTTTTGCGATAAGCCAACTTTAACAGAGGCATAGCACGGTACCCTATGTCGTCTGGATACCGCACTACGAGAAAACATAACCTTTTTCAGGTGGTCACGACGTCACCAAGCCTTTCCCTGAAAACAGCGCATCATCACCCCTCGAGAACAATGTCCGTGTCGAGATACGACCGGCCTATGATATCCTAAAATACAGTACAAATACACCTAGCTCTAGGGCCAACACGTGTTGTACACGCTCAAGGAACATAATGTTACACGTAGTAGTTGTTACACCAGTCAAAACGCACCCTAGACACGTCTAGCTTCCAACAAAAAAACGTGACGATATCATACAACGATTCCTACCGAAGACGAAAAAAGAAGATTTGCCGTGTGAGCGGGGTGATTTGTCCTGCTGACTGCCGCAAGGGTCCGGTTTGATTGTGACAGCACGGAGGGCAGGGAATTTGAACGCCCCCTCGCTTTAGAAAGTGCACGCAACGTCGACACACCTCTGCTCTTCAAGACATTCTCGTCTCGGAGGTGTGGGGTAGATTGTGTCCATGCTATCCAAACCCAACAACGTCATCCGCCAAGTATCCGGGCTAGTGAAGGAGCGCAAAGTCGGTACCCAGAGCATCCGACACGCGGTAGTCCTCAACACTCCCTCGGAACGCGTCGTACCCGTCCATCACTTCGTTGCCGCTCTCGCCTACCACTGGGCGGGCCGTCTCACCCAGCATTCCGGTTAGGTTGGGGTTGTCGATGGCGAGGCCGTCAAACCCGACGTCCATCTGCCAGAACTCCAGATCGGGGAGAACGCGGCCGTCCCAGTTGATTTCACCGGCCTGCTGGTAGTCGAGCCCGGCGTTCAGCCGCAGGTCGACGGTGGGAGTCATGATTTTGAAAATGGCGTGGATAGATTGCACCTCGGCGAGCCCATGTTCGGAGACGTATTTGGCGCACCAGTCAGGTGCCGCCATCTGATCAAAGCTGAGGACCCAGTCCTCGAATGTCTCGACCGCCAGCTGGCGTCCACCATCGAGCATCTCGGCGTACATGCGAGCCCAGAGCTTGTCCCCGCCAAACTCGCGGCACTCTACCGGTAGATTCGAGGCCGAGATATCGATACCGTCGTTCACGTACGCGTCCCTCGTGGGGACGAGGAGTTGAGTGGCATCCTGCCCGTTCGCGACGGCACGCAGACCTCCGTTGGATAGGCAGATCGACTGCTCACCCGGGCAGCCGCTAGTAACGGTGGTGTATGGATCCCTCACCTCAATAACGAGGGAATTGCCGTCCGAGATCAGGCTGAGGCCCGTGACCAGCTGGCGGTCGGGGAATTCTTCGCGGTCCGGGGCAGTGAGGCGGACGTTGACGTGGAAGTCCGCGTCCTTGTCCTTGACGAGGCAGTACCATCCACCATCCACTCCAGACCAGTTGATTCGTTGACCGCGGAGGCCCTGCATGTGGGGCTCGCCGCATAAGCTGCTTCCGGTTGGGCACACTGCGATCCGGGTGAGGTCAATGACGTTGGGACAAGCGAGGGGAGTCTAAAGTTGAAGGGGTTTTTTTGTGTTAACCGTCAGCAGGCGCTCGACATAGCTGATGACTGCACTTACTCCGCTAGAACGAATACGCTTAGCCTCGGGGTTTAGCTTTATACCGCAGTACATGGACCACTCGAAAAATGAGGTAGAGGGTTGCAGAACGAATAGGTGACAGCAGGTAGGGTTTGTTGATATGGGCTTCTTGCAGGTGCTGAAAAAACATGGTGGTTGCCTTCAATGGTCTGTTAAGACAGTATTCCTAGAATTCGTCTGCTCTTTGTCTCAAAGAAGGCAGGACTGAACGCGGTTCGAACTAACCAGCGCATATACACTAGCAGCTCAGGTCTATCTCAGTATAACGCCCGCCCCACACATACTATGCGTTGATCTATAACGACATCAATGACGTACCTACTGGGTCTTGAGGAGTATAGTCCAGTTCCAAGTCCACGTGTGGAAGCAAAAAAAAACCGGCCAGCGGGTTGGGCGAGGCGGGGTTGGAAAGGCGCATTGTTAGCAATGGAAAAGCGTTTTGACCATAGCATTACAAACACCTTCTTTGTACTAGTGGTGTTCGGCACACGTCGCCGATGGTATACATCAACAACTAACTGCTGAACGTTGCGAAACTGAAAATTTGTAATAATATATTTCGGTTGTCAACACCAACGTTAGGTATACCTTCCTCTGAATCACGAACGTCATGCGAAGTCAAGATTTGTGGTGTTGATCGTATGAATGGCCGGAATCGACGCCAAACCCGGTATGCAAACAATGGGCGACATTGCCAAACGCCTAGCACCTCCGCAGACGATTATGTAGTTATCTGATGGCGTTCAGGTATTTAACCATCAAAGTACGCTCAGTAGGAGAACCCCACGTGCGACTTTAATAGCAGGACGTGCGACTATGGCGTACTTACTGCAGCAGCTGTCGCCGTCGGTGTCCGTCCCGCAGCTGCCGCTGACCGTTTTGTCGGATGAAGAGTAATTGCATCCCTGCTCGGCAACAACGAACGAGCGGAAACTTTCATTACAGCCCGAACCCTACGGCCACATAAAATCTTCCACAATAACGATCGAGTGCGTTTCTCTCAGAAACGGTAGACGAAGTTGTAAACGAGTTGATTCGGGGCCTTCGGGCGTTTCTTGCAGGTATCGCACCCTAGACCCTGCGGTGTCTGAACCATGGGGGTATACCTTGGAGTATGTACCTGACACACGCTGGTATGCACGTTCGTACTCGAACCGTAACGTATAAGAGGCGTGCGACGCGGGCTAGGTAGCACTTTGTCGGCCAACATATGTTCGGAGAAACGAGACTTCTTACGCCAAAATTGTCGGAATGCCGTGGTTCTTGTTTAGCGAAGTTTGATGTTTTTGAAGGGGTGCTACGATAGAGGTACTCGTAGCAATTTTCGTCTGAAGTGGTTTATGAAGGACGGGGCTCCTCAACACAATCTCGTCGGGAGAACAGGGCTACCATTTTCTCGATTTTTGCATGATTTCTCGTAGTGTGTTGGTCGGGTTATCCTTGAGCCATCCCGCGATAGGTGTGCAGCCGAACGTTTCTGCGCTCCTACCGTTTGAGCAGAGGTCAAACACCTCACCCGAAACACATCAATCTTCGAAGGCATTCGCTCGCGCGACCCGACCACAAGCAGCTTCTAGATACCCTATAGTCCTGAAATGAAAAGAAGACATTCGTTAAACCATTGGACTAACCGGTAGTTCATCGCCTGAGGATGTCACCCGGCAAGAAACCTTCCGGCTCAAAATAAATCAACCCATACCGTGGGATGGCTCCCTTCCAGTTTACGGAAAAAACAGGCGTGTTTTTCGGGGTGGTCAGATATGTAGCCCCTTCAGCAAAGAGCTCCAGAAAACAAAAATGGGGTGCGCACAGAAGTGCTCTACAGTGTAGCCCGCCTAAGGGGTTCTTTATCGAGATCGCTGGGTTTTTTAACCAGCTCCCGGCCGTGTCTCCTGAAATACTGTGCCCCTTGCCACACCCCTCGACCCCAACGTTTGAGAGTCATTTTCCCTCGAAAACACGTAAAAATATGTTTTTTGTTTCATATGGCATCCGGGTCCTCGTGTCGAGCATCCATGGAACGTTCATGCTGCAGAAAATGTCTGGTCTTGGGGACGGGCCAACGCAAAGTTAGTCCATGGCGCGTCTACTGTAGCATGTTGGGCATGGTACGGTAGAGATGAACCGTTTTTTTTCCGGGGCTCGTAACCTATTGAGGACCAAGACTACGGTAGGGGGATACCCTACCGGGTTTCCATCACTCGCGCGCGTGACTCTGTACCTCACTGACAAAGGCACCGGTTCGGCGATTTTTTTGTTGCTGCGTAGATAACCAGATCCCTTTTTTGCATTGATATCGAGGATGTTGAACAGCAGAACGAAAGAAAGACTGTCACCGCAAGGAAGATGGGGGTCACTCGCGCGAGTTACACGGAGCCAATGACAAAAGGTGCTCAAACGGAGGTAATCCACCCCCCCCTTTACCGACGTACCATTGATCTGAGGGGAGGTCTTTGTTTCTACCCCGCTAACGCAAAGCCTGATGTGGACACAACAAAAAACCTGCTGCCGGGTGAGCACTCCCATAGACCGTGGGGATGCAACGGACAGCGCGTGCAAGAAGAAACCAAAAAAAACGAAATTCCGACGATTTGGGGCTTAAGGAGTAAAAAAATAAAAAAATACCGGTCAACGTCCTCTGTCGTTCCGACCTACTGAACGCTCGCAGTGAAACCGTCAGGGAAAAACTGCCTAGATATTTACAGGTGGTGCCGCCAATGCCGAAGATATTTCGCTGGCCTCATAGGGTACATATGACGGGGATGTTAATACCCCCATGTTCACCACTGGGTTTGAGCCACCCGCACGAATGACGCTGTCCCTCCCACGGGCGAAAATACTTCAAAGCTTGGGCGATTTTTTGCTTGGCGTAGGACGCGTGCTACGATAGAGGTATACCGTTTTTTAACGAAATTTTCTTCTGAATGACGCGGCTCCTTATTAACCCAAAATCATCGTTAAAAAAAATATATATATTGGCGTATGGTTCTCGTCGTGTGCCTAGGCCGTGGGGTGTTTCATCCGGTATGTAGCAGTGTTGACATTTTCTCCAAATCAGTTATTGGAAGAAGGCGTCTTGAGTTCCAAAATTGAGAGAAATCTTCACAAAGGATGCGACGCATTTTTATCGTAGCACGCGTCGAAGCGTAACCTACGATTCCATTCCATTAACGTTTTGTTGTCGAAAACTAAAGCAGTTCGAAGGCTTAAGACCATGAAAGAACAGGCGAGTCACTCTCGCTCGGGGGACCCCGAGCCATTGCGAGAGAAAAAAATCCCGAAAAAGGACCCCCCCAACCGCAACCTTGGCCTGTTAGTGCTGTTGGTTTCTTTAGTGTCTCCACGGGACCAATCAACAAGGCGTTCTTCATGCTTTGACAAAATGGAGTGCCCTTAAGCGACGCGGCTAATGTCACGCGCTACGGACACGACGTCGGTCCACACAGCCTTCATGCATCCTTCGTACATGCGTTGAAGAACTGCATTATTGTTGACCTCTAGACGAAATACACCAGTAAATCCCTTGCCATACAATGACGTCGATGGTTTATTACATCTCTAAGTAGATCCGGCAACAAGCATTGATGCGAGGTGCCTTTGACTTACATCCCCCGAACTCATTCCGCTGCACGCATCGCGTTGCTTTTGCTTGGTGCTGGTTCCCACTGCATGCTGCGGGAGCGACAGAACCAAGAGCCCGATCCCCACGATCCCGGAAACGCGCATCATCGTATTTCCTGCGCGAATAAAGGGTCGACAGGGTGGGCGAGAGATGTGCTGCTCAAGATGAACGAACCACGACATTGCTCGACGAAGGAAGTCGCGTGCTACGATAGAAATGCGCCGCTTTTTGTTTTTTGGGTGCCTCAGTTTGGGAGCTTAAGACCTCTCCCAAACCCTAATATGGACGAAAATCAAACTGATACCGAATGAAAAATCCCATGGCCTGCACAACGAGAATTTCGTGCAAAAGAAATTACCAATTATTTCCGTCGGATTTTTGTGTCGAGGATCATAACCTATTTCACACGAAACATGCTTCCTCTATCGTAGCACATGTCGGAAGTGCTGTAGATAATGCCTGATGCCAGCCGTGGGGGGCGACACATCACCATGCTTCTCAAATGTATGGTTGTATAAACGACTGCTGAGTCAATTAATTGCCTATCGACCAACTTAAATATGTAACCGTCGAAAGATATGGAAAAGCCGGTGCGAAGAAAACGCACGCCATCACGGAAGCCTGCGGAAGCGACACCAAGAACGACCTGGGGCAAGATTGTATTGCGTTGGTCATGCATACGAGCTCGGAGAATAATAAGCCCGAAGAAGCCCCAGTTGCATCCGGTGTTCGCGTGCGTTAAGCCTGATTACCGCGTGATAACATATTGCGCGTTTCTGATGTATGTATGTCTATTTAGTCCGCAGTACACTTCTGAACGGATCGCGCTTGTGTGTTGCGCACCGGTGGTGTGCCCCCGTTCATTCTGCAGAAATACATATCTCAACGGCTCGCTCTCGTACGGCCAATGATGTCGTTTTGGCAACAGTCCTTCGCGTTCAAGAGATAGAGATTGTGTGGGTCATCCGGACGGAGGAACATTATCCCGAGGGTGCTAACTGGCGGATCGTTTTGAGTATATATATATATATACTGGCTTGCTTCCTTGTCGACTGCGAGAAACCAGTGTATAAATGCGCTTTTCCCGAGAGATCGGGTGGCGTTGTCCGCGATCGTGGAGTGATATCCGCCGCATTCAAGCAATTGGAGTGCGCAGAGGCTAACTGGAGGAGACTACGTTCAGGACAATTCCTCCGCTCGGCAGATAGCTTTCTACTTGAAGCGGTGCGTGCCGTCGTGTATGGATTCCTGGGGCTCATAATAGGCATTCCGTTGTTAATCGAGAAGAGGGTAGCACGCGGCAGGTAGTTACAGTTGTAGACCAGTGACATCGGCACGACACAGACGTATGCAGTCATGAACGAACGGCGTGAGTGTGGCGCGTGGAGCTTACGCTAAAATGTATTTTCGATCTACTATCATGTGTTGCTCATATAGCACAGAAGAATGTTGTCGTAACATGTTTTCGATCACGTGCCGCCCGGTCGATTTTTGGAGAATTTATTTCCACAGCGCTGACATCAACGGTGCACATAGCGCAGTCGAGATGAAATTTACAGAGTCTATGGCGGCGGCAATTAATCCATGCTGAAACAACTTCAACGCTACGACACGGCATACCTGACTCTCACGATAGTATAGCTGCTGGGTAAGATTGCGACTCGGCCGTCGGAGTTGGTTGCAATAGAGATCGCTGGCGGTGGCTGCCCGGCGAGAAGGAGCGAGTATTCGACGCGCGCCTTGTGCAGAGAAGGGAAATGAGAGTGTTCGGACGACGCTGGAGTTTTGAGTAATGGTCTTCGTGGGGGCGGAGATATAGTAGGTATTATAAGCTCCGATTAAATCGTCGTTTTCGGACCCAATACCTTCGGACACTAAAATAAACATTCTTCAAACACTGTTTCGGACACTAACTCGGGCGGTGTTTCAGAAACCGAGCATATATGTATAGTCTCTATATGGTTCCGGTTGAACAATGATAGTTAGAGGTACTTTTCGTCTACTTACAATGGCGAGTTCAAAAAAGAATAAAACGGGCTGAAGACTGCGTGCCAATATACTCGTTACTGTATGTACCTGGTATATAAAACATGGGGATGTATTTCCGCCTTCGGCATGTATTGAATGGCAATACAGACCGATCCCATACCTTGCCACCTGGATCTTTCGGGCGTGCTTTAACAGAGCTCCAGGTCACTGCGCTGACATCAAGTGGCCTGGTCGTATACGGTATACTCTGCGGCTCTAACAAAATATGTACCCGAGTGTTTCGGGAGGTTGACGACATTGCCATACACCGGATCCTCACGGGCGACCGTGTCGTCGAACTGGTGCAAAAAAATCCCATAGCATGATATTCCATGGTGTAGAATATGCGATCCCTAGCTTTAGATATCACGCATTCTGCCAGAAGCATACCACATGTATCCGCTTGTGGACGCTGTTGTTTTGATCGAGGAAATAAATGCATCCCGACGAATTATTGTTTCTATACCCGCATTTATATGGTTGGGGCTAAACGGCCGTCGGATTCCTAGTTTTGTATTCCATTTCTGAAGCTAGAGTTGAATTTGTCAGTTGTACACCGCCACGCCCGTTGGACCTCAACCACATTAATATTTCGTATTTTATAGCAGGGAGAAGGCATGCGGAGAATCCCCCAGCAAAGCCCAACAGCACGCGCGGGCGGATGCGCAGTATACATGATTACCGGTAATCGTTCAAATCTTACGATATTTTCGCATATATTTTCTGCATACATACAGCGCGATATTGAGCTAATAAATAAATGGTGTTTCGGCATTGTTCGAACTCTGGTGCAAATAAAAATGCCGATCAAGATCCAATTTATGACGAGGCGAACAACCTCTTTGATTTCAGGTAGTCATTTTGTAGTGGGGTTCACAGCCGGTGTCTGTAAACTCGAGCTCCATGAAAGCAGCCAAGCTAACCACAGATGGCGCGATATAAGGACGATCTACCGTCTCAAACTCGACCCTATGTTGGATTCAACAGTGGAAGTATTCACAGACACAAAGACACACACATAGTCTATATATATATATATATATATATATATCCCATGCGCCATACCAGTATCCGATATAAGAACATAGTACCAGGTAGATCAGTACCGGCGCGTGACACTGCGCTATCGGAACGAATCATTTATTAAGTGTCCGACATAATGCCAGAAAGCGAAAAAGTGTTGGGAGCGCCTCCTCCCCGTCCGCCCCCATTTGCGTCATTACTCAACCCTACCACGCCATTCGAAACGCTCCCGTTCCCTTCCCGGACACAAGGCAGCAGGTTCTTCTTTCGTCCTCACCACCACCGATTCGGCCACCGCGAATCCTTGGGCTCCCGACTCCCACAGCCAGTCGAGACCTTACGTTCCAGGTATGATGACCAGATCGGGCAGACCATGCTTTGCCACTGAGATTATTTCAGAGTAGTTTTAACAAATACTACGACGGAGAGATGCGTCGTTTCTTTTTCTCTGTATATATATATAGCTGCTCACTTGTTCGGGTTTAACGTCTCACCAAAACACCGGTCCAAAGTAAACGCAAAGGTGCAACCTGATGAACACACGCCTTTGGCTCAGGTACATACATACTTAGCTCCACTAATAACGAAAAACGAAAACGACATTGATTGTTGGGTTGCACGTGAAGCGCCTTCCTTCAAAGTACATGTTTCCCTTTTAATATGGTATACCTTAATAGTACACATTAATGCCTTAATACCTCTATAAAAACGCGCCGCGATTGGGGCATTAAGGTATTTTTTTTTGGCAAAATAACTTTTTTCGGAATGGCGGGGGAGCTCCTTTCCCAAAATTCGTAGAAAATGCAAATGCTCCTGTTTTGCAATGTTAGTATGGACTAGTCTATATGTTTTGATACTTAGGCCATGAACGTTGGTCTACTGGCTGTACTTTTCTCTCAGTTTTTATACTTATATAACGTTGTCGTGTGAGGCATAGGGCTCCCCGAGAGAGGAGCCCCAGAAGCAAAGACCCTTGCGCCGTTGACCATACATACCACATGTTGTCACCGGTTTTGTTCGTCCCCAGTCAATCCCCCTGCACCCCCGGATTGCAGCGCTCAGTAGGGCAGGCCAAGCCCCCCAAAAATCTTCATCGAATCAAACGTCGGCCGCGTTGCACCTTGTGCCTCGCCATGTGGCTGCGTTTGCGATTGAATCTGACACCGCTCGTACCTCCGCCGCCACTCACGCAAACAGCACATGATGATGCGGGCTTCCGGGTTCTTCGTGATCGGGCTCTTGGCCCTGTCGATTCTGCAGCAGGCAGTAGGAATGAGCACCAAGCAGAAACAACGCAATGCGTGCAGCGGCAGGAGTTCAGGAGATGTAAGCAACATGATTCACAGCGATACGCTGCGGCCCTTCGTTGTCGACAGCGCAACACATCTCGATGTTATCGTTAGATAAATACACAGTACATGCATGGAGTCTGTGCAGGCGATGGACACAGACTTCGTCGCGGTTTCGTACGCCTCTTCTGCACAGCTCCGAGGTTTCCCAGTTCGAGCATTGCTAAGGATTTGGAATAATCGTTGAATTAGTCTGTCTGGCAAACGTAGAAAGTTTTGCGTTTTGTGGTGGGCGTATCCAAGGCGAATTAGTGACGGCAACATCGTACGTGCAGGTGTTGCTCGAACCATTTCTCCCAGGGAGGGTGGGATTTCTCCCAAGGACTCACTGCTGTGATTCTTGCAAACACACCGCGTCATGACGTGCTCGGACAGCAGTTTTTATTTAGGTGTTGGAATAGTAGCGAAGGGGGGCGCACGCTATAGTCTATGCGTGCGCCCATGCTTGTGAGCCAGGCACCTTTCTCCAGGTGCTCGAAGGGCATGCGCCACCCCAAACGCTGAATCTTGTGGTCAAGCGGAATTATTTAGTTTAACCCAAAATAAACAATCTCCATGGCTTATCTATGCAACGAATGTTACCGTAGATCACAACCAACGGGAGTTTAGTCATTCCTGAGTTGGAAAACCTGCTTGCCAGAAATGCATTTGACCTAAACCTGCTTCTCCTATCGCACAACATATCAGCGACTGTTTCGTGCCTGACGCAAACGTCGAAGCTGTAGAGGTTTTTCAGCTAGCTGCGGGCCTAGCAGAGACGAAACCGTTAAAATACCATATCTATACGAGGGCCCTCGGCCAAGCAATGTACTACGCAGTCATCTACATGGCGCAGTTTGGAGACTAACTCGTGGAAGAGACGGGTCCCCCTCGAAATGAACGGCAGAGATTTTGCGGACAAACCGGTCATTTGCACCTAAGTACACGGTTCATTCTGTCCAACGACGTCTAGCCAAACACTGTTACGAACACGTTCAGTCGTTCAAAGTGACCACTCGGACTGCCACACACAGTTGAAAACGTGCCTAGCGCGGACGGTATCATCATCAACATTTTTCTTGTCGATTTTAATCCCCTGTGAGCAAAACCGTCTCCCCTTTTGCATGGCTCGTTCAGGGGTGCAACTACACCTCGTCGGATGAGACTGAGACGGTCAGCGGCAGCTGCGGAATGGACAGCGACGGCGACAACTGCTGCAGTGAGTTTGCGTTGCCGGAATCTACATGACATAGCCAAACATCAACAGATGTCGGTGTATGTGTGATAGCGTCGTTCCTGCCGACGAGTGCGTTCTACGGCAGCCTCCGCAACTATTCCTGAACGAAATCACCGCTTTCAAAACCAGCTCCCGGTCGTGTCTCCTGAAATACGGTGTCCCTCGACACCCCGACGTCGTCGATCGTTAGAGCTTAGCACACAAGGAGGTATAGTCTATGTAGATAACATTTTTTCTCAACGTTATCCTTCCTTTGTGTCGAGCAGCCACGAAACGTTCGTTGTACCGAATAATCGATGGTTCTTGGGCGGGAGCTGTCGCAGAATCACTCCGACGTGATGTGATATCTATTCGCTGTAGATGATTCTTAACATGTACATGAATATATGCATTTGTGCTACCGTTAGCAGAGAATATGTGACACATGCCTCGCATTATCCGCGGCGGTCCAGGCGTGTGGCGAGAGAGGGATGTAATTTTGTATCAAATCGTTTTATTGCAGAAGGTGCTGCTCAACTGAGAACCTAACCAACACCGCCGTTTGATTCTCCAACATTCACCGGTGGTGCTACGATAGCGGTATCCCTTTTTTTGGCAATTTTTTTTTCTCAGTGACAGGGCTCCTTAACACAAAATCGTCGGAAAATGCTTTCTTTCATTTGAAAAAGTTGTGTGTTGAACGCCTAGGCCAGGTTTTTTCTTCCCCCCGGTTGCAATTTTGCTTAGCTCGAAACGAATGCAATTGTGGGTGAGGTGCGTGATAGGGCCAGCTCCTCAGGCCGACAACCTTGCAGCGAGAATACGATGACGTCACCCTTTATCGTGGCATGCTTCCGTTTACTGGTGACATAGCCATCATCAGTAGGCCACGAAATTCTCCGTCATTTTGAGCTTTCGAATATATGCGCACTCCACCGGTTTGTGGGTCAAGTACGGAGGTCTTCACGTGAGGGGCCTCAGGAGATTTCTTGAGTGCACCCTTCCCGTAGTATACACGTCTAACTACAGACCAATTTTGGCATGAAAAACGAGATTGCCCGACGCGTAACACATACACGCCGCGATGTTGAGGTCTTGGTGGTAGTTTTTTCATCCCCACCACTTGTCTGAAGAACCGAGATGTTTCCTATCTTATCTGTCTTGACGTGTATGTCGAGAAGTTCAGCTGCAAGAGATAATGTTGCTCCATCTGACGCGCGGGGTTTTGCCAGGCCGCCAGTAAAACGCCGTTTACAGCGTATGTGCGTCGAAACCCAGCCCCTCTGCGACAGTGATGTTTGCTAACGAACCCAAGGCGTTCATGAGGAAACTAACAATACCGTCTCATTATCTCCCACATTTCGGTGAGAAAGGTCAGGCCCTCTCCTCGCTTTTGACAGTTTCACGTTGCAGCGGTGTTTGCGGCAAACTTCACCTAACCCTCTGCTGCATTGCGCAATACCGCATTGTCGCCTACCTTGCAAGCTGATCACGTCGTAGCATACCACGCTATACGTTGTCGATGGTTCCCCCAAGAGAGCCTTGTCCTGTAAAATCGACCCATGCTACCAATGGAACTCTCAGGGTGCACCTTTTTTTTCTGGCGCTTCCCCTATCTGCGGAACTCTTTACCGCACCCTAACACTGAGGTTGCCCACACTGAAAGCGCCATCCACGGTGTACAAACCTCCGTGGATCAGCCACACGAAACGACCATTTCGCAAAAACAAGAAAAAATTTCCGACGATTTTCTTCCTAGGGTATGGGGCAAACGAGTTTAGGCTAGGCTATATACTGCCCCGTCTCTATCTCGTAGCCCGCGTCGGTCGACATCGCGGGACCGTGTCGTCTCCGATCAAATGTCGGGGTACCCTCCACACTCGTACATACTTCACAATTTCTTGCCACTCGTGCTGTGATCAACGCAGCAGCCCTAACCATGCACCCTCACCATCTTGCCCGCTTCTGTTACTTATGTTCCTCCTGCAACACGACGACCTGGACGCGGACTGCGCTCTTCCAGACCCGACAGGTACGTCGCACTCCTTGTAGCCGTCACCAGATCAATGACCTATGTTATTGTGACATTTCTCAGGGATCATCACCACCTAGTACGCGCTTGATACTCGTAGACATATGGTAGAAAACGCATCCACCGCCCACGCCTATCTCTATGGTTTCTCTACTCGTCTTCTTAGGAAGCCACGTGCAACGATTGCGGCAGGATCGATCTGTTTTGCTCCAAAAGCTCCTGGTTGAGTATTTCTCTATTCCTCTCGACCGGAAACTCGTTTCAAGAAAAACCGACGACGAAACCCGAACGACAATCACATGACTCAGGCATGCTTAGCCTATCACATCGTAAGGGCACGAAGGGGATAACACGTCCCGTAGAAGAGGTCGCACGTTTTGGGCCCCAAAACGTTCTTCGCGGATTAAGCTCCTCATGTGAAGAGCTACCTAGGATAGTCAAGTAATTTCATTTCTCTATATATTTTATTCTTCACTAAGGCATAGAGGCTTGGTTGGGTTGTGTGGAAGAACGCCTCCTCTTAGTCATTTTTTCTGGTGAGATTTTGTGCTAGCTCCTCGTGTTAGGAGCTCGGGAAATTTCCTGGAAACAGCCGATTTCCTACTATATCTGCTGCGCCCCTGCCGTGGGACGACTCGAATTCCAGAGAAGTATTGAGTTCGTCTTTAGTTGAGGAGGTCGGTCATGATTCAGAAAACAAATTAGGCCGAAAAAGTTCCGCTCGAGCTCTATCGTGGCGCGCGCCAAACGCTGGAAACCCGCTTCTTTCACACGAAGGGATGGCTAACATCACCAACCACGACCCCGAGTACCTGAAAAACAGCCCGTGTTATTTAACCGTTCTTGTTTTTTCGTCCAATCCGTCGTTGACCTACGTGTGTGTGTGCTAAAATATCGGCAGCGTGCTCGAATGGAAGCAGCTTATGCGGAGATCCTCACATGCAGGGACTCCGCGGTCAGCGCATCAACTGGTCTGGAGTCGACGGCGGCTGGTACTGCCTCGTCAAGGATGAGGACGCCGACTTCCACGTCAACGTTCGCCTCACCGCCCCCATGCCCGAGGATTTTCCCGACCGCCAGCTGGTCACGGGCCTTAGCGTCGTCGCAGACGGTAACTCCCTCGTGGTAGAAGTGAACAACCCTTACACCACCACGACCCCCGGATGCTCTCACGGCGAAGCCGTCTGCCTCGCCAACAACGGCTTGCGTGCTACCGTGAATGGGAAGGAGGCTGCCCAGCTCCTTGTTCCTACTCGGAACACGTATGTGGCCGATGGGATTGACATCTCGGCGTCGAACCTGCCGGTTGAGTGTCGACAGTTCGGCGGTGACAAGCTCTGGGCCCGAATGTACGCCGAGATGCTTGAGGGTGGACGGGCGCTGGCGGTAGAGACCTTCGAAGACTGGGTGATGAGCTTCGACCAGATGGCGGCCCCCGACTGGTGCGCCAAGTACATCGACGAACACGGTCTGGCGAAGCTACAGTCCAGCCACGCCATCATGAAAATCATGACCACCACCGTCGATGTGCGCTTGAACGTTGGCTTCGGGTACCAAATCGAGGGGGAAATCAACTGGGATGGCCGCGTCCTCCCCGGGCTGGAGTTTTGGCAGATGGACATCGGGCTGGACGGCCTGGCCGTCGACAACCCGCACCTAACCGGAATGCTGGGCGAGACGGCCCGCCCCGTGGTGGATGAAAACGGCAGTGAGGTCATGGAAGGTTATAGCGCGATACGGGGAACGGTGGAGGACTACCGCGTATCCGACGCCTTGGGGACCGACTTCGCCCTGCTCCATTAACGGGTCATGTGCGCGCCTTCTGCCCACCTCGGTTGTCTGTGGACTGGCGATAAGCAGCTGGGTTTCCTCAAGCATTTCGCTGCAGGATGGCCAGATCTGCACTCACCGCTGCCGATGTTGCAAACGTGGGATTTAGCATGGGCATTGGACGAAGGTTAGGTGCCAAAGGGTTGTACGGGTCTGAACGTGTTTCAGGTTTGGTTCGACGTATAGCCTGTACTATAGTCATACCTGCACTTTCTCCGTCAGGTTTACTTGTACAACACGTAGTCTTGGCGTCGCTGTGGCATGGTTTGCGGAACTACGCATTGCGTCGGCACCCTAGAAAAACAACGGTGCTAGATGTTCTCAGCAACCATATTTTCTCCCAACCGCTGAATATGTAAAGCGGGGCACTTCTGTTGAACGTCTTTCGTCTATCCTAAGCGCGGCAATGGACGTGGTAGTGTGTTGTTTGGATTTTTCATTATGTTCATTACTTTTGTGTGTGTACGTGTTCTACGTTGGAGAATGTTTGTTAGTTGCTGTCGCAGCAGAGGCAGCTGAGAGAAAGTGCGTGGTTTAGCATTGCCTAAGTGTGGTGGCTTGTTCTTCACGCACGTAAAGAGCTGATTCTATAGATTTCTTGATTGTGATCCTGCTGGCATTGCAGTGACGGGTTCTCTCGGCCCAATATGATCGGGACCACAGTGGCATTGGAGCGATGCATACTCTACGCTATCGCTGGCGTTAGCGGCCTGTGCGCCTGCTCATCAAGGAGGCCAATAGTGCATGCGAATAGCCCTCTTAAAACCAAGCGTCGCGGTTGGGCGCCCATTGACCACGCAACGTATTGATTCTCCACTTCTCGCGCTTCGTCCGGTGATTTCGGCGAAGTGCAGTCATTCACTGGGGTGCACAGTAGACGCGTCTTTGATGGTAGCCTGCGCTGTCGCTGGCAGCCATGAGCGCGCGGGCGGGGTGGGGGGGGGGCGGAGTACTGTGTACACATAGACGCGGAAATATTCTTCTCGGATGGTCATCACACGTGTTGGCGTCATGCGGAGAATTTGTTTGCAGCCCTATTTGAGGTAGTAGTGTACCTGTACATGACATGAGTATACTTTTGTCTTCGCCTACTACACGTTCAAGATAACGGCAGACTGCATTCAAAAAATGGATATCGATTCAGATAGTGTCACGAACTTTCACCTCTTTCTTGTGAAGAGTCTGATTATCGACAATGTGGGGAAAGAGATCCGAACTCTCTTAGCGCGGCAGGAAAACGGTAAAAGCTGGTGACGTAGTCTATGGGTGCTACGTAGTGCCTCCACGTATCGGGGTTTCTATGCGATATGATATTGCCAAAGGTCTGGTCTTGATACGGGTCCATCTGTGTCCATCTACCTAGCCGGGCGCGCGGCAATGTCGGCCTCGGGCTCACGCGGGAGCCTATATTCATCGTGCTCTGGGTAGCTCGAGCGGATGCGAATACGACACCAGATGATAAGATAATGACCAGCCCCACCCTCTGATCATTTCTGATCTCCTCTAACCTTCTAATATTCTCTTCTTCGCTTTCACATTTTTGGCAACTCGTTTGACTGCACGACCCGTTCGTGTTCCAACTACGGTGGAAAGCGCTACAATTCACAGATTTACTTGATACCACCTCTCTGCATCTCTTTTAAGAGAGGGAGGCATAACCTCGCCTCGCCACGCACCTTCATCTACTTTTCCGAGTGCCATGGAACACACCGCCTTCCAAACTCGAACACCAACGCATCTCCGCCCACGAATCGTAACGAATGGTCGAACCGGCTCAATAACGCCTCTATCTAGGTGTGTTGGATTTTGTCGCCGGAGGATCCAAAATCGGCCGCTTCCTGAGACGCGTGCTGGGATAGCAGGTATACCTTTTCTTGGCCAAAGCGGTTTCCGAATAACGAATCTCCTTAATAACCCGAAATCGTCAGAATAATTCGACATATTTATTTCTTGATTCTCGTCGTGTACCTAGGCCGTGAGATTTTTTTTCATGTCCGTTCTCTAGCAGTTTTAGTTTTTTCGAAATCAGCATTTGGGTTAAGGCATGTCTTAAGCTCCCATATTGAGGAGTAGCAATATATCAAAAAATATAAATGTTGCACCTCTACCGTGTAGCATGCTTCCTGGATCGACATTCAGAAGTAGTAGCGGTTTCGAGTTGAAAACGCCATGCCACGGGGTTGCAAGCGCACCAAGCAAGATGTTTCGGAACCTCCTCAATCGAGAGCTCAGCTCTTCTGCTGCTCGTGACCCAGGCATCGTTTTTGGAGAAAAAATGAACTCGTAATCCCGTGTGTAAAAAAGAATCCTAATCCGCGACATTTCTGGGGCCAAGAAAAAAAAAAATCCTGTGATCGGTAGGATGGTTTGTGAATGACGGGGCTCCTTAAACCCAAATCGTCCCAAATTAAGCCATCTTGTTTCGCACGATTCTCGTTACAAGTGTGTACCTGGGAGGTGCTATGGTGTTTGTAATCTGGCAGCAGCAGTTCTGCTGGTACTCCAAATCGGGTTTTTGGTAGGGAGGCCTTAACGCCTTTAAAGCTGGAAACCCGTTTTGGGGGACAGAACTACTTGAAATTAGCATAGTAGGGAGGGTTTGCGGGGCTCGTGCGAAGAAACTTAGAAGAAAAGTTGTGTACCTCTAGCGTAGCATGCATCTCCTCGGGACGGAAAAATCCCACCTTTACCGAAGCACGCGTCTGGGGGCTCGTGCGGCCAGCTCCGAAATGCCCCGACTAACAGTTCTCGTCGCCTGGCGTGAACTTCGTGAGATCTGATTATGTAAAACTCGGCAGCGTAACCACGCGCTTCGTGCTGGCTTCTCCGTTAAGTATGCCCTCCTAGCTTTAGCAGGTAGTTTGCGGGAGTTTTTTGTGTTGAAACCGACGGACGGACGTCGTAAACCGAGGTCAACCCGACCGACGAAGTGCCCTTTTGTTCGTCCGTCTTTGGGTGTTTTTTGGTGGGTTTTGGTTGACCTCGCGTACATGACGTTGTCGTTCGTAGTCGATACTATTGAAATGTTTTCCGAAACCAGTGTCCCGCCAACAACCCTAATGTTCTACTCTTTGCGAAGGTCAGACACGAACGGCCATGTCGCATGGGACCGCGCATCGGGTGATGGACGACGTGCGTTTTGTCAGAAGATGTGCGACGAACGTGCCAGGCTGGTGCACGTATTTCTTGTTGACCTCGACCTTGTACGGGTAGCGCCAACCCTCTAATTCAAAGTCACCTTGAACGTTCGGCAACCCTGCGTATAGTTACTAACTTGGTGTGGCGGCAGGGATAACGACAGAAAAATAAAATAGCAAAACAACGTTTGCGTCCGCCAGCGGTGCACTGCTGTTGTTGCCTGTTGTTGCTACTTAGTGTCGCAGAATTCGTATACTCTAGTTCACCCTTTCTTATCTACGACAGAAAATGTCCTACTCATGCTCCAAATAGTATGGATGCCGGAAGTGAGCGAAATCTTACACGTTTTTGCATAAAAATACTTACGTGCAGGGTTATCTGATTTGCATCTAAATTGAGCAGCAGCAATACGACGCGTGCCACGATATATGGTAGAGAGAGGTAGAGCAATGACGGGGACTCCTTAAATAACCCAAAGTCGCAAAAATAGAAAACTCGCATTCTTGGCAATCAATACTAATGCTGTTCGTTTTATACCTAGTAGCGCATGCAGGGAATCACTCAGACGCGTATGCGTACCACGATTTCGTTAGGGGTCAAGCGATTTCGGAATTCGACCGTGTCTTTAGAGGCCCCCCAAATCCCTCGCCTATGCTATAACGTCGAGTAAACTCGTCCGAAAAAAAGAGGCTTTCAAGTCGTGATGGAAGGCGTTAACCCACAGTCGTCGGAATTATATTCTCTTCTTGTCTACTGCTTGTGAGATATGTTTGGTTGTATATATCTAGACTCTAATGTAGGCCCTGGAGAAAACGTTGATCGGGGACCACTCCATAATTTTTTTTTTCCTCTACCGCACCGGTGTTTGTTTGGGGGGTGGGGTCGTGTACAAAATTACAGAGGTTTCTCGCTTGAGGAGATACTTGAGCAGCAAAAAAAAAAAAGTGTGTGCACCTCTCTACCGTACAGCACGGGTGGGTTTTATTTCGAACGTCTCCAGCGCTTTCGTGTTTCCCCGAGGAGTCCGAGACGCGTGCTACGATGATGGACGTGTATTATTAGCACTTTTCGGCAATTTTTTTTTTTGTTTTCCGAATGACGGCGGGCTCGTTCCATAACCCCAAAATTCGTCAGATTTTCGTTACGTTTTCAGGTGACTTTCGCTGTACATACTACACCGAGAGAGGCCATCTGGAACGTTTCATCCAGCGGTGTGTCCCGGCAGTTTTGATTTTCTCCACATGTAATATCAGGCTTTTTTGGGGGGTTAAGGGGTGACATGTCTTAAGCCCCGACACTGACGGACCTCAGCAGAAAAAATGGTGCACGCTCTGTCGTAGCACACGCATGGACATCCTCCGGTGGGGGTTGCCCTTTTGGGGGGTTTGATGTTTTGGTTCTGGCAGGTTGAGCTCCCCTCAAGCGGGGAACTGGTACCGACTACGCAGTCTGATACTTCTACCAGTAAAGCTTGCTGTTTGGTGGACTATAGCGCGTAGAATGGTTGGCCGGGGTTTCGCTCGAGCGGCAACATCGTGGTTCCGGTGAATCGTTGAGCTCTCGCACTCGTACGTGTTAGCATCTCAGGAACATATCGCGTAGTATACGAAGTACCTCTAGGCAGGACGTATTACGCGCGGCGCACGAAAAAATGTGCATGCTGTTTGTTTGGTGCACACAACAAAAGTTCGTTTTTTTTTCACATTGAATCTTCTGTACTTCTTTACATGGCCTGCACAGGGCGCTACGCAATGCTCGTGTGTGTATGTGCGTTGTACGGTTCTTTCAGGACGTACGAGTCAACAATTTCCGAAAGGTTTTAGTGGGGTTTTTCCGTCGATGCACACTCAACGCAACGGAGTAAACTACGACAAAATGCACACATTACACAATGACGACCGCCGTGAGCCCGCCTCTCGCGTGCCGTCGGACGGACACCTGTGGGCAACATCAACTTTGCACCGATTTTGTAACCGTTTATTAGTGTAGACTTCCGGTACGGAATAATAATGTCGTTGCGCTTTTTTTTCGTTGTAGATACAGCGTACTAGTGCCGTTTCGTATGATAACTAACTGGCACTTTTGTACGGTGTAGAAAGAATAATAATAAGACTGTTTTGAGGTGAAGCTTTGTTCTCCCGCAACGAGAAAATGTGGCGTAAGGAAAAAATGTTGCCAACAACAGACTTTTTGTTGTGTGAGAAGACGTCCTTTGGTACGGGAACAAAGCTCTATTTTAGGAGAGACTGGCCTCACGGGGTATAGCCATGTCC
Source organism: Undaria pinnatifida (assembly GCA_012845835.1). NCBI lineage: Eukaryota > Phaeophyceae > Laminariales > Alariaceae > Undaria > Undaria pinnatifida. Next base: position 6,269,827 of record JABAKD010000017.1, on the reverse strand, counting down.
TTGCGTATATCAGTCAGTTGCCGATTTGCCGAGAATGGGAGTTTTTGTGGGTGGCACAGCGTGCAAGAAGCTACATCACCAGGTGTACAATGCACAGCAACCGTAAGGTTCACGAGCGGCAGGTGTATCACGCAGCTTGATGCAAAGATGAGTACCTCGGCGCCCAAAATTTGTCGAAGTCACAGCTGACGTGTTTAGTATATATATCTTTTTTTCAAAATGTAATATGCTCGTGCCTTTTCTCATACGTATCGCCATATGACTCTGACTTGAGCTTTGATGCTGCCCACACACTGTACCAGCAGGCACCTGTATACTACCGGCTATGAAATACTTGAGGCCAGCAAAGGCAAGGATGCACATAATATAAATACGTGAAAACTATTATAGTGAGTGATTGTTCTAACCCGCGTGCAAAGGCGACTACCTTTATTCTACATACGCACACTGAATACTACATAATACTTACTTACTTGATAAAAGGATACATTTCCCTTCACAGCGGTCAGATTTTGTCCCCCTCAGAAACGGGTTTTATAGTTTCCGCGAACAGACTGACTAAAATCATCCTGTTGACCCTGATAGCTACACTGTAGTTGTAAGGGGAGTCGCCGACCTATATCCTTAATGAGGACACACAACTCGTAATGCGCGCAATCGGAGTATCACACACAGCTTGCAAAGATGAGTTTCGACGAAATCTTCGATCTCACAGCTGGAGTGTATTTTCATTTTTTATAATAATATAAGTGACCTAAACTCCCCCTCAGAAACGGGTTGAATAGTTTCCGCGCACAGACCGCCTAACATCACCCTGTTGACCCTGATAGCTGCACTGTAGTTGCAAGGGGAGTCGCCGACCTATTAATATATCCTTAATGAGGACACACAACCCGTAATACGCGCGATCGGAGTATCACACACAGCTTGCACAGATGAGTTTCGACAAAATATTCGATCTCAATGCTGGAGTGCATTTTTTTCATTTTTTTATAATAATCATAAGCAGGGCGTATGATCGTAAACTAGAAAATGATAATAATGTGGAAAAGGAAGCACACGCAGATATGGTGAAAAAATGCGGTATACCACACTACCAGCCTACTACGCACCTCTACCAAACGCAGTAGCATATGCCTAACGAAGCAACATCATTGAGCGCGGGCACATTAAGCGCTCCTTTCAAAACATTGACGATTTGCACCTCTCCCCCTCGTGTTCAATAGTAAAGTGACATAGAATAACCACATAACCTCGCTTGTTGTATTTGTATTATGTATCGCTGTGTTAGAAATGGCGACCTCAGAGCCCTACGTTGACACAGTAAAAATCATGGACGTAAAATCGTGCATGAGCTAATAATAATGGGAAAAGAAAGTACAGGCAGATATGTTAAAATTGCGGTAGACCACGCTACCAGCCCATTACGTACGACAAGGGCATTTCGTACTCAACGTCTGCATGATGATCGCCTCCCAACATGTGCCAAACGAGGAATGACTAACGAAGTAACGTAAGTGAGCGCGGGTACACCAAGCGTTCCTTTCGAAACACTGACGATTTTCACTTCTCGCCCTCGTGCTCATTGGTGTGACATGGCATGACCACATCACCTCGCCTGTTGTGTTATGCAATATTTATCTCTTTCTGATAATTTGTGATGTCCGAGCCCCACACCGGCACGGCAAAATCATGGAAATTACATGGTTGTGCACCTATCGATTGAAATATTCTATCTTGCGATGCACCATGTATGTACAACAACAAATTATGAAGCTTTAACATCAAATCTGCTACAAAAATAAGCAATACCAGGCAGGTGATGTAGACGGATGTATTTTTGCTACAACAGTCAGATTTGTCCCCTTCAAAGTTTTATAGTTCCCGCACACATATTGAAGTGTCCCGCCCATCCCCCGCCCCCCCCGATCCCTCTTGTTCAAACGCCTCACCTAATATCAAAATCTTTCAGAGTAATAAACACTAGACCACTCAGATGATATCACCTCATTATTTTTCTAGCCATCCATGCCGTAGCTCCAATTCATCCCCCCCCCCCCATCTCCCCACCTCCCCCCCCTCCCCCTTTTTTTTTCTTTAGTTCCCTCTTGTTCAAACGACCCACCTAAAATCGAAATCGGCCAGAGTGATAAACACTTCTACGCGATTGATATCACGTCATTATCTTTCTATCCATCCATGACGTAGCTTCCCCCCCCCCGCCCCCCCCCCGCTCCCCTCCAACATCCCCCCCTGTGAAAAAAAATTCCTTCCCCACCACCCACCCGACCGCCTAGGCCTAGCACCACGTACAGCAAGCCCCTACATATATGCGAGCTTGCCCCCCCCCAACCCCTTCCCCCATCCCCCCTCCTCCCTCCTTTTATTTCCCCCCGCTCCGTCTTGCTCACACACCCCACCTACCATCGAAATCACCGCATTATCTATCTAGAGCCATCCATGCCGCTGCTCAAACTCACCCGCCCCCCCTCCTTCCCCACCACCCGCACCATCGCCTAGACCTAGCACCACGCGTATAGCAAACCCCTACATATATGTGACCTAAAGCTGTCAAACACCCTATTGCCCCAACCCCCCCCCCCCCCCCCAACCTGCCCACCCCCTCGAACACTCCGCCCTCTCTTCTCATTGGTTGTACGACTTACAGAACATACGTAATAAAGTGGCGCATTCCTCCCAAAACCGTTAGATTTATCCCCTTAAGGGATGTATAGTTTCCGCGCAGATATTGAGTTGGCCAACCAATTCCCCTCCCCCCCCCCGCTCCTTCTTGTCCAAACCCAGGCCCCCACACAGTTGAAACCTCCGCCCGCCCCTCACCGGTTATACGACTTACAGGATACACTTGATAAACTTATGCATTTCCTTCCGCAGCTGTCCGATTTTGTCCCCCTCAAAAACGGGTTTTATTGTTTCCGCGCACAGACTGACTATCATCACCCTATTAACCCTGATAGCTACACTGTAGTTGTAAGGGGAGTCGCCAACCTATACTCGTATCTCTAATGAAGACACACAACCAGTAATACGCGCGATCGGAGTATCACACACAGCTTGCAAAGATGAGTTTCGACAAAACCTTCGATCTCACAGCTAGCTGGAGGAGTGTATTTTTATTTTTATTGTAATCATAATCTCCAGTAGTAGCTGGAAGCACATAAAGCTGGTACCTGGTGAAGGTTCCTGGTGGAGGTGGGTTCAGTGCAATGCAGTTGGCGTAAACATTGGCGCACGAGTGTATACTAGTACTACACTGCTATTTTTACGGCACGCCCGTGCCTGGCATGTGGTACCCCAAAACTAAATGCCGAGACCTGATGTTTGATATATATGTACAACACCCCTGATGTTTGATATGTAAAACACCCCTGATGTGTGATATATATGTAAAACACCCCTTGAGCACTAGACGCTGAACCTCGATGGTATATTATGTATGCAACGCGCCAATGGGAGGGAATCTCTAAAGGAGCTATTATGAGCACGCATGTGTCTCCAAACGAAGCGTTGATTTTTTTTTTTCTGTCATTTTCTTGGGCGTTATTGATTGGTTTTGACTTTTTTCGCGGGAAACAATCGCAAAACGGAACAGTGTGAGAGGGTATCATGTACTACTTGGAGTTCGAAAGCGTATATATTTTTTTCATTATTCACGTTCCAAAGTTGGAGCTATAGACTAGTCTAGAGATGGCAGAAAAAACAGGCGGGGTATCGTTGTATGATCAGGTTAAAAGGATACGCGCAGACAAATAAATGTGTATCGTACTCGCTTGTAGAACGATCAATAGCATGGCCTCGACGCTAATCACGGCTTGCTGCAGTTTATACGGTGTAGAGCATATGGGTGTATGATCGGCATTCATTCGTGTGTTGCCTGCACTGTGCTACTACTACTACTGTTGTTGTTTTGCCGTACTAAAGAGGTGGACGGCAAGCAGCTCGAGCATATACACATTTATATATATATATCCCAAACGCAACTTCGAAGCCCGCATTGAATCTACGCCAACACGTTATATAGGTATGAAGATAACACGAGTTTATGAGGTGACAAAATGCCCTAAAACAACAACTGCGGTGTGGGTTCGCTGTTTTGCGCTCGCTGCGCACAAAGTTTTTCGTCCCCACGTGACTCCAGGTGTGCACGTACGTACGTGTTTTCTCCACAAAGAGCACTCTGCACTTCTGCCCGTTCTCGGCGACATCAGCACACCTAGCGTCCGCAATACATACCCGGCCCTCCGATAAGGAGCCGAGGTATTCATTCCTGACGAGATTTCGTGTTTTTAGAAAAGGGGTGTCTTAACACTTCCTTCGGCACATTATTACGTGTATTTTTTTAAGTAGCGCTTCCCGCAGTGTTCGGTGTTAACTTTCTGGTCGGTCTTTTCTATGAGAGGGCCGGTAAAATATGTGTGTGGTAAGCGTCTCTGGCATTCTGTATGAGAAAAAAATCATATATACCTGGGGCGTAATATTTGCATATCTGTATACATACGTACGTGTGGTGGTACAATAAACTATATATTTAACTGTGTCGGCCGCTCTCCGGGCTTGAAAACGCTGCTGGACAATCGAATAGTAGTGTTGGCCACTATTAAGAGTAGTAGAAGGAGTTATGCTCTGGACCACACAGATATCTAAACAATGAGCTAGACTGTTGCGATTATCTAAATGAGCCAAAGGTCATATTGTCAGGTGGAAAACAGAGCAACGATATTCATGTGACAACAATGGCCACTGTTCACTGCCTGCACCGCAGTGGTACAATTAATTGTCAAAGTGCATGTATGTCGCTCTATCCTAGAGGAATCGGATTTGTCGATTGGCTCGTTTCAGAACAACGACGGCTACAGCAGCTGCAGCATGGTGGTACGTAAATTCCCATCGATCTACAAAAAGAATAGGATTGTGGCGAGCTGCTGGCGTGATAACATCGACCATTACGCATCTCCATGCCCTCGGTTTAAACCCGTGTTTCGCTAGACCCTGAACTAGTTTTTCCTCGACGGGCTAATGTAAGATTAATGACATCGAAAACAACTGGAGCGCCATGGCACCGATATCCGTGTCGCTCTAAACTAGGAATTAGATTGTGGTGACAAGCGAATTTGAAAACAGCGACAACAACACGCGTAGCGCGGCGGTGTAAAGGTCTGATCACCATAGATAAGCCGACGAGATTTCGACCATGCTAGTCCTGTTGTTATCGCATCGACAAACGCCATAAAACTTCGGTCTGAAATCGCCGACTAGTAGAAAAACAAGACCACCCACACCTGCCACCTCCGCTCAAGACGGCATTCCACCCGCTCATATTATCAATAAAAAGTCCGCGCCTCTCTTTGCACAAGCCGCCGTCTCAGTTTCCCGAGCCTCCTCCCCATCGCCACGCAGCCTACGTCATATTCCCTCAAGGAAATCGAGGACACTTCGTATTCCAGCCCCACAGCCCCACTTCAGCTTGAGCTATTACTTTCGACGGCTACGGTACGGAACCTCGACCTTGTCCAGGTACGCGCATGCACGTAACTCTAGCATACGTTCGTTTTTCGTTATATCGCACACCGTATCTTGTACACGCTAACAGGATGGTGTGATGCACCTGAGTATCACGGAACGTACAAGCTGTCGCCGAGCAGGCCACATACTATACGCTTTCTTCGAGGGCGGTTCGTTTTGCAGCCCCGCCCTCAGCAATTTTTCACTGTTGCAACTGTCGCTACCGCCTGACGCCAACGGCAGACACTCTTGACCTTGCACGGGAATGGGTGGCATGCAAGAGGCCCCAGCACACATCCGGCCGCCGTTGTATTGTACTCCGTCCGTATAATTAAACAAAATAATAAGCTACTTTTATGGCCATTTTTTAGTGTGAAATCGAGGATTCATTGAAATCCACGTTCGCAAGCTTGCTGCGTATGATGCTTCCATCGTGCGTGTCCCTGGGTGTTTGTGTCCCCAAGGATATACTTGTAGGATGACTCTTCACGATATTGCCTGGCATCAGGCATAGACCACCACTGGTATCCCAACACATGCAGCGCGCAAGCACAGATCTGCTTGGCTATTTTTACCTGCCACGCTCCATGAGCCGTGTATAGGCATAGTCCTACCGTGTTAGCCTTCTGAGGGCCAGCCTGAATCGGCAGTGGACGTCTGCGACAATCGTGGGAAGGGGGGGAGGGGGGGGGGTAATATAGCACCTTTTTCCCACCACATGCCGGACTGGCGAGACACATTTCCGGAGGAACCTCCCTCAGCGTTTATGGAAAGTAGAATATGCCACGGAGTGGCGCTACTAATGATGCGGAGGCGTGATACGGTACGGGTGCACCCCGTTTTGTGCTGCGGCTCTTTACTTGAGGAGGTATATACTAGATGTACAATAGCCCGGTCGCCCCGGTTGCGTATTATTAGGTTATCCTCAAGCCTGGTATTGGTCAGTTTCGTGAGTTCGAGTCCCCCCGAGTGCATGCTCGTATAAATTCGTGTAGGGGGCACTTCTTGTGCACAAATTGACTTGCAGAAAACGCGAGAGCGTGAGGTATAGGAACACACTCCTCGATGAAAAATGGACGAGCGGAGGGGGTTTGCTGAACCCTATGCGCGCAATAATTGAAGGCAAGAACCGTGGGGGAAGAAGGTGGACAACACCTGTGACCACAGCTTATTATCCAGAAGCTGGAACGTAGAAGCGCGCAAAAAACAACATAAATATGTAGTTTAGTCTATACCTCACCCAAACCCCTCATTTTGAGGAAACCCGGTAGTGCTACCCGATGAACAAGCCCATGGCCTTGAGCATGGATAGGTGTACACAGGAAGACATCAAGGCTGCGGTAGGGCGGTACCCCAAATTTTCACTGCCAGGTTATAAATATACAAGAAGAGATCAAGGCTGCGGTAGGGCGGTAGCCCAAATCTTTACTGTCGGGTTTCCACCAGTCGCACGAGTGAGTCTGTACCCTCAGGGGCAAAAGCACGTCGTTAGGCGATTTGGTTGGCACAAAGTTGTTAACCATTCCGTTGTTGAATTCTTATCGTAGCATTAAAGCCGCACGAAAAACCCAATAGCCGCGTCTGCCAGGAAGGTCACTCGCGCGAGCGAGTGACCCCGAATCACTGCAACAAAAGGCCCTTAAAAAGGGACCTAAAAAACAACATAACCTCCCTACCGTACCATTGGTCAAAAGATACTCCAAAGGACGGCATAGTGAAATTTGGACGATTTTGGCCTAAAACGCCTGTACAACTGGTTTTAAATCCTTTTTTTTTACAAACAACTTAAAGTTAGTACATAAGGAGGGATTTTGGGGCTCTCTAACCTCTAAAAGGGGTTCACCCCTTTAGAGCCCCCGAACCCCTCCCAATACTAAATCCAAGTAATTTTGTCCCCAAAAACGGGTTTCCAGTTGTAAAGGGGTTAGGGAGCCCTGTCTTTTAGGAAAACGTTTCAACCAATGAAGTGGTACGCCGTAAAGCCTCCGTCGTCACAAGCAGCGCCTGACTTTTTTTTTAGTTTGCTGTTGTGTGCGTAGGCCGGGAGTAACAGTCAGGAAAAAGTGGGCCGAAACTGGTACATACTCGAGAAGGGCGCACTCAAACTCCGTAACGCGCGCGCGAGCAGGCACCCATCTTGGCAAGATGCGTTTTGTTTTCGAAATCTTCCATCTCACAGCTGGAGGGATAACTGTTGTTGTTGTTGCAAAATATGCGGCGAGAATGAATGGATCGGGGTCAACGTTCTCTCTCATGCTCCACGAAATTATCGGATCGTTCACGCTGTAACAGCGTAATACTTACTCAACTGCATATCGTAACGGCAGCAGGTGCAGCAGGTGCAGCAGGTGCAGCAGCAGCAGTTCGAGGATACCATGCCACCGAGTCCCCAACATATTTTTTTTGAGTGATTGGTAGTGCTTTAATATGGGCCTCGGGCAATGTCGTGCGGACCCGCCCGTGGTCCCGTGTGTTCCGAGATGTATGCCGAAGAGGAAATATGCTTTCACGCGATTCAAGCCGATGATACCCTAAACAGTATCCATCCCACGCCTCTACAAACCTCAACCCCAACCGCTGCCCTCCTTAAACGAACGAGCTCTTTCGGGCAACATTCTGGTACGAAACAAGTGCGCCAGCAGCCAGGATACAAGGATAGCTCCCCGCACTTTTCCTAACTATAGGTCGATGAATGGACGTAGTTCATATTTCTGCTTAGTTAGACTGGGGTATTCCATTTCTTGAAAGGGTAGTCTAGAGACCAAATATAATATTATGTGAAAAAAAAACGTGAAAGAAGCTTCTCTGATTTCCGTTCGATATCCCACCGTGTGGTACAATCACAAATTTGGGGAAGATTTCAGCGAGTTCGTCGTGAAGCTTTTTGTCGGCCTCCCCATTTACAAAGTAAACGTTACATGCGTAATACAGTTGGACCCGAGGTCAATCAATAGTTATTCCAAGTCTATGGGATTGTGTATCGGCCTTTAGCTTACCCTTTTTTCAACTGAGAACCGGTTGATCCGTGAGATAAAAAGCGCGCCTACAGTAGAACAAAGAACATCAGAAAACGTTACGCGTAGAAGCACAATAACAGTTGGATCCGGTGATAATCGACAGCTATTATACGGGACCCGTGGAATTGTCCACCCTCCTCAAATTAATCTATTTTTGAACTCCAAATCGGTTGATGCGTTTGAAGCGTAGAGCGCGCCTACAGTAAAACAGAGAGCCCCAGAAAAAGCGACCTCAGCCTTAGCGTTCGCCTTTTCTCTCGCCCGCAGTGCCTGCCCCTCGACGCTGTTTGGGGACTAGCTAAAAAAACGGGAGTAATGTAGGACAAACTTCACAGATTATCTGATGCAAAGGGCTAATGACGGAACTGTCCATACATCCCTCCTTCCGTCCTTCGCATCGCGCAGAAAACAACACGACGAGCAGAATGGTGCGCCCTTCCGGCATGGTGGGAGTCGGGCTCCTCGTTTTGTCGCTTCCGCAGCAAGCAGCCGGAATGACCCTCAAACAGAAGCAACGAGCGGCGTGCAAAGGCATGAGCACAGGAGCGGTGAGTCCCACAATCCACACCGCAGCGGCGTTGTTGAGTCGAGCATAGGATGTTTGTTTACGTGTTTCCGCGACGCCACCCGTGCATACTGTCGCACGTTGTTGGATAGGACCTACCGTTCTTCTTCCTGTGGGTAGAGAGTCATCTCACACGATAGGAGTTTCACGTTTTGGAGTTCCAAAACGTTTCTGGTCGGTTGAGCCCGTGAAGTTAGGAACTACCGGTGTTAGCCTGAAATTTTTGCACTGACGATTGTTTTGAGGCTCTATCGCATAGACGAGACGTCTTTTGGGGTCGGAGCGCTTGATTGAATGAATGCGTTCGAAGAAGCTTGCTACGATAGACGGAGCACTTTTGGGCTACATATTTTCGGAATGACAGAGTGCTCCTTCGCCCAAAGTGATCGGAATCAGGCTCTTTGTTTTTGCAGTATGTTCGTTGTGTACCTACCTAGGCCATGGGACTTTTCATCCGCAACAAAGCAGGTTTATTATTTTTTTTCCAAAACAGTTTTTGGGCTAAGAAGGGACATGTCTTAACCTCCTCCCAAATTGAAGAGTAGTAGTAGAAAAGAGTGATGCACCTCTATCGTAGCACGCGTTCGGAGCAGTTTTTTCCGACTGTGAGAGACCGAGCTCCTCATGTTAAGAGTGCAGAAAGTTCTTAGAATCTGTTGTGCGCCTGCCCCGGGATTAGCTAGAAAATCGCCGCCGTCAACGGGTATGCTGATGTACATTATCGGATATAGCATACGCTGGATGATGCCTTTAACGAGACGCATCTCCTTTTTTGGCTGCCGTGTGTAAACTGAAGTGTTCGTCGTCTGCAGTCGCATCGGTGAATCGCCCTCACCGGACGACGTGTTGATCAAAATGATTGAGGCTGATATTTTAGAGTCTACACAACGCGCGGTTGTGTTTATTTCGTGTAATATTTAAGTTTTTTCGTTCGATATGTCATCTTCTTTCATGCGCAAGCCCTGCTTTTCTCTTGACTGCGTTTACATGCGTTCGCGGACACGCCGTTTCTGAATGGTCCTCGAGAGTGGACACCACGCAACTCTACACCAGCAAGGTTCTAGATCAGAGCCCAACGCTGTCGTGTTTGTGTCACAAAACCTGTTTTATTTGTTCGAATGATCGTCGCTCTTCCAGGGGTGTAACTACACCGCTTCCAAGCAAACGGTCCGAGGCAACTGCGGGATGGACAACGCCGGAGACAACTGCTGCAGTGAGTTCTAGGTCCAGAGATTTTCGTGTGTTTTTTGTTGTTCTACCTCTGATGCCTCATATCCACGAAAGGGAACACCCCATATTTTTTCTGATGTGAAGAGCTTTGCGTCCCCCCCCCAAACACTGGTTTGGGGGAGGGCTAAAACAGAAGTGCTCCCCGATGCACCATCCCATGGCCTAGGTGTTCGACGAAAACTATTGCAACGACGAAAGTATCCAAAAATCCGGACCGATTTGTGTTAAGAAAGCCCGTCCCATGCAGGGAAAAAAAAACAGCCGAAAGGTGCTACCCTAGCATGCGTCCTAGAGAAAAAAATACGCTGGTTTGTGGTTGTGATTCATGTATGTGTATGCATGCCGTTTACCCCCTCTTCAGCGTGCTCCCACGCATTTACGACGGCCGTGTAGGGGTAGTCGAGGGCCGGCAGTGTGACAGGTCTGCACTGTCATGTGCAGCTTGTCCGTATCGAAATAATTGGAGCTTAACACCCAAATCTATTCCGGGGAGGACGCTGTACAACAGTACCTCTATGGTGGTTGCAGGACCAACTTGGAGATGCCACAAGCCCCTCCACCCTCCACCATTCCCCGGCTTAAAAAACGGAGGATATCATCGGGGCAGCCTGTGTGCCATATAACCGCCAAAACTGTCAAATTACGTCATATATTTGTATACGTTAACGGTGGTGCCTACTGTAGGTATATGAATAGCGTGGCGGACCACCCAATATGGGCTAAATAGAGTTGGTTTCGTTGATGCAAAGACACTGCTGGGTACAGGGCATATACCCAACCTCGCGCTGCACCATCAAACAACGTGTCTGGCAATCTCAGCATCCACGTGCTTGTTCACGGAATTCATCGGCATTGTGTGACCTGTACTCCCAGTGAATACATGCTTTAATCAGCCCACTCAACTCCCCATGCACCATTTCTCCGTCCAGTAGATGACCTAGGCGTGGCTGACGCGTTCTACGACAGAGGTGCACCCCTTTTTTCCTGAGATCCCTCAAATTTAGAGCTTAAAGCCTCTCCCAAAAACTGGTTTTGTATAAACAAAAACCTGCTACCGGATGGAAAATGGCAGGGACTAGGTATAGACAACGATAATATAATAGTGAAAAAAAGAAAATGGCCATTGTCCGACGATTTTGGGTTAAGGAGTCCCGTCATCCAGAACCCGTTTCAGCCGAAAACTGCTACCTCTATGGTAGCATGTGTCAGGTCACGTTTGGACTTTGTTTTTTGCAGTGACCCGAGGTCACTCGTGAGAGTGGCCTTCGTATTCCTGGCGGATTAACGCTTTCTTTGTTGCTTCTTTAGATTTGCGATGTGAACCCGCGATGGAACAGAAAGCTAAGCCACGACCTATAGATTCGCCTAAAATCATTTTGCCAGTAAGGTACGCGAGTCATTCGGGCTCTCGAATGGCTCGAAACTAGTGATTAAAAAGGGGGTAACCCCGCCCCCCCGCTCCCTTCGCTGCCTTGAGTGGTTGGACGGCTGTTGAAATCATTTTGCTGAACTCACCGAGGACCTTTCCGACGCTCTTCTCGCGGCCCGTTTTGCTCCCTACACGCCTACTCTTGGACCTGGTCGCTCCCTCCTGAAGACCCTCTAGGTGCGTGAGCGTCTACCGCCTGCCGTAAGTGGATGCACAGCGTCGAAGATGCCGTCTTGACGTTGCACATGGGACCTTATCATGGTCCTATCGTAGGTCGATGCATAGCTTTACAGTAGTAGTAGCGGTTTTGACATGTAGTGTCACGCCTGCCGGTCGTAAACAAGGCTGTTTCTACAATAGCCCCGCCTCCAAAACCCGCGATTTTCTTGAACGAACGTTTCATCATCATGGCTGCTCGACACGCGGAAGGGTACGATTGAACACAAAGTATCCGTACACTTTCTTGTGTGCGAAAAGGCCTATCGATCGATGACGTCGGGGTGGGTGTCGAGGGACACCGTCTTTCAGCAGATACGACCGGGGGCTGGTTTTAAAACCGGCGATTTCGTTCAACGAAATGTTGGCGGGGCTACCGTAGAACGACTCACACGTTCCATGTACCCTCTTGCGCGTGAATCCTCCAATTATTAGACCATCCTACATACGTAACGCGGACATATTTAGAGCGGAACACCGTGGTATATCTAGCGGAACCGTTCACACGTTAATGCGTAAAGTGGCGTGTATGACTTGGCTTGCCTCCGGCCACATCATAGGTGTGATTCCGTACAGGTTTTATCATGTCGCGGTATATCCGAAACCTATCCCCGAGGGGTCGTAGATAGGTGAGGGTCGGAGAGGGAGAGCTAACGTTTGAGAAGGGCTAGCGTTCTAGGAAAGTTGGCGTGGAGAGCCAAGTTGATTTTACTCATTTTTCGAAGCTAGGCCAAGTCGTAACCACGGCGCCGACCAGCTCTCTACACCAAAGCTACGGTTTGAGAGTCAGCTTTTCGGGGCCTGCTGTTGCAGTAGTTCTGCACCGCTCGCGCCAGTGACACCCCTGTTCCTTTACAGGCTTACGATTTCGTTCCATTTTTTTTTTTTGTAATATGAATCCGCAGTGGAATGGATAGTTGCTCTGGGCCACAACCCATCGTCTTAAGTATTGTAGTCGGTGAGGTACAGATTCGCCCGTGCGAGTGGATATACAAAGAGAGTACCTCCCACCGCCGCATTGGGCACTATTCACCGTGGGCCCACAAAATATCTCTCTCCCCCCCCTCCCTGTACTCTCATAAGTGTTTACCCTCAAACCTCAACCGCACCCTTGCAAAACTTCCACTCCAGTGTGCCCATCCGGAAGCAGCTTGTGCGGTGAGCCCCACATGCAGGGCCTCCGCGGCCAGCACATCGATTGGTCCGGAGAAGACGGCGGATGGTACTGCCTTGTCAAAGACGCCGACGCCGACTTCCAAGTCAACGTTCGCCTCACCGCCCCCCTGCTCGAGGAATTTCCAAACCGGCAGCTGGTCACCGGTGTTAGCGTGATCTCGGACGGTACCTCCCTCGTGGTGGAGGTAAAGGACCCTTACACCACCCTCACCAGCGGCTGCCCTATTGGCGAAGAGGTTTGCCTGGCGGATGGGGGCCTCCGCGCTATCGTCAACGGAGGGGAGGCCAATCATATCCTTATCCCCACTAGAGACGCCTATGTAACCGAGGCCATCGACGTGTCCTCGTCCAATCTACCGGTGGAGTGTCGCCAGTTTGGCGGGGACAAGCTCTGGGCGCGCATGTACGCGGAGATGCTCCTGGGCAGACGGCAGCTAAGGTCCGAGAGCTTCGAAGACTGGGTTCTAAGCTTCGACCAGATGGCGGCCCCCGGATGGTGCGCCAAGTACATCGCCGAGCACGGTCTGTCCGAGGTGCAGTCCATCCACGCCATCCTTAAAATTATGACCCCCACCGGTGTCGACCTTCGCTTGAACGCCGGGTTAGGGTACCAGACCTACGGGGAGCTAAACTGGGACGGACGCGTGCTCCCCGAGATGGAGTTCTGGCAGATGGACGTCGGGCTGGATGGCCTGGCCATCGACAACCCTCGCCTGTCCGGGATCCTGGGCGAGACGGCCCGCCCTGTGGTTGGTGATGATGGCCACGAGGTGCTGGAGGGGGAGGGAGCGTTCCGTGGGAGTGTCGAGGACTACAGGGTTTCCGGCCCTCTGGGCACCGACTTTGCCCTGCTTGCTTGATCATGTGATGCAGCCAGCGAAGCATTTTCGTTTTTGTATTTCTGAGACCGCAATGTGCGCCTACCGCCAACATGTGTCGGCGTTCCATGGTCTAGCCGCGAGTAGTCGCATATTGTAAGGACTTGGATCGGGGGTGCGCTATGCTATGCGTATTGCCACGCGTATCAAGTCCTTCTCGCGTATTGCCTACCGTTACACCTGGTATATCTCCGTTAGATTGTGCGGTGAACGCTACGGGTTCGGTTGTGTACAGGTTTTCAAGGCGATGATCACTGGGTCGCTCGTCGACGTGGCTAGTTACTGCTTGCGGAGCTATGCTCGTTTCCCCGGGCGCCTGGAATCCATATGTATCGGCTTACGTGGCTCGGTTTGTCGACAATAGTATCCTACTGCACATCTACATTCTGTTTTTTGAGTGTGTTCGTTTGTATACGTCCAAACCCTAAGTGTGAGGATGTTGGTGGGGATCCGGTTGCACGGGGAGTTTTTAGCCCCGGTGGTTTGATCGTGTGTATCGTCGGCCAGCTTGGTACTGAGTCATCCCACCATAGGGGTTGAAGTTTTACCGCCAAAACGTCCCTGGCCAATTGAGCTCCTCGTGTGAGGAAATCCCGGTTAGAAGCAATTTCGCGAGTACATATGGTTTTAGGACTCGACCCTTAAGGCATAGAAGCTTGGCCGGGATGTGCGAACGAATGCCTTCGAAGTCGTTTTTTTTTCGGGTGGGATATTGAGTTCCTCATGTGAGGAGCTCAAGGACTGGTCTGATGATGCTGCAACCCCTACCGTGGGATGGCTCTACTTCGCGTTCCGATAATGCCGGACTTGAGTTCCTGGAAGTTGTGCGACCGGAATGGGGGGTGGGGCGCTCAGCCACCTGTTACGGGGTTGTCGTTCTAAAGAAGTAGGAGATATAGCGGCTGCAGTGGTGGTGACTCTACAGAGGAGAAGCTTCGAGCGACGCGAGACCGCGGGTTCGATAGGGTTGTTGACGCGTGCTACGATAGAGGTGCATCAGTTTTTTTTTCTAATTCTACTCCTCAATCTGGGAGCGTATGACCTCTCCACCAAAACCTGATTTGGAGAAAAACTAAAACTGCTAGACCGGATGAAAAATCCCATGGTGTCTAGGTACACAACAAGAATCATCATGCAAAAAAAAAAGCCCGACGATATTGGGTTAAGGAGCCCCGTCATTCAGAAAAAAAAATAGCCTAAACGTGCTGCCTTTGTTGTGGCGCATGGTTCCGTTACCTTGTTCAGAGCACGTTTTCGGTGATCTCAGAGCCACCCGTGTGATTATCTTCTCTACTTCTAGTGTTTGTTTTTGTAAAGCTTTCATGATAAGTTGTCCCAAGGTACAACACGCCAGAATCTACGTGAGGACAATTTGTTTTTCGGCTGATGTCTCTTGAGCAGCGAGCATGGTGCAAACTTCCTGCAGTAGCCTCGGTCGTCACTTTCTTCAGCGTTGCTCGCATCCCTGCGATATACACCAGTAGTTGGCCGATCAGGGGAGGGGAGGGGGGGGAGAGGGGTCAGCTGCGTACGCATAGATATATGTATGGGAAAAGAATGTATACCCACAGGTAGACAGCGTACAAAATACGGTGTCGACTGTGAGATGGTTAGTCTAAGTGGTGCTGAGATTATTAGTGCTGTAGACTGGTGTGTGCCTAGCTGTTGCATGTAATCCGCGTAAAAGTAGAGGACGAGGTGTGTTTTTTCAGGTAGTTGTTAACGTGTACTATGTTGCTCGTATGAGTGAATATGAAGTCGTGTACCGGTAGTGCATGGGTGAGGAAATGTGTCCCTACGCACGGCAACAAATCACAGTTGGTGTTTCATATTATTTACAGACTAAGAACTTGTGTTTAGCCTCCCCACAATGGACGGATGCTACTGCTACGACAGACTGAATGACAGGATTTCTTTACCCAAAATCGCCCGAGATACTGGCAGACTATTTACAGTTGAGTTGTTCTACGGTAGCCCCCCCAACGTTTTTTTAACGAAATCGTCGGTTTTGAAACCAGCTCCCGCTCTTCTTATCTCCCTAAATACGGTGTTCCTTGTCACCCCGACGCCATCCTTCGACGGTCCTTTGCAAACAAGAGTGCACATGGACATGTTTTCTTTCTTAACATCGTTCCTCGTGTGTGTGAAGAAGCCATGAAACCCTCGTTGAAGAAAATCGCAGGTTTGGGGGTGAGGCTACCATCGTAGAATCAGTCAGTTTTCGTTTCACACCTTTTTCATATCTAAACTCCATGGGATCTTGTCATCGGGTTTTACGTTTTTTTTTTCTCTCGAAACCCTTTTTTTCCGGTCAGGTAGGTGCAGAGCTCTTTGAATGAGGAAAGAGTATCAGAAAATATTCGGCGCAACCTTTTCCGAAGCCACGGTGAATGGTGACAATTTGCTCGAAACTGGTTGATGGTCAGGATACGCGTGCTACGATGATAAAGGAGTTCCCACCACGTTAGCTTAAGGCCTCTCCTAAAAACCGATTTCGGAGAAATGCAAAACTGCTATGACACCGGATGGAAAGTCCCATATGGCCTAGTGTACAACGAGAATCAAGCAATGAGAAAAATAGTTGACCTATTTTCGGACCATGTTGGGTTGAGGAACCCCGTCGTCATTCCGAAACAACTTCAGACGAAAAGTGATACCTCTATCGTGTAGCAGGCGCCTCAGCTCGACCAGCATAGAGACGCCGCGGCTTCAATATCGGTTGACGCGTCAACATATGTTTTCTGCGTGTATTTCTTATCAACTAACTATTGTCGCTGAATGATCGACAACTCGTGTACGCAAGTATTTCTTGCAGCATCCGATGAAAACAGACGAGCAACGGGAAGGCCGAAAATCGCATCCCTAAAAACGGTGAAGATTTGCACCCTGTTGGGGGGGCGCGCGTAGCACCACGGCTTGCCCAGAGAGTCAAGTAGATGACAAAGCTCTTGGTGGGGGTGGAGCTTGGAAAATACAAGTAGTGTTGACGACACACAAGGAGCAATAGAAACATAGACAGTGGGAGTGGAGCTTGGAAAAGTACAAGTAGTGTTGACGACACACGAGGAGCAATAGACTAGAAACATAGACATATATATGCATGCTGAACTCCAACGCCCGGTTCCTAGGCAACATTACTGCCTCCTGCCTCTTGCCTTTGATTACCAACCAATGTTTCGCCGTTTTGTCGACGATAGCTCTCGCCTTCCAAGCTCAGTCAGGCAGGTTTGCCGCAAATGCCTATTGCCTACAGCGCAGAACTACAAAAATAACGAAGCACGATGCAACTACACGAGGAGCGAGACGCTTCCCATGCGACTGTCGTATGAACGACGGCAAGTCAGTATTTCAGGTGACCAAAGCAGCGTGGACGTTGAGGCAAAAAAAGCATACCCGCCTCGGGTTCTGTTGTATAAGCTGCTCTAGTCTGGTCATGTTGGGTAAGGAAGTCCCGAAATTCAGAAAACATTGTCTCCAAAAAGGGCTAGGTATACCCCTATATCCTTTCGGAGGCGTTTTTGAATGAAAATGAAGGTGCACAACCCGATGAACAAGCCCATGTAGGGTAGTACGTACGTATGCATTCACACCTAAAAATACGTTCAAAACACGCTAAGTCTCGCATCATGCTAGAGGGGTAGCAGAAGTTGCAGAGCTCCTAACATGATCGGAAGATAAGCGTCTCAACCCCCCCCCCCCGAAACATTGCTTCGAAGGTGTTCGTTCGCGCAACACCTCACCAACATTTCATATAATATGCGCTGTTTCATAGTCAGTCCTAAATTGACGTTCCACAGTTGTGCTGGTGAGGGGCCCAACCAGCCTGAGGTACCAAACGTTTCCTCCGAAAAGTGAACATCTTGCCGTAGGATGACCCCGCTTGATACTCCAAGGATGGTACTTCGATTCTCCTCGTCCAAGACGCGGGCTACGATAGAGAGGTGCACCACGTGAGATTTTTTTTTCTAATACTACCCCTCAATTTGAGAGCTTGAGATATCTCCCAAACACTGATTTGGAGAAAAATTAAAAACTTGTACTACCACCGGACATGAAACATCCCATGGCCACGGTACACGTGCAATGAGAATCATTATGAAAAACAAAAAATGTCCTATTATTTTTTTATTTTCCGACGATTTTGGATTAAGGAGCCCCGTCAATGTTCAGAAACCATTTCAGACGAAAAGTGCTACCTCTGTCGTAGCATGCGTTCCAAGACATTCTTACGAATTTGGCAAAGCTCGAGACTTTCTACTGTAGTAGTAGAGGTGTGGACCAGTTCTTTTCTTTGGCTCTTCTCACTGCAGCGAACTCTATGCATCGCCCAAGGGAAAGTAAATCTTGAGCCGTGTAAGCTGAAAAAAATGCAACCGGCGCGATGTGACCAAACCCGTGTGGATGGCGCCAGGCGCGAAAAGCATTCTCGTTTATTTTAGCCAAAACGAGAATGACATTTTGTTTTTTGCTGGCGATTTTGCGCAGACCAGCCCGGTCATTCAGAAAAAAACACAAAGATATGCTCACAAGTGCTTCGACCTCTATTATTATTGGTTGTGTCCCCCGACAGCATAATAATAGCTTTGTTACTGCTACTACTGTAGATACCGTTCCAACGTAAATCGAATATCCTTCCAGAAACACTTATTATAGTACATATATATGACCTTCTGCCAACCATATCCTTGTCTCCTTTCCCTACATATATATTCTCCTTTTACAAATATATCGCTTAATTTCCCTACATATGTTCATTTTAGCTATTAGTCTACCCTAATCCTCATCAACAGTCTCACCCCAGGCCATTGGCCGCACTACTCCACGGTTACCGTAGTAGCATGCGGCGCTTCCGGGCCGCGATCGCAGCGAGCGCGAACTGGCATGTCTTAAGTGGATGTGAAAATGGCGAGGGAAAAAAATCCGCGAGCAACTACGCTTCACCTTGGTCCGTGGCACGCAACAGCTGAGGAGGGGCGACAGGCCCCGTTCCCTTACCCCGTGGTCAATAAATAAACCGTCGAAAGCCGTAAAAGGCGTAGAGGGAATACCCTCACGATGTCAACACGGCGAAGTTATCACTTTGCCACTGCGCTTCATTCAGATGCTCTATAAAGAATAAACGATTTCAGCAGTGTACAAGGGCGACAAGGTTGAGCATTCCCAATTTTTTTTCATCTTTTGGTGGGAACGACACCGTTCCACCCCTCCGACGCACTCTCCCACGGTCGACCACAACCGCCCGGAGCGATACAACAGCAGGTTAAAAGGGCTGTGGCGTTATCTCGCTGAACACTGTCACAAGTTCAAAGCCCAAGACACATCATCTGTGGTTCGTCGCGTCCTGGCAGCAGGAGGGGTTGGGGCGAGTCCTGTTTAACTGAATTTAGGGGTAGTCTAAAGTAATAGCTATAGACTAGACTAGCTGTTTGCCCATGCAGACAAAAAACAACCAAAACAAAACGGAGATTCGCTCTTCTTCTGCAGTGGCAACCACACACCGTATCGCGCTCAGTGACCAGAACTGAGATATTACACCATCCCTGTGGCGGGGGGCGCAGCCCCTAACTTCGCTACTGCTACTGAATTTGAGCCACGCGCCCGAGAGTTGCTCCGTACCTCAATTGAAAAAGGACTATTGCACAGGCGATATATTTCGCGCGGCGTAGCTAACCGTGGTTTAACGCGCGGTCTCACATCGCAAAATGGCAAAGGAACAGCCCGAACGCTGTTAATAATTCAAGACAGCGAAGTAACAGGGTGGGGGGTAACTCGCGGGCCAGTGACGCGGGTGACTCCGAGCCACACTCTGCTGAAAAAAGAAGGTCCAAAAAATGACCCCCCCTGTCGTAGTCAAGGTTGTTGAGCAGCATATATATCACTGCATGCACCAAGACCAGCACCCCGCCTGGGTATGCTTGGTGTGGCATCTAGCCATCAATAGTGGGACCACTGTTCACTGCTAGGCCTATAGTCTATGGGAAATGCATCATCTGCAACAATAATAGTACGTAGTCGATATGTCTATAATATCGTCTATCCCTTTCAAAAGTAACTATTCTACGAAGCGGGTAATGTCTTGAAACAGTATGAATTGATTTATTATCTCACAGCTGGAGTGTATTTTCATTTTTTAAAATATTAGTACGTAGTCGATATGTCTATAATATCGTCTATCCTTTCAAAAGTAACTATTCTACGAAGCGGGTAATGTCTTGAAACAGTATGAACTGATGTATTGCGTATGTAGACTATATGAGATGCGCCACAGAAATATTCACTGGGCTATGCGGTCAGCGCGGACTTGAAACTCCGTTAAGGTGCTTATTGTATTGCAGATGTTAAGTTCTTGGGGACCAAGGATACGGGAGGAAAGGGCATCATCCCCTCATTAGGAAAGGGCATCATCCCCTTATGTCACTACCGGGTTTTAGCTATCATACCATACCATACCATACCATACCATACCATACCATACCATATCATCCTCGCACGAGTGACTCTGTACCTCAACGACGAAGATACTTTATACGATATGCTTAGCGTCACTGACGAGGACACTTTACACGATATGATTAGCGAAGCATGTCTGACTATTGCGTTTCGGGTTCACGTCGCTAGATTGGTATGATAGCAGCCAAGCTTGAGACCGCAAAGGGACAAGGAGGGGGTGTCACTCGCGCGAGTGACTCCGGGCTGGCCACGGCGAAAAAAGGCCCCTAAAAAGGGACGCACACACCCCTATCGTGGCCTGGGTCTGGGGTGGGGACACAGAATATCCCCTGCAGGTCTGCCTATTGAGCAGGTGATTCATGGGTGCTCACTTCCTTAGCCGCAGTAGAGACAAGCAGCTTTACTTTTTTTCCACAGAGCCTCGGATAGCAACCGAGTGCCGAGGCGCACGCCTCGGTTTTATTTCATGACTACCTCTACTAGAGATAACGCCAACATATCATCATACGAAAACGCCAGTTACCCATAAAATCAGAGAATTGCAGGCCTTTCAAGGCCGTACCTCATAGAGACACACCACAACCGCTTTCACCTTCGCAGTCCGCGCCCTGGATGCATAGTTCCGTGGTTATCGCTTGTCTTCAATGCGCTGCCGACGTAGAATCGCTCATACATGTCGGGACACCTATTTATTGTACCGAACGTTGTGTCTGGTTGGTACAAGGCATCAACTTAAATGCTACCGCACAACAGTAGAGGTCGGGGCACAAAGGAGGCCGCCGCGATCAACAGGAAGCAGAATGAAAACGCAAGCCATAGGTATACCTCTTTTTGGCTGAAGAGTCATCCTACGGTAGTTGGAGCCGGCCGCCCCGGTGGCGTATCAGGTTATCCTCGAGCCTGGTACAAGTCAGTTTCGCGAGTTCGAATCCGCCCCCCCCGAGTGCACATACTCGTATGAATTCGTGGGGACTTTCTCTTGTGCACAAATTGACTTGCGGGAAGCGCGAGAGCGTGAGTTCTAGCAACACCGGATGGATAATCGACGAGCAGTGGGATTGCTGAACCCTATGCGCGATAAAAGTTGAAGGCGAGAACCGGAGACGGAGAAGGGACGACACCTGCGTTCACGGCTTGTCCAGAAGCTGGAAAGTATAGAAGAAAGTTTGAAGAAAGGGGGGGGGGGGGGAAGGCGGGTTAGCCTCAAATGTGCCCCAATCGGTTAGTACGAATGAAAAACAAAAATACACGATAGAGGGAGTACATGCTGGTCGGGTTGCGCGAACGAATATGTGCGTCTTCGAAGTCATGTGTTTGGGGTAATGTAGTGATTTCCTCGTGTTTGGAGCTCAGAAACTAGTCCCGCGCCGCTGGTAGCGCGGGATGGCTCTTTTGCCAGAGTTCCAATTGTCGCGGTGTACGAGCCACAACACCAACAACAAACGTGCTGGTTATTAGTTCCTCCGTGGGTAGCCGCTGACACGATCTCATTTGTACCGCGTCGACTTCTTATGTACGGGAAGATCCCGGCCAATTCCCGGTCATAACAAAAACTGCCTCTCAACAGCAGCAGCAGTACTACTAGTACTGGATATCCTGCTCGGGTAGTAGGGCTGGGCGCCGAGACGAGTCCACGAGGATACGACAAAAATTGTTTGCGGATCCTTTGTGAATTGGGCTCTATGTTTCCGCGGTACATTTTTTTCGAATTCGCCCACGGAGTGGGTTCGTTGGTAGCGCTATGTACGTTCTGTTTCCAGGTTTCATAAACCCTAAACATGCAGTACGTACGTACAAGGATTAAACATCCAACCGGGTCGCAACAACATGCCATGGCCTGGATCACCAACCGTCGTAAATCACTTGCTTGGTCCAGAATGAGCGAAAACAATAACACCCTGGTATAGAAAAAAAAGAAGGTACAAGCCCCGCGGGGTAGATTTATTAGTGTTTTTACGTTGTTGGCCCCCTATAAAGGGCGATCAATGCTGTTTATCACCACCACCACCGTCACCGGCTCAAAATAATGCGCCTTTGTTTGTACGACGTGTTCTTGATATATTTTGGTTGCGCCCTCCCACAATATACCGTACTACGTAGATTAGATGTCGTTGCGCGATAAAAATAAAATGTATCCTTGATCCGCAACGCCCAGCGTCATCGCTCCACTATTATCACCTTTTCTCTGCGTCAACGTTTGTTTTCCAAAAGTCCCTTCCCCAATAAATTTTCACTTTATCTACCAGTAGTAGTAGTTGATCGACCCCATTATTCCTCGTCCACGTTCCAAACCCAGGTAGTCGAAGTATACAGGGAAATGATTGTGCAAATTGCTACGTACGTAGCTCTGATAAAGATTCAAAAGTGTTGAACGGGTTATTATTTTGGGGACATCAACAGAGATCGACTACATATTTATAATATATATTGTGTACCACCGGTGTTTTCAATACGCGAAACGCCCCTTCCTTTTATCATACATACGCCGTCTTGGGCTATAGACTAAAGAATATATTATAAAAATTAAAATACATATATACGTTACATTGTTCCACGGCGCATGACATGTGCCGATCAGCCATCTGAAGGGAGGGGCGATACGGGTGGGGCATTTGCCCTTAAAACCTCTGGAATCGGAGACGTCGGGTGTGGCTGACCGTTTTAGCGCCGTGCTCCTGACATCGAGAAAATACTTGGAAATAAAGTGAAAAATTTTCAGGAGAATTGTCACATACATACTGAATTCTTCTCGCGATAAGATGGAGATTACACGTACGGCAGTAGTGAGGGTGGAGGAGGGCCCGCTATGTGAACCCGGATCTGGGACCCTATTGGGAGGGAGGGAGGGCGAGAGCAGCGCGCGAGGAAAATAAATGGGATAACAATAATAAATAATAATAACAAAAAAAAAATGTCAAGAGGGGCTAAATCCTACGCGGTTTGATGGCCGTTTTTGCTCTGAACGGTGGCGCGCACACTACCTCACATACATACATGTAGGCAGAAAAGGCCTTCATTCACGTTGTGACAATGTATAATACGTGCTTTATACATAGCTGCAAGAACGTCTCTGGCATGCAAGAAATTGGTGTAACTGGTCCATCATATATATGTGAAAAGCAGAACCAACAGAACATCCCATTCAATCACCGAAAAAAATAGGTAGGAAACCCGGATGTATTCGGACACGGGAAGAGCAGGGCGTATCCAGGGAGTTGACACATAATAAGGCGAAAAGCACATCTCCACTACGATAAATAAATACTATAATCCTAATGATGAGTTTCAAAGGATAACGGTGTAGTAAGTAGCCCAACAAAACGTTTTTGTTGTGTATTGATGCACAAACCGATAGTGCTTTTTTCGCCAAACAGGCCTAAAGGCCGGAAGTCGTCGTACACGCTCTTCTGCTATGATGATATATCATCATATATCATCATGCGGTATCATAGATAGGGTGTACCAAGTACTCCATTTTGTTTCTGAGGCTCATAATAACCTGATTCGGATTGAGGAGCTCTATAACTCGCCCCAAAAAAGCAGATTGGGATAAAATTGTAGGTGTTCCCCGATGACCGATCGCCCGATAAAGGTGTACCGGGTTTTTTCTGGGTGAGGACGCGTGCTACGATGTTGGAGGTAGCAATTTTCGTCTGAAATGGTTTCTGCATGGTGGGGCCCCTTAACCCAAAATCGTCCGGAACTAAATAAACAATAATAATAGGACATGTTTTTGGGGATGGTGATGAAATCGTTCTTGTTGCACACCTAGGCCGTGGGATTCTTCGTCCGGTGTATCGGTGTTATAGACGTGTCCTAAGCTCCGAAAGTGAGTGACCTTTCAGAAAAAATAGTGCGGTGCGCCTGGATTGTAGCACGCGTCTGGGGCTCCTTTCTCGAGTTTAGGGATAAACAAAAAGCGCTCCCATTATCTTGGTATATTCACGCAAAATTATTGAAAAAAAAACAACGCAATTCCGACAATATTTCGGCTAAGGAAAAAAAAATGGCGAAAAGTGCTGATTCTATCGCATGACGCGCGTCTATATTCACAACTAAACACAATTTCCAAAAAAGACGAAAAGTCCTTGGAAACCCGTTTTGGGTTCAAAATTACTTAGATTTAGTATGGGGAGGGGTTTGGGGGCTCTGAAACGGTTAAGAAGCCCCTTTCTTTATTATAATGTTCATAATATCAAATCTTCTGGCGAAACGTATACTGCATCTCTTCTATTATCGTAGCGTGCATCGTACGTCAGGATCATTTAGATAAGAGTGTTGTTGGTGACTTGTCTGGAATTCGTGTTTGAGAGCACAAATATACATATCTATCTGTGTACGAGAGAATAGTACCCGCCCGCTCAGAAGATAGACGTTTGAGAAAAGCTAGCTCGCTAGCAGCAAAACATTTATTTACGGAAAAAATGATGAACAACGTGGTTGTACCCTCTAGATAGATTTGCTTGCATCCTCCCACAGGAACGTATTAAAGATGCTCCCTTCTCACTCCGATATTCAGTGAGGACACTAACCTCGTAGAGCCGGATTTCAGGTTTCATGTGAAATATGGCTGATACCGGTTATATTCCCATATATCCTGCACCACGGTGGAATATAATTTCAGAGTATAGGAATTTTAAGCCGGCCGGATTCTCCAATCTTCGTGGTGGTCCCGGGTAACGCATCGCCTAAATAAAGTTGTAACCATTCAGAACGAAAGCGACGGATACATAAATACTTACCAGCAGGTACCTCGTTGCCAAGTACACACCGTTTTCATACCAGCGAGGCGACACTCCACCCCTGCCACGTCATTCGAATTCCCCCACCCCTGCTCCCTCTGTAAAAGGCGCGCCTTCGTTGTTACCTCCCCACCGCCGACAGTTCTTACTCCGGCTCCGCCCCTTCCCCCCGCCATCAGCTGCAGCCGGCGATACGAAGTTCAACACCCTCGGCATCAGCGGCTCAGCAGTCTCGATCGTACGAAGGTATGACACGCGAGCGTGCATGACTACCAGAGGCACTCAATTAGCAGTTTAAGGATTCGCGACGACGCTCATATTATAGTATTTCCCAGAACCACAAGAGTAACGTGAATCTCCCGTCATACCATGCGTAAACGCGAGGTAGGATGCGCTAGGAAATTTGACTCCCGCCTTGAGGCTGTTGCTGTGCTTGCCCGACGAAGCTTGGTGCCCACACAGCAACGGCGGTCTCGCCTGTACGCAAAAGGAACGTGTATGCGCGCATACATGGCGTCCAGGTATGTATACTACGGCTGTAACTTCAGCATACATCAATCCGTCCCTCGGTCTTGCGAAATCGCCACTTGTGCGCCAAATGGTTTCTTAGCTCCTCCCATCTATTTTATCTTCTCGCTCTTTCTTCTTCTCTCTCCCTCCCCAGAAGAACCTCGTTCTTATCGCTTGCAAAAAGATTGCAGTCCCTTATTCCCTCGTCGACTGGCATCGAATCGCGCCTAAACCCACGCTGCTAGGCGATCTCAGTAGTAGTTGATTCCTGCGTACTAGATGTCTTGTACGGCAATAAACGCAACAGTCCAACCTACGGGGGATTCGGACATTCAGAATCAACCCCAGTAGCAGCATTCGAGGGTAAGCACTAGACCACCGGGGCGGCCGGTAAAAATATACCTGGTACCAGGAAGGTATAAAATAGGTGATGAGGCCCTGGTATTGTGTCACGGCGATGTCACGGCGATGTCACGGCGATGTCACGGCGATGTATTGTTAACACGACGAAACGGACCTACAAAAAGAGGGGGGAGATTTCTTCACGTTTCCGTTAAACTCTCCTGTACGATGGCTATTATATTTAATGGCGTGGAGGTACTCCGCGGCGGTTGTAGATGGACCAGATTACAAATTATCTACGAACGAATATGAGCGCTCAAAAATGCGAACCGGACACTTCCCTCCTCCCCCTTCATTTTTGCTTTGAAAATCCCGTGCTAACAACAACTAGCAAATGTTCCTCCCACATAATAGCATCCGTTCTGCCGACCCCGCTATAGCACCTACTATATATACCGCGCACGTGCTACGATAGTAAAAGTGCGCCCAGTTTGTTTCTGGTAACACGTGCTTCAGGAGACTCGTTCTGCGGTAGCCCGCCCCAACGTTGTGTGCCTAGGACACGAGTCTTACTACGGTAGCCCCCCCTAACTTTTCTTTAACGAAATCGGCGGTTTCAAAACCAGCTCCCGGTCGTATCTCCTGAAATAACGTGTCCCTCGCCACCCACCCCGACGCCATCGATCAATAGACCTTTCTTTGCACACAAGAAACTATATGGATATATTTGCTTCAATAAGCATCCTTCCTTGCTTGTTGTGTCGAGCAGCCATGAAGCGTCCGTTAAAAAATGTCGCCGGTTTTGGGGGCGGGGCTATCGTAGAATCAGCCAGGAGCTCTATAGGTTGCCTTGTTGTTTGAAGAGAGCCATCCCACGGTAATAATGTAGGAGTGCAGCAGATTCCAATATTTTCTGAGCTCCTAACGTGTGAGAATCTAGCGCAATATCGTCATCCATCAACACCATCACCCGACACTTTACACGACTTCGAAGGCATTTCTTTCGTTCGCGCAAAAATCTCCCACCAACGTTCACTTATATGCCCTACTACAGTAGTGTTCCTGAAACAAGTCGTGATCTATCTCGTGAAACTTATTTGACTACATACTACAGTAAGTATACAGCCGCTAGTAGTGTCCTCACGTACGTGAGAGAGAGAAGCTTAACCGGGGGCCAGCAACGTTTTGGTCGAAAACGTTCACCCCTGTGGCATGGGATAACTCGAGGGTAAAGTGTGCACTTCCGTCGTGTAGCACGCGTGAAGAGGCTGCGCTGTGCACCCAAATCGTAAAAAGAAAAACATTGTTGATACACAGCAGCTCAGTAGGACTCTAAACCGCAACGAGATAACACTGGGTGTTGTTGTTCTTTCTTTGGTCAACCTCTTGTGTTCTTGATCTATTCATAGATAGACGGAACAAACACTATTAATAAATATATTATAAAAAATGAAAATACACTCCAGCTGTGAGATCGAAGGTTTCGTCGAAACTCATCTTTTGCAAGCTGTGTGGGATACTCCGATCGCGCGCATTACGAGTTGTGTGTCCTCATTAAGGATATAGGTCGGCGACTCCCCTTACAACTACAGTGTAGCTATCAGGGTCAACAGGGTGATTTTAGTCAGTCTGTGCGCGGAAACCATAAAACCCGTTTCTGAGGGGGACAAAATCTGACAGCTGCTGTGAAGGGAAATGTATCATTTTATCAAGTGAATCTTATAAGTATATATAATATGGAGATATTACCAAGAAGAAAAGAATATAGGCGCACCTCCATCATCGTAGCATGCGTCAAACGTTTCGTGCGAAAAAATGGGGACCTCTATCGTAGCAGGCGTCTCAAGCTTAGCCCAAAAGGTGCCCCTTTTTTTGGCGCTCCTTTCACCTGAGTGGAGCTCTGCACCGCTCCTAAAGCCTAATTTAGGGAAATACACAAAAGTGCAGCACCGTACATACCCAATGAAACAACCTCATCTTGGCCTAGGCATTCAACGAAAAACGATTGCAAAAAGAAAAGACGCCATTTCGACGATTTGAGCCCCCGTAAATCACAGCCGAAATGTGGCCAAAAAGGGCCAACAAGTGCCACAGCAGTAACCTCTGTATCGTGGCAAGGTTAATCTTGCCGTGGAAGAGAGCGAAGGAACTCTCGTACACCAGAGAGTGGTGTACGATGGCGCTTGCAATTCAAGTTCGTGAAACGTGATTTAACGGTGGTTGATGTGTGTGTCCGATAATTGTTTTTTGTAGAGGCGCTTGCTGAAAACGTTATCATATCGTTATCATATCGTTATCGTATCGTCGCACAAGGCCACGGTAGGGGGGATGTTGATACACGCTAATACCAGTAGAGCTCACCACTTTTTCGACGACATGGCTGACGCACACTGTGTACGAGACGAAGGGGGTATCACCCTGCATACAATGGTTGGGGTTGCGTTTCATTCCGTTAGGGTTGGGGTATATACAGTTTAAAGAGTATGCCAACCATGTTGTCAAAAAAGCGGTAAGCTACCCTCGTAAATACCCCAACTTTTGCCGCTGGCTTTGAGGCACTCTATAAGAGTTACTCTTGCACACAACTCCACCCACCAAAAAAACACACACACACATCGAGGCGCGGCTTTTTTTACTTGGCGCAGAGCGTGGCAAACCATGGCTTCGAGGATTCATGTCGCGCAATAAATTTACAATAATAGAATACACAAAAACACACAGCTCGACCGAAACACAACAGGGGGTTTGTTCACTCGCGCGAGTGCGCTTGACCCCGAACCACCGCAAAAAAAATGGCCGAAAAAACATACCCCCCCCCCGCCCCCCCACTAGGGTATCGACGGCCCGTCGCGGGGTGGCTCCACACTGGAAACATGCTGCGGTGTAGAAGTTCCGCGACTTTTTTTTCTGGAGACCCTCACTCGGGGAGGTCTAGATAACTCACCGAAAATCTGGTCTTGAGCAAACTGAAAAAGTGCAACCCGATTTGAACGAATCCCGCGTCCCAGATGTACAAAACGGTCTTCATTTTGCGAAACAAGAATGATTCTGCCACTAGGTTTACAGGTTGCCCGTCTTGCAAAAGTTTTTTTTTCGCTCTTCCAAGACGCTTTTCTGAAGACAAGTGTAGGAAGAAATTGGCAGTCGCAATGCATAATTCTTACAGCACCTTGCGCGCACCCATCTTGAACAGGCAACGGCAACACCATGGTGCGAGCTTCTGGAATGATGGCGGTCGGGCTCCTCGCCCTGTCGCTTCCGCAACAAGCTGCCGGCATGAACCTCAAGCAAAAGCAGCGAGCTGCATGCAGAGGGATGCGCGCAGGAGCGGTAAGTCGAAAACACCACGCGCCTACTCCTGCAAAATAAGCTCCCCCACAAATAGTTCGAAGTGTGGGTGGCTATTTTTTTTCCGATTGTTACGTAGCTCGTATGGGATGGATTGAAGTCCAAACATCCGCCGCATATCTTGTTGGGGGTAAAGCATACTCTCTCGCAGTTTAGTAGCTCAGCAGCGGAAATAGTGTGATGACTTACCGTGTTGGCTTGGTTCTGCTGTAGTTGCTCGCATCTTTAAACCGCGCTTTTGCGGTAGGGTGGCGTGTTTCTCGATTGAAATGCTCTCGTAGCAGAGTCCAACACCGATGACTCGTTCATAGAATTCTGATTTCCTATTACAACGATGGCGGCGCACACCATGTAACCATTCACACAGACCAAGGTTGGACATAGACGAAAGCCGTAGCGAGACAAGTGCCCAATGTGTTAAATTGAAAAGCTTTTTTTCGAACGATATACATGCACTGTTAGGTACTAGCTACTGGTGCTTTATGGAAGGATATTCGATTGACATCAGAACGGCATCTACGCCATGTTGTCGAGGGGCAAAAATAAAAATATACATGCACCACCATGTAAATAAACATTTGTCAGGGGCTACATTAAACAATACCAGGAAACGTTCAAGAGTAGTACACATCCGAGCGTAACGACGTTGGTGTGTTCGCTGTCCGGGATTGTTGTGCTTCCGCTTAATCCTCCCCACGGCAGGGTTGTAACTACTCCGCTTCCCAGCAAACGGTCCGAGGCAGCTGCAGTTTGGACAGCGCCGGAGAGAACTGTTGCAGTGAGTCTGCTCAATTTTCCCACCCACGTTTGTTGTTTGTGTTTTCTCTGTTCTGACACGTTTGCCTTCAAATAATGAGCGTGAGACGCGTGCCACGGTGTCTCGCGGTGGCCCATTTCTTGGTCTATGGCTCCTCGTTTGAGGATCTCAATCAACCTTTTTCCCGTAATTACTGACTTGGGGGATTAGCAAAAACGCTACCCAGGTACCAGATATGAATAAAACCCTTCGGCCTAACTACACCGCGAAAATGATTCCAAAAGCGCAACGAGCTTTTTTTTCCCAAATCAATCGGTCGTACTCACAGCCGACGTGTTTCAAAGATTTTTACAAAAACTATTTTCAGGTTAAGTTAACCCACTTCCAACTCCTAAAACTATCCTAGTCTAACACCAAGTGTTTTGTTCCCAAGTGGAGACTGCGGCGCTAACTGAAAACGTTTCACTCAAAAAGTGCTACCTCTGCCGTGTAGCGTGTGCGTCTTAAATTGCCGTACGAAACAAATCTCAGTGTCCTTTTTGCGGTAGCCCCCTCAACAAGTCTTTAAATAAATCGCCGGTTTTGAAACCAGCTTCCGACCGTGTCTCCTGGATTGCGGTGCCCCCGCCCGACGTCACATCATTCGGCAGCCCTTTGTGCAAACAAGAAAATACGTGAAGCGATCGTATGTTTCATAGTATAACTTTCCTCATGTCGAGCAGCCATGAACCGTTCGTTAAAGAAATCGCTGCTTTTTTTGCGGGGGGGGGGGGGGGGGCTATCCTAGAATAAGTCATCTAGCCGTGTCCTCTTTTCGGTGTTGGTGCTCATCTTGATGTGTACGCCACACCCCTCGCTTATCATCGCGCCCCCCCCCACCCCGTTCCGACCCCACATACCTCGAGCCAACACTAGCGCTACGTACAGACGAAAATGTAAGGGCCGTTCATTCATCTGCGCTCCATATAAAATGCACCCACCTCGCCAGCATACGGCCTGTGTCAGCCCACTGAACGAATTTTGAGCGCAAGCCACGCACCCCAGCGTACATCCGACGCATGCTGCGGGGTACAGGTGCCCTTTTTCGTTCTCTAGGGCTCCCCGTTTGAAGAGTTCTGCGCCTTAAACCTCCAAGAAAAAAGGACGCGGACTACGATAGAGGTGCACCGGTTTTTTTCTAATACTACTCCTCAATTTGGGAGCTTAAGACCCTCCTTCTCCCAAAAACCTAGTTTGAGGAGAAAACAAATGAAACTGCTGACCGGAGATGGAAAATCGCATGGTCTAGGTGCACAACGAGGGCCGTTCACATGAAAAATGGCCTATTATTCATGTTTTTTCCCGACGATTTCGGGTTATGGAGCCCCGTCGTTCAAAAACTATGTCAGACGAAAAAGTGTCACCTCCATATCGTCGCAAGCTTCGGTTGCTCCTGATACTTCTGAAAGTGCTCCCGGATGACATATCCCATGGCCTATACGGTAGAGGCGTATGTAATGGTTTTTGTTTCTGTTTTTGAAATAGAAAAAACCGGACATATTTTGGGGTCAAGAAACCACGCCAATCAGAACACGTTTCCGCCAACCATAGTGCTACCTGTCCCTCGTAGCACGCGTCACCCATGTACTCTCCATATGCTCGGTTGCTGTGCTTTCCATCATGCATCCACTTCTTCGCCGACACACACGCTGCGTGCTCTTCCAAGGAACAATAGCTGTTTCTATCGATACTGCCAACTCAAGATGCTCCCTTCCAACCCTTTCTCCTTGCCCCGGTTTCGCTTCTACTGCTGCATCTGGATCTGGACGTACGCCACTGAAGACGCGCTAGGTGTGTAACCCCACTGGCCGACGTGGCACAATGCGTAAGATTATCGTCGCCGCTTGTAGCAGTTTTTCGAACTTGTGCTGACAATTTTGTGGAGTTGGCACTTTGGTGCAGTTTGTAGATGGTCATGCGTCCAGTACCCTCTTCGTCGCACCCGCCAATGCTTGAACAGCATACATGAACATCTTTCTACAAATATCGCCGAGCAGAAACTTGTATGCCGTGACTGGTAGTGCAGACATAAAACTGCTTGCTGAGGCGTCACTCAGTCCGACGTCTTTCACGAGGGGTCGAAGTTAGGTCAGGATCAGGGTGCGAATCCGGGTCGCGGCTAGGGCTTGGGCTACGTTTACAGTTTTCGTTGGAATTACGGAAAGAGCCAAGCACCAATCCAAGACGTTTTTCGAAGCTGGGATAAACCGTACATACAGCCTCGACTCCATTCCACAGTTCCATACACCCCCTCCTTCCACCTCATGTGTGTTTTGAAGTATTAACTGACCCTCATTCCCACCCTTGTAAAACTTCAACTCCAGTGTGCCCATCCGGAAGCAGCTTGTGCGGTGAGCCCCACATGCAGGGCCTCCGCGGCCAGCACATCGATTGGTCCGGAGAAAACGGCGGATGGTACTGCCTTGTCAAAGACGCCGACGCCGACTTCCACGTCAACGTTCGCCTCACCGCCCCCCTGCCCGAGGAGTTCCCAAACCGGCAGCTGGTCACCGGTGTTAGCGTGATATCGGACGGTACCTCTCTCGTGGTGGAGGTAAAGGACCCTTACACAACCCTCACCAGTGGCTGTCCGAATGGCGAAGAGGTTTGCCTCGCAAACGGTGGCCTCCGCGCTACCGTCAACGGAGGAGAGGCCGATCATATCCTTATTCCCACTAGAGACGCCTATGTAACTGAGGCCATCGACGTGTCCTCGACCAATCTACCGGTGGAGTGTCGCCAGTTCGGCGGCGACAAGCTCTGGGCGCGCATGTACGCGGAGATGCTCCTGGGCAGACGGCAGCTAAGGTCCGAGAGCTTCGAAGACTGGGTCTTAAGTTTCGACCAGATGGCGGCCGCCGGATGGTGCGCCAAGTACATCGCAGAACACGGTCTGTCCGAGGTGCAGTCCATCCACGCCATCCTCAAGATTATGACCCCCACCGTCGACCTTCGCTTGAACGCCGGATTAGGGTACCAGACGTACGGGGAGCTAAACTGGGACGGACGCGTGCTCCCCGAGATGGAGTTCTGGCAGATGGACGTCGGGCTGGACGGCCTGACCATCGACAACCCTAACCTGTCCGGGATCCTGGGCGAGACGGCCCGCCCTGTGATTGGTGATGATGGCCACGAGGTGCTGGAGGGGGAGGGAGCGTTCCGTGGGAGTGTGGAAGACTACCGGGTTTCCGGCCCTCTGGGCACCGACTTTGTCCTGCTTGCTTGATTTGGACTATCTTGCATTCTTCAGCAAATGGCACAAGTCTGTGTTTTTGGGCATCGTAGTCCCTGCTTCTGGCAACCTCCACCACCCCGAGGGAACGACAGGTCTAGCAGGCGCCGGGAAAAGCAGTCGTGTGGGCCGTGGGAGTACGTCGTACGCAAAGTTTCGTGTCGGGTATCATTGAGTATGCCGTACGCAATTTCTCATGTTGTGTGTCAGTATTTCTCGGGTGAACCATGTAATGATCATCATGTTCGACGGACATCTCCGCGGACGAAGAGCCAAGGACCCAATTTTATTAAGAGTGATATCCCAAGGGAATTCCATATTTTGCCAAGAGTAGTCACTACATGCTCGAATTTCGGAATTGAAATTCGTGCCGCACTCCACCAACCCGTGTTTACGAGAAGGTCTTCTACCGGCTGTCGGCGAGCCACCGTAAGCTCACACATTCCACACAGCAAGAGCGATCGTGAGCGAAGGCAACCGCTGAGTTACAAGACGGGACAATGACGCACTGCCACCCCCCACCCCCGACGCTCCACACGCTCCCCCTCAGAATTGCGTATGCGTTTTGGGTGTTTTGTTACGACGACGAATGTTTTATGTTCAGTCGCATCGTTTGCTGACCGTTTTCCTGAGGTGTACCATGAAAACACAGCGCATCAACGTCAGTCGGTGCATATTTTTAAGCGTGACATATGTAGCTTAGATGTTATATCTACTCCTTGGTTGTACTATACACAGGTGATGACTTCCGGGCGGTAACAGCTTTTCAAGCGTAGCACGTGTAGCTCTCAGTGTGTTTTTGTAGCTTCGTCGGCATGCGTTCTATCCCATGAGTCGATCGCATTTGTGCGTGGTGCGTGTTTGGTTGCCTTTCCTTTTGTGCCGCTAGTATGTACTTTAGTCTTGGCGGGGAAGCTGGTTTGGCTCAAGCATCATTCATTATTATTATCAATTATGTTGCGATCGTTGAGGGATGATGTTGATTTTGGTATACGCGAAAAGTATTTTTCGTACAGGTATCATATAATATGTGCGATTGTTGAGGGGTCGTGTTGGTTTCTTCTCCCTTCGACAACTTTTTCTTGTATCGTATGTATGTTGCGATTGTTGAGAGGTCGTGTTGATTTTTTTTTCCGAAGTGTTCTGTTTTCAACGCTTTCGCCGCGGTCGCGCGCGTGTGATTGGGGTGCGGGAACCTTTCACGAAGGGCGTGTTCTTGTTTGGGTCAACCTTTCTGGGCTTGCGCGTGCCCTCTGTACGTCGTAAATACGAAAGGAACTGGTCGCTATTTTATGTCTCTGATCCCCAACAAAGGTTTATGGTTTTTCATGTGACATTAGCACGGAATAGCACTGCCAATAAAAGCTGCACGTAATTTATCCTTATCGAAAGCTTGCGGGATGGAGATTGGAGGTGGGCATGGTAGAAGGGGAAATATGATGGGAGATCGGTCGATGATGGTGGAGAATGGAGGTAGGCTATGGAGTACTTGCATAGTTTTATCATGTACTTGTATCGACTTTCTTTTTTGCTTCCCTTGGTTTCCTTGATATAGGAGATGTGTGTGCGTGGTCAACGTTGATTCTCGTGCTACGCATCGTCGCATGACATAAAATAATAATAATTCATGAACCAAGATGAGTGCGTTTTTCTGCGTTCCGAAACCAAACGAGAACACGTCGAAGCTCGGGCATTTTAAGTGACGCAGAAGCTCACTCGCAACGTGCACGTCCGTTCTTCGAGCTATCCTTACGTTTATCTATGTATTGTGAACGAACACAACCGCGTGGTTAGGGAGGTTGCCCCCCGCACAAAATATAGGCCTCCCAGCGGAGTCGTCCTACGGTAGCCCTCCCGACTTTTCATTAACGAAATCACAGGTTTTGACGTATCTCCTGAAATACGGTGTCCCTTGGCACCCCGACGTCGTCGCTCGATAGACATTTGCACCCAAGCAAATGTACGGATGGGTGCTGTCAATAGCATCCTTCCTTGTTTCGAGCAGCCATGCAACTTTCGATAAAGAAAACGCCGGTTGGGGGGGGGGGGAGGGGGGGGGCTATCGTAGTAAGAATCAGTCAGCGGTGCGTATAAAGAGGAACCCGAACAACTACACAAAAATTTCACAAACAAGAATTGAAAGGTCTTCAGGCTCACTACTGGGGGACGCTAAGGAGGTGGTGGTGCTCAATGATAAACACCGCTAAACGCTGTTGGACAGCCCATGCCCAAGGTTGCCGAGTCGGGTAAGCCTTCCCAACGCAGGTGGATAATGACCACACCATACGTCCAATGCGAGTTTGCGGGGACTCAGCAAGCACAACACAACCTCAACATCTCCGCACACTCCTGCGCTCAGCAAGAGTCCGGGGCTAACATCGCACTAAACGCTGTAGGACAGCCCATACCCAAGGTTGCCGAATCGGGTAAGCCTTCGAAACGCAGGTGGACAATACACACCATACATCTAATGCGTGCTCGCGACGACTCAGTAAGCGCAACACAACCTCCACACGTTCGCACACTCCTGCACTCAGCTGAAGTCCAGGGCAAAGATCGCTGTACACCCGGCTTGGTATTCGTGCTCAGACGGATAAACGAACAGGGGAGCTAAGTCACAGTATTGCGCACGTTGAAGTCGGCGACGGTACGAAGTATTAGCTGTAAACCCGAGGACATGCCAGGGCGTCCACGCATGGTACTACACTAAACCCTGCCACCATAGATAGGGATGCACCCTAATTTTCTCGCGGACTTCTTTTGAGGAGGTCCGCACCTCAACTGACTGTGACAAAAGTATTCCCATGTGTGACGATTGTTGTTGTTGTTGTTGTTTGTTGTTGTTGTTGTTGTTGTTGTTGTTGTTGCTGCTGTTGTTGTTGTTGTTGTTGTTGCTGTTGTTGTTGCTGTTGCTGCTGCTGTTGTTGTTGTTGTTGCTGCTGTTGTTATTGTTGCTGTTGTTGCTGTTGTTGTTGTTGTTGTAATAACAATTATCGTGGATACAATCAAGTCCGTGGTCACAGGACAGACTTCTAGTCACTCTGCAGTGGAAGAATACCCCAGGGAAGCATAAACCAGTAGGTGCCAACCGATTAGCAGTGTCATGGCCTAGGTACCCAACGAATGGTGCAGTAAATGCCCAACGATATCGGGCATTTTCCACGGGTAGAAGTCCCGTTAGTCACAAACATATGCATTCACCCAACAAGCTACAGCATACGATATACTCGCCCAACAAGAGCGGTCGCATCGGCATGTTGTAGGTTGTGGTTCCTATGATCAAACCTTTACGATGTCCAATCAGAAATAAGAGCTGAACGGGGATTAGAGAGGCGATTAGAGCGGTAATTCTGCCTTGCTCCGAGGGGCTCCTAAGTATCGTGCCCCACAGCTTTTAGTTATTTGCTTCTAACCACACGGTATATCATCCAATAGCCCGCCGAATGTTTTGTGTTGTTCTTGAACGGTTTATCAAGGCACGTTCATGTTCATGCACCTGTAGCGCAACAGCCGTTGCGTGGCAGACTCCAAAGCCTACACGTACTGCCTCGAAGGGACCATAATCTCCTATGGTGCGGCTCAGATCAATTCGCACTCATAGGCTAGCGTTGCAAATAGCACAGGGTGGGGTGGGGGCGGGGGAACAGGGCGGCCCCGCGCATCCTTAGCCGCGCTCCTAGAGCTGCTGCTTTAGTTGCAAGCCACACGACTACGGCTCGCCCTTAAGCACCTACGGCCTCCAACGGCTCCTACGGAGGACCGTGGCTACCATAGGGGGGTCACGTTTCGGGGGATCATTTTGCAATTGCTAGGGGGCACGAGCGCGGGTGACTTCCTCAATCCTTTGCCATTTAAAGGTTTGACTGGTTTTTTTTATCGGTATGAAGCCGCCGTGGAATGGTTGGCTACACTGCGCCGAAACATTGTCTTAAAATGTGAGGTACAGAGTCACTCGGGCGGGTGGCGAAACCAGGTAGTGAAACACGGGGTAGTATCGCTGGTCGGAGGCTGACTGCATTAACATCGAAGTGGTATCGGGGTACTAAGTGGGCTCAGTTCCGGGTGGGCTAGTGTAGGAAGTTGACCACACAAAATGAAGGGTGGTTTAATGGACATGGTCTGACAAAGCGTTTCATTTTTGGAATAATGAACCCATGACAGTAGCGTAACACGTGGCTTGCAAATATACTCGCAGTTCTGGGATGGCAATGAGGTCTCGTCCCCGTACACCTCCTCGCCGACAACCCCAGGTGTGCGTGCCAACGACGGCCTCTCCAACCCCGTGGATTGCTGATGGGATGGATTCGCACGAAGACAGCAAGAGGCGGAGACAATCCATCTGCTAGTGGTGCCGATAGCGTCCTTACCTCACGATTGTACAGTGGGGGGGCTCCCAATAGTGCCGCCATGTGCCAGCCCAACACACCGGCATTATTTAGGGCTTTCCGGGCGTTAAACAGTTGTGATTTATCGCGCCTCCCAATGTACCGTCTCCCTTTGGAAATATTCACACCCCACCTCAAAATAGCAGCCCCCTAGGGGCTTCACAACATCAACCCTTCAAAGCATCGCCGTCTCGTGCTACGAACAGTCTAGAGGTGCGCCACTTTTTTTCTGAGGTGTTCCTCAATTTAGGAGCTCAAGACCTCTCTCCCAAAAACCGATTTGGAGAAAAACATGAGTGTTACCGGATCGAAAACCCCACACGGTCTAGGTACACAAGGCTTAGCGAGAATCTTGCAAAAAAATGTATTATTAATTATTTTTTTCCGACGATTTTGGGTTAAGGACACCCGTCATTCAGAAACAAAAACAGGAGAAAAGTGCTACTTTTGTCGTAGCACGCGTCCAACCCCCCCTACAATAATCGAACCCCTGGGCTAATATATTATAATCCCCCTGTGCAGATTCGAACCCGCCCCCCCCTCCTCACGCTTGGTGATACGAACCTTTGTGTTCACTTCCGAGCCAACCTAATTTCTCGTTCAGCGAGCCTGGCGCCCTCATCGCAGTTCGTACGTTATCACCACCTCCTATCACCTTCACCTTAGCCATGCTCACCCTCCTATATATCCCGCGTCACCAGTCTGCATCTCCCTGATTCACCATGTTACGGCAGCAAGAAGGACCTTTGTCATTCTACTTTCTCCATGGAAATAGTTATCACCTTGCCGCCTTGAGGGTTCGAACGTAGAACCTGACAAGATCTACAGCCATATATTTATCTCCAAGATTTCGACCAAGTTCAGCGATGGATTGTACAAACTATCAGGTCAGCAGCGGCGTGGTTAAACAGTTGAGACTCGTAGGCACTGGGGACGACGTATGTACGAGCGAGCAGTGTACGGGGTGCACAGTCGTTTGCCTCTTCACTTTCCACTTTTCACTTTGTATACGCACGTTGTCTGCCTTTGACATGGAAAACACTAGGTGTTCAAGAATTACCAGGTACCTGGTATGCAACTTGCATCACCCTCGGGGTCTGGTGTTACTATTCACCGGTGAAGCCGTTCTAAATGAAACATCCATCCCACACCCACAGAGTTTATTTCTCCGGACGGTACTCTGCACCTAGTGGTGCCGTGACTGTAAGTCTACGGCACACTATACTTTGCCCATGCTCCCGTCTCCTCCGCAAACGTCGCTATCGACATCTGTGGGAGACAGTGCGCCTGCGTATTCGGAGCATCGGGCGGCTGCACCCTAGAAGCACTCATGTCGTGAAACATATAAGCCTTGTGCTTGTTGCTGTTTTATCTAGTTCCTGTTTTTCTATTTTGCTTCTGCGGGGATATCGTTTCACAGGTAGGGCGGGGGGGGGGGTAGCTGTGCTTTCTCCCGGAGTTCCCTCCAATGGCCGATTTTCCAATCGCCGACAGTGAAACCGACGGAGTTACCAACGAAGCTACCGACGGAGTTACCGGTATAGTTACCGATTCCAATGCCGATCATGTTACCAATTTCATTGGCAATTTCGTTACCGACGGCGTTACCGATGGTGTCACCGACGGCGTTTTTCGGGATTGTTTTAAGTGCGACCGACGACGTTTCCAGCGGGGTGTTACCAATTGTGCTACCAATGGCGGTAACGGCTTCGTTACTGCCGGCAATTGCGATGGCGTAGTTACCCACATCGTTGTCGACAGCATTACCGATGGTGTTACCGATGGTGTTGCCGATGGTGTTGCCGATGGTGTTACCGATGGTGTTACCGACGGTGTTACCGACGGTGTTACCGATGTCGTTACCCATGGTGTTACCGCTCATGTTGCCGAGGGAGTTACAAAATTTGATACTGCGCCGCTACCTATGGCGTTCCCGACGGTGTAACCGATGGTGTTACGGGTTATTACCGACGGAATTACAGACTGTGCTACCGACGGAGCAAGCGACGCTATTACTTATGGCGTTACCGACTGAAAGACAGACGTCGTTTCCGTTGTTGTTACAGATGTCATTACCGATGGTATTAATTGCCGACTGCGCTACCGACTGTGAAACCGATCACGTTGCCTACGGCACTACAGACGGCGTTACTCATGGCAGTACCGGCGGATCTATCAATGATCGTACATATGGCAATATCGTTTGAGATACCAACGGTGTTACCGGCGCAGTCACCGGCGGCGAACCGATGGTGTTATCGATGGCATTACCGACGGAATTACCTATCCCAAATCCAAGGAGTCGCCGATGGAATCATCGATGGTGTCGTCGGGCACGCCATGGACGACGTCATCGACGGAGTTATCCACAAAAATTTACCGTGGTTACCCCAGGGTCACCGACGGCGTTGCCGATGGCGTTACGGATAGCGTTACATTTTGCGTTACCGGTGGCGGCACCGATGAATTTTTCAACGATGTTTACCGATTTCATTACCGACGGCGCTACCGATTGCGCTACCTTTCTACTGTCTCCCCTGTCCCCTCATCTTCCTCCTCCTCCTCTTTGCCCGACGACGACGCCGTGCTGCCTCCTCTTTTAAGATCCCCGCGGGTCTCTTCTCGACCCCCACCACCACTATCGGACTTAGTCGACCGCGTTTCGGCGGCCGCATTGCTGTCTTTCTTTTCACCACCAACACCACCAACACCCCCCTTCGAAGTGTTAGAGCCAGCTGGAGGCAACCGTGTTGAATCGCTCAGCCCAGGAATGGTAACGGTACCGCTCTGGCGAGTGGCGGTCTCCAGACCCCTGGCAGCCCGCTCGCGCTTCGTCCTCGTGCGCTGAGCCTGAAACGAACAAGGACATTCCGCCAGATGGACGGGCAGACGGGCAGCGTCGGAGGCGGGTGTGCGGGCGGGGGAGTGGGGAGGGAAGGCGTGAGGATGGTGGGGAGGCGGGGGCGGAGCGATTTGGTGCAGGGGGGAGTTGGGAGACATGGCGTCCAGACCAGTGTACGGGTGCCTGTTTTGTGGGAAGTGGAGGGGGGGGGGGCTCACAGCATGACTAATCGTCGGGGCGTGGTTCATACGTACGCGCAACAATCTACGTTGTCATGTCCGATATGTGACACGAAAAATTCCACAACGTTTACCTTGGTCTCGTCCTTGGTCAGGGGACGCAAAATCGCCACCGCCTTCCAGCGAAGGGATGAGGGAGGGGGGTACACGAACTCCGGTCCGAAGTTGACCCGCACGCTGCCCCCCATGTAGACGGACACCGCGGGGAAATAAGTCCCTTCCGAGTGAGGACAAAAAAAACGGCGGGAGGGGGACGACGTATAGTATAAATAGATCAAACAAAGCGAAACAGAACAACTGAAACCAAAGCAGCACCATAGCGACAGCGATGACACCAGCAACCAACTGAAAAGTAAAACAAAAAGAACAAACACACCAACAAACGAACGAACGAACGAACGAACGAACGAACGAACGAACGAACGAACGAACGAACGAGCGAACGAACGAGCGAACGAACGAACAAACAAAAGACAAAAAACGAACACATAAAGCTAAACCAAACACAAACAACTACACAGAAATACGCACCGGGCTTAATCCCACTGAAGGCCACTCCCTGATCCCTCCCGTTCTTGAAGAATCGAATCTCGTTAAAAGCGTTCGCTCCCCCGGCCGCCACCGCCGCCGCCGCCGTCGCCGCCCTCTCGCTGGGGGAGCCACCGGCAGCCAAGGCAGCCGCCGCCGCGGCTACGCTAAGGCGCCCCGAATCAGATGCCGCTCCAACCGTATCTCTGCAAGCGAATGGTGTCGCGCGAAACATAGGGCGTAGTTCGGCGCGGGTTTCCATACGGGCTGCCTCATATAAATTTTCGTTTCTGGTTTTGCCAGAAAAAGGGACTTCTGTAAACTAAGTGCTCTAGACCAGTCTGGGATACTTTTTGGCGTTGGCGGCGGGGACAGAGCATATTTTTTGACGGGGCTGCCCAGGAGAGGTCGAGCCCGCGCCGGCGGTTTCTCCGCAAGCGAGCGGCGTGGCCACGAGTCCGCCAGAAATCACGACACGCGTGCTACGATAGAGGACGCAATATTTTCGGCCAACGCATTTTCTGAATGACGGGACTCCTCCTCCTTAACCCAAAATTGCCCGAATTTCTCATTTCTTTTGCTGCAAAATTACCGTTTTTGTATACCTAAGCCATGGCGTTGATTATCGGGTTTCGCCCTTTTTCAGGCTGCTCAGAATCAGTTTTTGGGGATCAAGTTTAGAGCTGAAGCAGAACTCCGCACATTTACCTGAGTTAGAAACCTGCTACCGTAGAGGTAGCACTTTTTTTCGGGGGGGGGGGGGGAGAATCTGATGCGGAACCCCTTGACCAAATATCGCTGGAATGTCGTTTTCGTCTCATTTTTTTTCTTCAGTTTTCAACATTAGACATGATATTTACAAAATTTATTGTAACAACGTCAGCGGCGAGTTCGACAAATTTATAAGCGTCGATACTCATCTTTGCAAGCTGCGCAATGCACCGGGTCGATCGCTTCTAGTAAGATTTCCATGGAGTCAGATTATGATCACCGCGGTAGTAATGCTGGACACTTACCCTGAACCGGACCCTAATGAATACATTCACGTGTTGAGGTAACATGGAAAGATACTCTATAAAAATATTCGAACGACGTCAGCTGTGAGTTCGTCGAATTTAGGGTCGATACTCATATTTTTTCAAGCTGCGTTGTTATAGTTCGTCGGATTGGACTTTCGGTTTTTGCTTGAAATCAGTTTTGGGGCGAGGTATGGAAGCCGCCACCCTCAAAACGCAAAAAAGAAGTCAGCGCAATTTTACCGTAGCGCATGTCGTTATATTTCTTATTGCCAACCTCTGCTGGGTTGGAAAGTGTACAAAAACGAGAACAGTACTGAAACCGACCCGACATCCAAACTCAAGACCGACAAAACCCACGTCAGAAAACATAGGTCTACAAAAAAGTAAAAAAAACAATGGTACATAGGAAAAACACGCATTTTACCAAGGCTTTGGAAGCGGGGGACCCACCCCTTTCTTCGCCACTGGACTGGAGCTCCACTCGCGCGAGTGCCTCTGTACCTCGCCGACGAAAAAGACTTCAGGCGATTTGCTTGGCGCAGCGTGTAGCTATAATTACTTCGTTACAGATTCATACCACGAAACTAAAAAAAAAAAAAAAATAGAGTGACCCCGAGCCAACGCAAGAAAAAAGCTGAAAAAAAAGGCCCCAAATGTGACGAACTACCCTCACGTAGCCACGGTCTATATTATTTTTTAACCGATTTTTCACTGATTTTTCATGGGTCGGGTGCGTTAGCCTTGGATAGCGGCGTTCGACGGTTTCAATACTAATGTTATCAGTTTTCCTGACCCCGCTTTTACCAGCCAAACTCGGCAGTTCGCAAACACCGAATTCTAATCCCCCACGCCAAGCCACAAACAAAAAAAACGCGCCCGTCAAAATCAACGCAGCAGAAATTCGTAGCTTTTACGGCACGCAGCTAAAGTAGTAACCGACTGCGCAGAAACTACCCAACCCGACCCGTAAGATTTCGATAACTCCTGGCCCGACCCGACCAGACCCCACGAGTTTGTTTAAAAGCTCCTGGCCCGAGCAGTGGGGAAGAGTGCTAACCTTAACCCGTTAAAACCCTCCAACAAAACAAAACACTCGACAGAAAAAAAACTCAACCCGATCTCTAAAACGAAAAAAAATAGAAAACACACACAAACGGCATTTCCGACCATAATGGGTAGTTCCATACTCACGGAGCCCCCGCCCCGTCCGTGAGTGATGCCTAGAGCTGTGAGTCGGCAGGACTTCGCGATTAAC
Source organism: Undaria pinnatifida (assembly GCA_012845835.1). NCBI lineage: Eukaryota > Phaeophyceae > Laminariales > Alariaceae > Undaria > Undaria pinnatifida. The sequence continues at coordinate 6,226,105 of JABAKD010000017.1, read as the reverse complement.
AACTAATCGGCAGATGCCGTTCGCCGACGAAGTGACTGTAGTCGGCAAGCCGGCTGGCGAGGTCAGCCGATGGCCAGCCGACTTGCCGACTCAAGTCAGGCGTGCGAAGCCCGCCAAATAGCTCCCCCCGGCCGGGGTCGAGGAGGACGGTGCTCAAAACGGAAAACATGCGTCCCTCATCAAGCAAACCCTCCTACATATAGGGAGCAAAATAAGTCGGATGATCGGCATCTTCGGGAAACGACTACTGAACATTCCGACTAATAACTAATTGGTGACTTAAGGTCGCGACGACTCACAGCTACAGTGAAACCTCTATTATCGTGGCACGTGTCTTAAGGCGTTTGGGCGCACGTGACGCAAGGAGTGCGCCCATTTTTTCTGGTGCTCCTCTCGACTTGAGCGTATATATCTCACTCCCCCCCCAAAAAAAGGAAATTGACAAAAAAACGAAAACGCAACGCGACTACTATTCCCCCACGGCCTATTAATAGGATAATATCGAAAATTCAGTCCAACAAAACGTTTTTTTTTTCATAACGTTTCGGGCAAAGGTCGAATTACCAGCTACTGTGCCATTTCTTAATCCCCAAGTTGCTAAATCCTATAGGGCGCCTTGAGTGTATACCAGCCTAATTCGACGCGAGTCGACGAGGCAAGAAAGTGCTGAATTATTCCTTAACCCTACGTACCGTAGTGGGGAGGGAGGGGGGAAGAGCCTGCTTAGTGTCCCCGGGTCTGAGTTACTACTAGGGAGGAAGAAGGGAAAAGGAGAAAGAGAAAATGCGAATACGATAGATGCGATGAGAAAAAATAAGAATAACTGCAATTACGACGTTTGTCGAATTCACAGCCTACGCATTTACAATCATTTAACAAGAAAATAAGAACAGGCGTACACCCCTGAAGCCTTCCGGCCTCGGAAACGTAAACCTGACGAGCAAAAAAACAATTGTAATCTTGCTTCGTCTAAAGGATCAGCCAAACTTTTACGAGCAACTACCACTTACTTGCAACTTAATTTCTTAAATCCGAGTTTTCATAGTTTCCTATTTCTATAGTACAAACCTTAGTTTCTTTCCGGTCTCGGAGCCTTCAACCCAAACAAAAAAAAAAACGTTTTGTCACTTGTATCGTCTTAAGAATTGGTCAAACTTTCTAATTCCAAATTTCTTACACCCCACATGATGTTACTCCAGGTTTCACATTGGTATTTTATCATTCACACAGCACAAACCTGGCATTTTCCGGGCTTGGCGACTTCACCCTCAGCAGCAAGCCGATCACGTCGCCGGGACACACACCCAAATTTCTCATTTCGATACAAGAATAGTGATATTCTGTGAAAAATTGCACGCCAAACCTTGCTAACTTCCAGGTTTTCTCAAGCTCGAAACTTCCTAAGCTCTTGATTTTAACCCGAACACACCTGAGTTCTTCCGGGCTCGGCGACTTCAATCTGATCAGAAAGCCGATCACGTCGCCGGGACCCCAGGCCTCGCCGTAGTTATCCGTACGAAGCGATTCGTGAACCTACCTCGTGGTACGGGGCGGAAGGCGGAGAAGGAGGGGAGCAGGGTGAAGGATGGGAGAGGGGGTGAGGAGGTGGGGGGCTAGGGGGGGGGGCGGGGGGAATTTGAGTTGCAGAGCTGAAAAAAAAAAAATCGAATCCAGATTTTTTAGCGTACGCACGTCCTGACTCCATGAGTCGAACGTCCGTCCTTGATCGGTAAGTCACACGCCATACCTTTGAGCCCGCGATGTCTCGGTAGGCGTAGCTAGACTTGTCGTATCCCACCGGCGCCTGGAGGCTTCCTGTGGAGAGCGACCAGCCTAGTCGGCAGTGCCCCTCTTTTGTTTCCGGCGGCAGCACCGTACACTCCCAATACCTAGCACAATAGACAGCAGTAGCGTTTAGAGCAGCAGTAGCGGTAGTAGCAACAGTAGGAGTGGCAGAAACAGTAGTCTGGTTAGGATTAAAACGCCAAAAATCGAAAAAATACGTCCATTTCGACCCCAAAGCAATATGTAGGTACCAGGTCGTAGTAAATGCACTGGTAGCGACAGCAGTAGAGTCGTGGTAGAATAGTAGTTGTCGCGCTTCTGTAGCAAATAATAGCAACAGGGACCAGGAGTGATCATCCTATTGTCGGCAGCGTGCCTCTTCTGCTTCCGTCGGCAGCACCGTGCACTCCAAGCACCCACCGAGGTCGCGACCGTCGTTGAGAGTATACGAAGTACCGAGCTACGTAGAAGGCAGGGCCACACTTGCATATCACCAACAAGGTTCTTCAACACGCCCGAAGCATGACTGCTATTGTCGCAGCATGACTGCTACTCTGTCGTAGGTTCGGGTTCCTGGTTTTGAGAAAAAAAACGTCAAAAGTATTACCTAGCTGCTGTCGCAAGGGGCTCGCCCACCAGGATACTTGCAGCTATCGTCAACTCGGCTTGTGACGTTTTGGTCGGCGGTCTCAGCAAAGACTCATCCCACCGTAGGGGTTGCGGTGGTTAGACTAAAGGTTCGTGAGCGGTTGAGCTCCTCAGGCGTGGAACTATCGGTTAGTACGACAATTCTACGGGCGTACTTGTTTCAGGACTAGGGCTGGTCGGGTTGCGCGAACGAACGCCTTCGAAGCCATGTTTCGGGCTAGTCACGATAGGAAAGCTCAGAAAATTATTAGAATCTGCAGCATGCACCTCTAGCGTGGGATTACTCCCTGGTGTTTCTGAAATAATTAGCTTTAAACGTTGAACGGGGTGTTTTCTAGCCTGGCGCAGCTCTCGCGGCCCTCTCGGCTGGATGGGGGGGGGGTAACGAGCGACAAGCCTCTTACCACGTTCCGTTAGACACGCCATGTGTTGCCCTTGCCATCCTGAACCCTTTGCTTCCCGTGACGATCAGTTGCTCCTGCAAGCCGGCGACAAGAAAAGAAAAACAAAAGTCCGGGAATGATCTGCCGAGGGCTGTGAAGACGCGCTGACTTTGGCCAAGCCATAACAAAAAGGTTCAATACTTGACACTAAACCCTAACCCTAACCCTAGCAGAATATGTAACCATCGGCTGCTCCTGTAAAGCGGGCGGAACAAAAAAACAAAACGCGGTGGGCCGACGGGCGAATAAACACGTACGTATAGACTTTTGCTCAGCTCCGACGAAAAAGCTTGATGTAGACTTGACTGTTAACCGTAACCGGAGCCATGACCGTAAACGTCACGACCGTATTCTCCTGCACGCGGGCGGTAACTAAAAGAAAAAAAAAACGCGATCTGCCGAGGGCTGTATAGACGCTTTGACTTTGGCCCGGCCTCAACAAAAAATGGTGCAAGTAGACTTGACTCTGAACGCTAAACCCAACCCTGACATCAACCCTAACCCTCAGGATCAGTTGCTCCCGCAAAGCGGGGGGAGAAACGGAAACAAAAAAAAACGCGGTCGGTCGCGGGCTGTATAGACGTGTTGACTTTGCCCCAGCTTCAACGAATGAATCAAGTAGACTAGACTCCAAATCATAACTTAACCCTAACCCTAACCCTTGACCGAAACGATCATATGTTCCTGCAAGCTGACGGAAAACAAAAAGCAAAAAAACCGCGGTCGGCCGAGGGCTGTATCGACGGATAAACAATAGATAACATTTTGTTGTCAACGTTCACATTGCCAAGATCCATAGGAGCCCTTTGCATACAAAACATTCACAAGGATAATACATCGGTAAAGAACGAACATCGACCCAGTGTATCACACAGCTTGCAAAGATGAGCATCGACCCTTAAAAATGATCTAAAATTACAGCTGACGAGTGGGAAACATTTTCGTAAAAATATGTCGGCCCCAGCTTCAACCAAAAATGCTGCAAGTACACTCAAAGCTTAACCCTAACCCTAACCCTAGCCCTTACGATCACATGCCTCTGCAAAGCGGGAGGAAACCCAAAAAAACAACACGAATCGGTCGAGGGGTGTGTGGTGTGTAGACAACGGTCCAGCTTCGACAAGAATGGCTGAAAAAAACTTCATCAAAAAAAAAAAAAAAAAAAAAAAAACTAAAGATTAACGAACCCCTTGCTTCGCGCGACGATCAACGGATCCAGCAAGGCGGGCCGGAAACAAAAAGAAGGTCGGTGAAATCAGCCGACGGGTATGTAGACCTGGGCCCAGCCTCGACAAGACAAAAAAATATTGAAGCGCATCCTTAGCCGCACCTATACACTCTAGCCCTATACTTGGAGGTATAATAACCCTACCTCTTAACCCCTTTCGCCTCGAGTAACGATTACATGCACAAGCAAGCGGGCGAAGGAAGGGTAACAAAAATAAAACATCCGTAACGTAAATCCGTCCCACGGGCTGTATTAGCCTAGGCCCAGCTTCGCCAAAATGGCAAAAACATGCTTCACTTTTACGCCCTAACCCCAACCCCAGCCCCGATCCGCGACGGAAAATTTACGAGATGAAGGGTTCAAGCAGCGTGGTAGCATACCTCCATCCATAAATCCCGCCGGGTCTCCCCTCTCCCCCCCTGTCACAACATTGGTTTGGTTAGAAGATACTACTGATACTTCGCCTGTACCAAAGGCAGTAGCAGTAATTCATGGATCGCAACTTCGCCTGTACCAAAGGCAGTAGCAGAAATTCATGGATCGCGCCCGGGGCTTACCTTGGACAGGTTCAGCTGCGGCGCGCAGTCCTCGGCGGACCGCGATATTACTACCCCCTGCCGCCCGGGTAATGGAGGAAGAAAGGGAGCAAGGGAGCAAAGAGTTAAGTACACACACAAACAGGGCAAGCAAGGGGGCGAGGGGTTAAGCACGGGAGAACGGAAAAAAGCACGCAGCATCAACAACAACGACAACGACAACAACGACGACAACGACAACAACAACAACAACAACAACAACAACAACAACAACAACAACAACAACAACAACAACAACAACAACAACAACAACAGCAACAACAACAACAACAACAACAACAACAACAACAACAACAACAACAACAACAACAACAACAACAACAACAACAACAACAACAACAACAACAACAACAACAACAACAACAACAACAACAACAACACACAACGACGACAACGACAACAACAACAACAACAACAACAACAACAACAACAACAACAACAACAACAACAACAACAACAACAACAACAACAACAACAACAACAACAACAACAACAACAACAACAACAACAACAACAACAACAACAACAACAACAGCAGCAACAACAACAACAACAACAACAACAACAACAACAACAACAACAACAACAACAACAACAACAACAACAACAACAACAACAACAACAACAACAACAACAACAACAACAACAACAACAACAACAACAACAACAACAACAACAACAACAACAACAACAACAACAACAACAACAACAACAACAACAACAACAACAATGAACCAGACTCGATCTACGATAGAGGCATCATAATAAGCTCATCACAATATAAGAAATAAAATACACTCCAGCTGTGAAGCCGAATGTTTCGTCGAAACTCATCTTTGCAAGCTGTGTGTGCCACTCCGATCGCGCGTAGTACCGGGTGTGTGTCCTCACTAACGACATAGCTCGGCGACTCCCCTTATAACTAGCTGGTACCAGGGTCAACAGGGTGATGATAGTCAATCCATGCACTGGAAACTATAAAACCCGTTTTTTGAGGGGGGACGAAATCTGACGGCTGTGGAATGCATCAGTTTTTCGTGTAAATCCTGTAAGTCGTATCACCGGTGGGGGGAGGGCTTGGTATAATACAGCCTTTCTGTTTTTGTTTCCCATGTTTTCTGGGATGACGGCACTCCTTACCCCCTTTAGAGCCCCCGAACCCCTCCCCATGCCAACTTCAAATGAGTTTGTCTTCAAAAAGGGTTTCCTCAACAATAAATCGTCGGAATTTCATTGTTTTCTTCGCAAATTGGTTCGTCGTCTTAGTAAACAGCGGCCATGGATTTCGATCACTCAAAAAATCTTTGGGGTCTTACTACGGCAGCCCCCCCAACTCTTTTTTAACGGAATCGCCGGTTTCGAAACCAGCTCCCGGCCGTATCTCCTGACACACCGTGCCCCCCTGCCCGCTCGATGTCATCGTTCGACAGCCGTTTGCATCCAACGAAACACATCAAGATATTTTCTTCATAGCACCGTTCCTCGTGCTCTTCATAGCACCGTTCCTCGTGCGGAGCAGCCACGCAACGTTCGTTAAAGAAACTCCCTGGTTTCGGGGGGCTATCGCAGAATCAGAATTTTTTGGTGGGGGGTTAACCCCTTTACAACTGGAAACCCGTTTTGGGGACAAAATTACTTTGATATAGTATGGGGAGGGGTTCGGGGGCTCTAAAGCATAGCTCCCTCCCTACTGAGCGAAGAGCCTCAGGAAAAACAGAACGGTGCAGGTCTGCCGTTCCGTGCGTGTCACCAATTCCAAAAACTTCAACTTTACCCTGCTGACCCCTTCCATTTAGAACTTCATGAGGGGGGGAAATCGACCACAAGTGATGACTTTTTTCTTGCCATCGGTCACTGCTGGTTGGCGACGACAAAATCCCAAGGCTTTTTGCGGGTCATGACTCGGCCCGCTGGTCGAGCTAGGAGGGTACTGACAAAAGCCCGCGGATCGGGTCGGGTCGGGCCAGGAGGTGTCGGCAATCTCACGGCTCGAGCGGGCCGGGTCAGCAGGTTTTCAAAATATTACGGGTCAGGCCGGGTCAGGAAGTTTTCAAAATAGTACGGGTCGGGCCGGTTTACCCTGACACAATCAGACCCGCGAGAAGAGATCCGACCCGTGGAAAAACCATGGAAAAACTCGTGTCCGAACGACAAAAACACAAAAGACTCGTACGGTGCGGGTCCCGCAGCATGATCTTGGCCCGTACCGCTGCGCGCTCACGCTGCCGGTAGACGCATGAAAATATCACAATCACGGTTCTTCGGTCGTTGCACACAGATCTCTTAACACAGACCCCATAAGGATTCAAGGATCACACTTTGGGTGAGGTGGGAAACATATCTGCTCGCCGGCAGCCCGTATGGCTCAGCACCACCCGTACCCGACGCCCCCTACCCCCCCCCCGGGGCTGCCCTTCTCCTTTAGCTGTAGCCGAGATCTAATGAAGATACCGGCAAAAAAAAAAAAAAAAAAGACCGGCCATATAATGGGAGTATCACACACAGCTTGCAAAGATGAGTTTCGACAAAATATTCGATGTCACAGCTGGAGTGTATATATATTTTTTATTTTATAATATATTACAACTCCCTTATTCAACATTTCCCCTCAGTTCCATGCCTTATGTCGGCGTACAGTAGGGGTCCCCCGACAAGGCGGTATCCCTATATAAGGCGGTACCCCGATACAAGGCGGTCAAAAACGCTTTGTGCGACTCGGGAATTGCACTCACAACCCGGAATGAATAAGGCGGCTTCCCCCTATAAGGCGGTCGTATTGCTCTCTATAGCGTATAGCACACCACCGCCTTACCGGGGGACGCCTATATAGTGCTATGTCCTACTAACATGAAAAACTGGCGGTCCATATTAAAACCCATACGAGCTGGGCCGGCCAAGAAACCTCCTAATCCGTCAGTCGGGCATATCTTTTGAACGACAGTGACCCACTGCAAACTGAGCATATCCTCGTAATCAGCTAGATACGGTGGTCATTTTAAGCCCTCCAGCTTGAGAATCTGCCAAGTTGGTGCCGAAAAAAGTGTTTGCCAATCACATCCCCTAGTTTGAGCATTTTTTTCATGATTTGTTTGTGTTGCTTTTTCTAAAATTGCTCGAAATACAACGTGGATGGGATTGGCTCAATTTTTCAGGGCATGTACATCTTGGGACGAGGAGTAGGGACATATGCGTTTCATTTCATGGGTCACTTTCGTTCGAAAGTTATGGATGAATCCCTGAAATATATGTAAATTTGTATGCAGAGGCACTTCGGTGGAAACTTAGCCATGGATCTCTCAATTTTTGAAGTTATGGCCTGAAATTTTGGCACGTGATTTGAATCAAGCTAAAAAAAAAAATGTAGAAGTGAGATGCAAAAAAAAAAAAAATCGATGCACTTTTCCCCGCCTCAAACTTCAGCAAAAATTTTGGGCCGGCCGTAATAAGACGTTTTTTTTCATTTTTTTTGTTGCATCCGATTTTGAATGTCTTGCTCAGCTTGTTCGAAATCACGTGTCAAAATTCCTGATCTAAACTCCAAAAATTGGGTGTGATATTGCGATATTGTCCCTACCAGGGCCTCTTGCCCGGCCCAGCTCGTATATGATACCTGGTACATATATATACCCCGAGTTTCATTATTTCATCCAAATATTTTCAAAAAGAAGAAAAAAAAAAAACGCAGCTGCTCACCGGTGGCACATAAGGCTGAGCACCGCCTGTGCCAGACGACCCTCTGCTGCCCTTCTTCTGTTTCTTCTTGCTGCTTGTTGGCGGAGTCGGCGCGGGGGCCGGAGTTGGAGGGGGCACGGTAGTGGTGAGATTCGTGGTGGCGGTAGTGGTGGTGGAGGTGTTGCTGCCCGCGGGGGTGCTCGACCGGGGGGGGGAGGGGCCGGTGCTGTCCCCTCCCCTTTCGGAGGCGGTCGACGCAGACCGCTTGCGGCTGCTGCCTTCGCTCTCGGACATGGTAGGTGGCTTGTTCCCTGGGGGGGGGCGGGGGGCAGGAAAACGTCGGTGGGTTGTGGGTCGTGCATTGGCTAGTTGGTTGGTTGATTGGTTGGTTGGTAGTCGAGTTTTCGTTGACTGATTGGTTAGTTATTTTGGTTGGTTGGTTGGTTGGTGTTGGTTGGTTGGTGGTCGGTTTGGTTGGCTAGTAGATTTTTGGGTTGGCTGATTGGATGGATGATATATACGAGCGTATATAAAGTTTGGTCTTGGATGGATAGGCTGTTTCGGTTCATTTGGTGGTTGGTTGGCTAGTTGGCCGGCTGGTCGGGTTGCAATGAATGCCTGGTGGACTACCTCGTCAAGGACGCACGGTATGATAGAGGTAACCCATTCGGGATCACAAATTTTCCGAATGACGGGGCCCCTTGACCCTTTTTTAAATCTCTAGAGTTCCCAAATTCCTTCCTATACTAAATTCAAGTAAAAAATGTCCCCAAAAAGGGTTTCCAGTAGTGAAGGCGTTAACCCACAATCGCCGAAATAATGTCATTCCTCCTTAGCGTCTTTTTTGTTGCATACCTAGGCCATGGCTTTGTTCAGCACAAAAGCACTTTCAGTGCACTCAGAATCAGTTTTTGCCTCAGAGGACCAATTATAGACCTTCCTTCAATAGGTTAGGAGCCTCAGGAAACAAAAAATAGGTACACCTCTATGGGAGCATGTGTCTTTTTTCAGAAATCACTTTTCGCGTTAGAAGGCAAATTATATACCTCCCCTCGATAGGTTGGGAGCCTCAGAAAATGAAAAAAAGGTACACCTGTACCGTAGCAGGTGTCTATTTTCATAGTCACTTTTTGCCTCAGAAGGCCAATTGTAGACCTTCCCTCCATAGGTTAGGAGCCTCAGAAAACACAACAAAGGAACACCTGTACCGTAGCATGTATCGTTTTTCATAAACCACTTCTTGCCTCAGAAGGCAAATTATAGACCTCCCCTCGATACGTTAGAAGCCTCAGAAAACAAAAAAAAGGTACACCTGTACCATACGAAAATAAATGAAATCGGAACTCAGCGTACGTGAGTGCCAGGCCCAAACTGGTACAAACGTTTCAAGTTTCGCAGCTGAAACCGACTACGAACACCGCATGCCACCCAGGAAATCAAACCAACGTACAAACCCGAGGAGGAAAAAAAAAAAACAGTGATACAAAGGAAGAAGGAAAAGGAGAAAGAGAGCGTGTGCCCTACGCTGAATCGAAAAAAACACACACACACACACACACACGACACCGGCAAGCCAAGCTGTTGGTGGATCACTCACGACCATCGCCTCTCTCACAGCGGCTCACCCCCCTTTGGCCAAAAACTACGGCTGATATACGGATAACTACAAGTCGCCGACCAGTTACACAGTTGGCAACATGCAGCAGTCAGTTCGTTGCGGATCTTTTCCCGCGTCATTTTACTATATCTGACTAGTGAATCTGTGGATAGCAGTGAGTTTAACAGGGAGAAATGATTCAAAAAGAAAAATCGGTTAGCTTACTTCTGCTCTCCAACTAAACAAGACGACTCATCAACTGCAGCCAGCTGGCAGCCCTAGTACACACCGTACACTACCGGCCTGGCCCCCTCATAAGAAAGAGGGCCACAAGAACTTTAGTTGAAAAAATAGCGTGGAATTAAGAAATTCGACAGTCGTTATACTAAAGTTACTGCAGGACCGACCATTTCTCAAACAAGAAATGTAGCCATAAACTAATACCGCGGTGCTTATCAGCGGGCCAGAGACGCATAAGACAGAGTAAATATTACACGCCCCCTGTGACAAAGAAAGCAATTACGGACCTTTATCACCCGGGTTGGAATAATGTGGGGGGAGGTAAAAGTTGTTATACTTACGATAGTGTAGAACGTACCATTTCTCAAATAAGAAATCAGCCTAAAACCAATACCTCGGATTATTAACAGGGCCAGTACCGCATATGACAGAGTATAACACACCCTCGGGGATAAAAAAATACGTTATGGGTTTTTATCACCCGGGGTGGTATACTGCTGTGGGGGGGGCGTAGTATACCACACATATGTTACTATATATGTATGTTACTATATCTGACTGGTGATTCTGTGGATAGCAGTGAGTTTAACAGGGAGAAATGATTCAAAAAGAAAAATCGGTTAGCTTACTTCCGCTCTCCAACTAAACAAGACGACTCATCAACTGCAGCCAGCTGGCAGCCCTAGTACATACCGTACACTACCGGCCTGGCCCCCTCATAAGAAAGAGGGCCACAAGAACTTTAGTTGAAAAAATAGCGTGGAATTAAGAAATTCGACAGTCGTTATACTAAAGCTACTGCAGGACCGACCATTTCTCAAACAAGAAATGTAGCCATAAACTAATACCGCGGTGCTTATCAGCAGGCCAGAGACGCATAAGACAGAGCAAATATTACACGCCCCCTGCGACAAAGAAAGCAATTACGGACCTTTATCACCCGGGTTGGAATACTGTGGGGGGAGGTAAAAGTTGTTATACTTACGCTAGTGTAGAACGTACCATTTCTCAAATAAGAAATCAGCCTAAAACCAATACCTCGGATTATTAACAGGGCCAGTACCGCATATGACAGAGTATAACACACCCTCGGGGATAAAAAAATACGTTGTGGGTTATCACCCGGGGTGGTATACTGCTGTGGGGGGGGCGTAGTATACCACGTACCCCGGGTGACAAAGTGGGTGATCGTTTGGGATTTTAGAGTATTTACCACCCGGGTGGTTTACTGTAGAGCTGTGATAACAAGGGGGGGGGAGGGTGATAGCTGTGGTTACAAAGGAGTTTAGGTGCCGCCTTTTAGGCAGTCGGGGGTGTGATATGGATCATGAGGCCATATCTCGGGGGGGGGGGGTATACTACGCACCCCGGGTGATAAATCGGGTGGTCGTTTAGGATTTGAAAATAATTACCACCCGGATGGGTATACTGTTGCTGTGGGGTATGGTGCACACAGTTGGGGGGTGTTATACTCTGGAATTCGTGTGTTTGCGTTAAAAAAAATCACAAAAAAATCTTCCATCATTCTAGAAAAAGGCCAGATTCACTCCGGCAAGCTTTTGGTTGTGTTTGGGGTGAACGAATCGCAGAAAAGGCGTACGCGGCCTCCATATCGCAGGCGGGGAGCGGGGAGGCAGCAGCAAATTTTGAATTTAGACATGGTGCGGTAGCACCTAGACTCACCGACAGGGGCAGGCCCAGCACAACACCATCAGACAAACAGCAGCACAGCAGCAGCAGCAGCAGGAGCGCAGTAGCGGCACCGCAGCCGCTGCCGCAGCAGCAGCAGCATCGGCGGGGGGGGAGGCGGAGGTGGCGGTGGCGATGGCCCCGCCAGATGAGTTGCGGCACAGCAGCTCGGCTCGGCTTGGCTCGATCACCACGATCATCACCACAACCACAGAACAGCCAGTTTTTTTTATTAATTTTGTTAGAAACAAATGCAGGAGACACCAACCGCAGCCGCAGCACAATAGCCGCCGCCACCGCATAGCAGCAGCAGCAGCAGCCGCGGCGGCTATGCGGCGTGGGTGGCGGTGGCGGTGGAGGCTTCGGCGACAGCGTTGTGGTATAGCGACGGTGGTTGACAAAATCAGCACCGAATACGACATCACGCAGCAGCAGCGAACCAGGTCACATCGTAGAGAGCGCGGGAGCGCTGGCTCACTAGCACCTACCCCTGAGGTTGCGCGTTCGCGCCATGCTTCCCCTGCTACCCTTTGGTGCCTCCGCATCAAGGTTGGGTTGTGTCTACCGCTGCCAAGCACAGCGCACAGCGAGCAGTGTCTGCTGTGTGCTGCCGTGTGGGTCGTGCCCTCGTGCCCTCTGATATTGTCGTGCCGTTGTGCCTGGAGAGCAACGGTGTTAAGCTCGGTATTTGTAGGCCAATCGTATGAGCTGGTTGTCATTGATGGAAGTTCACTCTGAATCGTTCACTCAAATCGGAATTTTCATGCCGTTAACGGGCAAATTCTTCCTTCGAAGTTCGCTCGGCGATATTTTTTATAGGAATTTTAAATTGAGTTCTCTTTTAACGCCAAAACTCGATTTACGGGTAATAATCGGTTAAAATGGACCCGTCAATCTTGCCAAACTAAGCAAGGCTTGCAACCTCGTGGAGACACCCACCTTGAGCAACGACACATGCCACTTGTACGGCAGACGTTCACCATAGGTTGCCTTCTGAGGGGGTGGTGGCTTGATAAACTACTCTATACCTCACCCGAAAAACTGATTTAGAGGAAGCCCGGAAGCGCAACCCCATGAACTAATCCATGGCCTAGATATACAATAAATATATCGCAAAAACAAGAATGGTGTTCCGACGCTGTTGCATTAAGGAGTCCCATCATTCATGCAACCCAGTACACTGATGCAATCCAGTACACCGGTGCAATCCAGTATATACTGGCTGCTGATACAGTCAGTAGATCATCTACAGAATGAGGCTGCTGCATAGCGCGCAGCACCAGTAAACACAGCAGTAGTTGCCACCGAGGAAGGGATACCAGTCTGATCGAACATGTAACGGAATTTCTCACAAGTCGGGCAAATCAGATCACGATTGATGATCTGTACATAGTCTGTACATGATCTATACATGATCTGCGTATCTCAGGGAAGATACATCGTGTACTCTAAAAAGTGCTGATGTCAATATCGAGTTTCGTTGGCAAGTTTCATGTTCATTATTTGAGGTGATAATATGTAGTCTAATGTTGGTAAATTATTTCTATTGAATCGGTTTTACTACAAAACCGCGTTTTCGTACGATTTGATGCTCAAGGCTTTTCTTGCGGCACGCTGCTATTAATAACGAAACCGCTGTTTCTCCATGGTGCGCCGTACGAATAATCCGTACAAAGATCAACCAACCTAGCGGGAACAATTTCGTCACGAAACCGTGAAGAAACCGTCATGAACCGTGCGAAACCGTGCCCCTGTTGCACCGTTCCGCGGGAGATGGAGCCGCCGGTTTTCTATGGTTTCAAGCCAACCCCTTTAGAGCCCCCGAACCCCTCCCTATACTGAATCCAAGTAATTTTGTCCCCGAAAACGGGTTTCCAGTTGTAAAAGGGTTAACGGCACCGTTAAATAATCGGGCTAACGGTTTTTGGCATCGTATCTTGAATACGATGCGGTGTGGTTTGATGGCATTACTATAACGCGGTTCGGTGCGGTTTGAAGAAATCGGGAATCTCACGGTTCGGTTCGGTGCGTTTTTTAGATGTCGTGAACTCTACGGTGCTGCTCGGTTATATTTTATGTCCTACGGTGCGGTTCGGTGCGGTTTTCCGATATCGTAGAACCTGCGGTGCAGGACGGTGCGGTCAACCACACCGACCTGCCTGAACTGCGCCGAACCGTTAGAGGAAAAACCGCACCGCGAAGAACCCTACCCTCTGCATGTATTGCCAGTTCTTATTGCTGCTTTCTCCAAAGTTCAAAAAAAAGGTTGAAAAAAAAAATATGGGATGCGTCCACGCATTCTCCTGGCCGAGATCTCTTCGAATCCAGGGTTTCAAAAACAATCGTGGAACGCCACCCAAGATGAAACAGTCTACTGCTGATGTAGTTGGCCCTTGTTATCCGTTCGGAGGGGGACAATACGGGTCAGCACTCAGCAAGAACACATGCAAAACCGGCGCCAGCAGTCTCTTGTAGATCGCGATCGTGTGTTCAAACGTCCAGGAATTTCGAGAAAGCTGGCACAGCAGGCGTCAAAGAGATCACGTACACCTGTCCCGATATCACCAGATGCAAAGGCTAAGACGGTGGCCAGCCGATACAGCTACAGCTAGCTGGCTTGTACCGCTCTATGATGCAGGCACCGAGCACTGCTGGTGCATATGGGCGAGCAGCTCTGCTAGAGGCTTCGCCCCGAGTGAGTGTGCAAAGAAATAGAGCGGACTTTTGAGGGAAATTCAAAAACCTTCGTAGGTTTGGTAACCCCGTCCCGATTTAGAAGTGTGTCCTCACCTGCTCGCTTCCAGAGAAGATACCTCCGACAGTGCACCCGAGCCCGCTTGTCTTCAACACCGAGCAATGCTCCTTCGCTGCTGCTCCTGTATTGGTTGGCGCCCTTATCCAAGGGCGTTAGCTTGTGAGTGCATCTGTTGAACGTTTAACCGCAGATAGGTTTGCAAATAAACTGAAGGCGTTCTTATGTACATGTTACCGGTGCGGTGAAGAGAGAAGCAAGCTGTGCACGGACGACAAGCTACAAACCGGCCAGTCCCGCTAACATGGAGGATCGTGATGTTTCGCGCGCTCCGAGCAAGAAGCCGTGCAAGTGAGAGCCCTCATTCCGTTGAGCATTACCTATGTCTTGCGTTGATTGGGAAGGTAGACATTGGGATACCTTGTGACTGGACTGTCAGATGGCAGATATCGTATCGTGGCGCCGGTTCCATGGCCTGTGACTGCTGCAGTGGGTACGTACGAAGGGTATTTATATCTTACGCGATGATGGAAGATACATCATAGGGTAGAGCATGCTGCTGCTGTTTGTCCGCTGGTTCCAGGCTGTATGCATGTATACTACACCGCGAAAGAGTAACCATGTTGCACTAGCGCGCCCGTTGCTCTTATACTCTGAATTGTTGTTCCCGCCGGAAGCGACGAGCGAGGGAGTGACGTGTGCATACACATCGTTGTCTATGTTACCCTCTCATAAAAAGCAGTACGATAACGGAGTAAACCTATACCAGCTACCAGGTAAATCAGAAATGCTCGTACCTTGTACTGGCACGCACGAGCGCAAACAGCACACACCGCAGTTGCACCACACGATCTTGCGAAGGCACAGCAGTGCCTTGTGTGCCGAGTACCAAGCGTCGGCTGAAGCCATTTGCTGCAGGGGTCACACAGCAGCAGTAAGATGGTGGTACAGTACGCCAGAGCAATACGACCGTCTTATGCGGGAAGCCGCGTTGTTTCGTCCCAGGTTACGCGCGCGATTCCTCAGTCCCGCCAACCGATTTTGAGCTCCTTTATCGGGATTCAGCTTTAACTCAGACCGCCTCAATGGGGGACCCCTGCTACTTACTCTGTACGAATAGCCTTTGAGATTGGAAATGAGTCGTGACGCTTTTTGAGTGACTGAAATGGCGGACGGCGGTTGTGTTCTATTACTCTGTATTTTGCCAAATTTAAACGGCACCGGTAGGTTTTTCCACCTGAACGACTGCTTCCGGGGCGACAAGTGCCACATGGTACACGCTCCGAAGGACGAGGTGAGTGGAAGCCCAAACCCTTGTATCATGGCACATGGTATTCTAATGTACCATGGTTGACAGCCGCTCAACCTCAATAATTATTTTACTCATGTTTTGTCTCGGTCTCTCAAGCTCAATCTCTTCTTTTTATCTCACTCTCTCAATCTCAAAAGCTCAGTCTGTATCTCAAACTCAATTCTGAGCCTCAATCAATCCCTATCCCAATATCAATGTTGAGACTGAGTCTCAACGTCAAAGTCGACCTCAATATCACGCCCAATCTCGCTCTATCTCAATGTACGAGCCGGACACGAATCTCAATCTCAATCTCAATATCAATCCCAATTTCTCAATCTCAATCAATCTCCAACTCCCACCACCACCCCCACCCCAACACCCGATCCAACCCACTCCCCACCCACCCCCACCCCCAATACCCACCCCTACCCCCAATACGCACTTCCACCCAACCCTACCGCACTCGACCCGACTTGACTCCGCCCCGATCTCAGTCTCGATTACAACCTCAATCACAACCTCAGTCTTCACTAAACTTAATCAAGCAATCAATATCAATATATCAACCTACTCCCACCCCCACAGTCACCACCATCCCACCCCCATCCTACCCCAAAACCTACCCCCACCCTCACCCCAACCACCCCAAGCGCAGATAGCCCAATGCCAGGCCCGCCACTTCTAGATGGGTCTCGGCCAACCCAACCCTCGATCCAGCCCAACCCAACCCAACCCAACCCAACTCAACCCAACCCAACCCAACCCAACCCAACCCAACCCAACCCAACCCAACCCAACCCACTCTCATCCCCAACACCAGTGAATATGTCAATCTAATTCTCACCAATCCGCAACAACCCCTAACCCACCCCCACCCCACGCAAACCCCACCACCAAGATGGCCCCCTGGCAGATCCACTGCCTCTGGATGAAGCATGCCAGTGCCGATCCCAATATCGATCTCAATATCGACTTCGATCACTCACTCAATCAATCAATCAACCACCCAACAAACCACTCAACCAATCAACCAATCAATGCCAATCAACCCACTCTCCGCAATGCGTTCCAACCGTCTCGTGCGCAGATGGCCCCCTGCCAGACGCACCTCTTCTGGATGGAAGACCCCTGGACAAGGCCCCCCTGCGAGTGGGGGGTGCGGTGCGCGCGCTCCCACCTAGCTTACGCTGGCCCGAAGGAGGAAGAGCTTCTTCGGACAAATATCGCGCTACAGACGGAGAACTCTCAGCTTAAGAGGGTTCGCGCGTACGCGGCTGGGGTGGTAGGGGCGGGGGGAGGGGCGTCTGATACGGGCATCGCGCGCTCTGGGACAAGCAGGTAGGGGGGGGGAAGCGGGTACTCATTGCCATTTTCTTGCATGGCCGTAGACGTAAGACCGTAGGTCTACATGTCGGGACGGGGCACGTCAAGTTTTCGCCGACCATTTATACATGGGTGAGAGGATAGGAGGCGGGCGTAGGGAGGGGCAGAGAGGGACAGGAGAGGGGGGCGCGAGGGGGGGGGAGGGGGGAGGGAGAGACGTGCGTAGTTTGTACTACTGTGCCAGGAGTTCGGAGGCTTGAGGGGCGAAGCCAGGGAGGGAGGGGGGAGGGGAAGGGGGCAGTTCGTTCATGGCACGTACTGTACGTAGTTCGTACTAACGGGAGAAATGGGGAGGAGTGAACGGGGAGACTGGGAGGGAAGGTGGAGGCGACGGCGGAAATCGAGGGGGGCAGTTCCTCCCTGGTGCTTGCGGAGTTATATTGCACCAGCAGGCGGTCGGGGGAGAGGAGAGGACGGGGGGGTGGCGGAGGGGAGGATGGGGGGGGTGGGGGGGCTGTTTGCACCTAGTACGTTAGTGCTACTAAACCGGATGGTATGGTGCATTCTTTATCATGTATGTTGTGTGTGCTGCATGGCCTGTTTTTTGGTCGGGTAGACCGAGAGGCAGCGATCTGCTGATCGGCCGATTGACGCAACGGTCGGAATGGTCGTTGACCGTCAGCTATTCGATTACCGAATATCTGCAGAAGTGGCTAGAACGGCCCGGGTCCACACCCCTCACCTACCCACCTTTCGACTGGTCGACACACCTACCGCCTATCCGTCGGACTATATACCGACCGATCAACCGAGATAACACCAACCGATATGACGAGTGGTCGGCAAGAATTGTGACAGACCGGGCGTAATTCTCTCACCACCAACGTACGTGCCTGCCGCCTCCCGCCTACCCGACGGGCGTACATAGTGATCGATCAACCTAGGTACTGAAGTGCCGATGAGTGTAACGACCGACCGGTATATTTATATGAATACCGTTAAAAAAAAAGTGTAGACGGACTGGTCTACCTAACTGTTCATACCTACCGACGGACGAACTTACGCAGCGATTGATTAGCGGAGATAACGATCGACCGACCGACCGAACGACCGATCGACCAGACGACCAAACGACCAAACGACCGACCAAACGACCGACTGAACGACCGACTAAACGACCAAACGACCGACCAAACGATCTACCAACCGACCGGCCGACCGACTGGTCGGCCGACCGACCGACCGACCGACCACCTCCCGCGGCCGACCTACACCAACGAAAAAATGCGGACGCCTCCTATGGCGGCATATTTCTCCTCGTATTGTCGCCCGCAGATGTTGAGAAGTGTGTATATTTACTTTTATTTTGAAGTTAAGGCCGTTGTCAGTAACGCGCAAATAGCTTTAGGGGTACATATATATATATTCAAAAAGTAATGCATTTGTGAAAACGCAAGGCCGGTGTGTATCACACGGCATGCGAAGATGAGTACCGACCCTTAAAATTGATCGAACTCACAGCTGGCGTATTTTGAAACAGTTTTTATCAAAATAGCTTGATATGTTGTTAATAGTACTGCGCTGTCGCTGGGAACTCTTGCAACAGGATATTTTTGTTGCAGGTGTCGTCAGCTCGTGTTTTGTTTCTACTCTCCGGTTCTGGTTTCCATAGGTTTTGGATATTTTGCCGCGGTCGGCCGCAGCGTAGCCGTTTTAAAGCCCCAAAGCCCCTCCCCTTTTTTTTTCTTTCTTTGTTTCACACACTTTCCGCAAGTCAGTGCTCAAGAAGAAGTCCCTACGAATTTTCCACAAATGTGCACTCGGGGGCACTCGAACTCACGAAACTGAGCTATACCAGGGTCGAGGATAACCTGATACGCCAGCGGCGCGACCGGCAACTTCTATACTAATTCCAAGTAATATTCCCAAAAAATCAGATTTCCCGTTGTAACGGCGTAAAGATCGATGCGAATTCGAAAAATGAGCAGTATAAATCGAAAACTGACATATGTTTTATTCCATGTCGTTTGACTCATTTTGTTTGTCTATCCATCCTCTCCCGGTGTTTTCCCCTCTCGCCTTTTTTTTTTCGTCAAGGAAATGTTGAACGTGATCTAAAGGGTCGTATGTTGATTCAATCCTCTCCTGGTGTTTTTTCTCCCTCCCTCTCGACGTTTCTTTTTGCGTCGCGAATTTGTTTGTTGGAAAGGTATAGGCAGAAGCTGGCGCTTTTTGAGGCCAGAGATCCCACGGAGTTCTCGAGACGCTGCGTCGAGGACCCTTCCCTCTGCCGATCAGTCCTAAGGGTTTACATACTGGGCGGAGGCCTGCGCACTAGCCTCGAGGGCGTCGGAAAAGCGGTGAGAGACGTGTGCGGTTTGAACCATCCCACGCCATGACGGGGGTGCAGCAGATTCTAAGAATTTTCTTTTGAGCTCCCGACATGAGGCGGTCATCATATTGCTCACCCCTAGACATGACGTCGAAGGCGTTCGTTCGCGCAGGTACGGACCAACATTCCTATGCCCTAGTCCTGGAACAAGCACACTCGTAAAACGATTGTCGTGCTATTCGAAAGTCCCACGCTTGAGGAGCTCAACCACTCACAAACCTTTAGTCTAACGAACAACTGCAAACCCTACGGTGGGATGGTACCGTCTCCAAAGGGATGCGTGGTCAAAGGAATATGCCGGGAAAGCGGTTGCCAGCCGCAAATGATAGGGCTGCATGGGAGAAAATATCGAAAAGGGGGAGCTGGAACATTATGGGATAACGTAGTTCGAGAAAATATGGAAGGAGGTTTGCCAGCCACGGCTGATAGGGCTGCATGCATGGGAGAAAATAACTAAAGGGCGAGCTTGAACGTGATGGGACAACGTAGTTCGAGAAAAGATGAAAGGAGGTTCGCCAGCCACAGTTGATAGGGCTGCATGGGAGAAAGTAACGAAAGGGCGAGCTGGAACACGATGGGATAACGTAGTGGAGAACATGTGGAAGGATATAGAGGGAGACCAACAAGGGGCACTGCTGTCCATAGAGAAGCTTGGCGGGTACAAGACAGATGTGAAATATTTAATCGAGGAAAGGGAAAGGTTAGCGCTAAGAAATTAGGTGAAAAAGGAAAAGCACGTAGGGATATAAGGGGGGTTGAGGGAAGATGTTAGAATGAAAACCTATTTGTAAGGCCCAATGGACTGCGCGAAAAAGCTGAAACTGCGATTTCGAGTAGGGGACCTGGACCTAACAGAAATAAGAAAGAGATGTACGTAGTCTGGAGAAGGACGTGGCTACAAGTTTGTGCCCGTGTGGCAAAACAATAGAGAGCAGGACTCACGTGGTAGGAGAATGTGAAATATTCGAGGAAGAACGGGATGTGTTATAGGATACGAGGAAAATAGACGAATGTGACATGGAGAAATTTGGTAGACGTGGAGAGTAGCGAGAAAACGATCGCTGTCCGAGGAGATAAATGGTGGCCGCAGACGGCGAAATAGGACGGGGATATGATAAGCAAACGGTTTCTGTGTATTACGTGGGAAAATCGTAATGAGCGCCCAAATGTTGGGGGTGTCTCTCTTAGGAGTAGGAACGGTGCTCCGTCTCGAGAGGCATGCGTGGGCAATGGTCAAATAAGTGAGGCAAGCAACAAATGAGTACGCCCCCCCCCCCCCACGCCCTCAGGGATGATTCTGGAGTAGAGGTCTAAACCTTGCCTTGTTACAACTGACCCTGAGAAACTCGTAAAGATGCGTGCCTCGGAAGGGGTAGATTTTTTTGACCGGAGTTTTTTTCTGTTTTGACGGGCTTTTCAGTAGAGGCACTATCCAATATATCTGGAATCGCGTTGGCGCATGGTATGATACTATAAGGGTATGGTATAGGAGTTTTTTTGTCTTTTTTGCGAGGGGGCGGCCAGTGGAGGAGATCAACACATCTTTTACCCAAGCACAGAAAGTTTGGAAAAAATGGAAGCGCCACCCTATGAACAGCTCCATGCTCTACAGTAAGTATAAAATGATGTTCCAGACCCTTTTCCCGACCGGTTTCCCGACCTGCTCTTGATCCGTTCCCGTATCCCGTCCCGTCCCGTCAGGAAATCGTGTACTCCCATCCCATCCCGTCAACCAAGTGGCTTACCGCTTTCCCGTCCCGTTCCCATCCCGCTATATACAAACGGGAACCCTTGTTGCAATCCCGTCAACCAAATGGCTTACCGCTTTCCCGTCCCGTTCCCATCCCGCTATATACAAACGGGAACCCTTGTTGCAACGTAAGAGTCGCATTCCGGCACTGCTGGACTAGGGGTGACCCGTTTGCGCTCACGCTTTTTTTTTTTGCGACGAACCAGTTGAAATTCTTGTGTGTGTTTTTTTTCCAGTAGTGAAGAAGGGTTACTCCGGATTTGAGAAAGTGTTTTAAGCCCAAGAGGCTACCCACCCCTGTGGCAGCACGCCTCCTTGAGTGCTTCCTGGTGTGTTTTTACTAGGTGCATTATGATTCATCCTGTGAGAGTATTCATCGGTGGTAGGTGACCCGCGTTTCTCAAAACCGAGTTTTCGGATGAGGTTTTTGGATATCCTCAAGTGAGCACCAACGTAGGGGGGGGAAGGCTGTGCACCTCTAGCGCAGCCATGACTCGTGCGCTCGGTCGGCAAGAGCTCGGTCTGGTACACAACCCCACCGGCTAAGCGTCACGGCCTGTGCTATGTGGGACGTTGTTCTTGCGAAAAGTAATGCTCTCAATACACCGCTTCCTGCGGTCAGGCGGTGAGGAAATAGTATAGACGAAGCTATGGACTCGTTTGGGCTGGTCGTTGCACCCCCTGTTACCAGGGCGGTAGCTTATTGTTTTTTCTTTCGCTGTTACAAGAGGTTTGTCTCGTTTTTCGACTTGCGATACCCGACGGGATTTCAAGCCCACCACGTCTCGAAAGGGAGGCTTGTAGTAACATGCTACCCGGGTCCTAGTTTTTTCGGGGCAAGTTGCTCGACAAAGGCGGTCCCGGAGTCGTTCTACGTTAGCCCCCCGAGTTTTTCTTTAACGAAATCGCCAGTTTTAAAACCAGCTCCTGGCTGTACCTCCGAAAATTTACAGTGCTTCTCCTTTCCACCCCGGCGTCATCGTTCGATAGTCCTTTCCAAGCAAGAAAACAATTGAAGATGCTGTTTTTCATATTAATAGCATCGTTCCTCGTGCCGAGCAGCCATGAAACGTTTGTTGAAGAAAACCGCCGGTTTGGAGGAGGGGGGGGGGGGACTACCGTAGAATCAGCCCCCCCCGCCAGCGTGGGGAGCTTGCGCGTCATCCTACGGTAGGTAGGTTGCTGCAGTTTTTATTTTGCCAAAAAAAGGTATACCTTACCCGTTGAGCTCCCCAGGTGCGGAACGACCAGTTAGTACGATGGTTTCACGGGAATGTTTCTTTTTTTCTTTCACTAGCGCTTAGAAGTGTTGGTCGGGCTGCACGAATGAACGCCTCCGAAGTCATGTTTCGGGTGAAAAATTGATGGGTTCCTCGTGTTAGGAGCTCAGAAACTTCTTAAAATATTCTCCTGCTCCCCTGGCATGGGATGACTCTGGCGCTGAAAAACGTAGCAACTCTTGCCGTAGCACGTGTTATGGCGGGGGCGGGGTAAGGTGTTTTACCATATGGTACCCTTTAAGGTACGCACGATGTGTTGTATGTGTGTATGTCGTGCCGGGGATGAAGGCGTGTTTTACTTCCCGATGATCTCCCGCCAGGCAACGCGGCGAGTGAGCTGGTTGCTTTCGGCTAGGCCAAAAGTCAACAATTTGGTTGATTGGTAGTCCACACTAATGGCAATCCACACTATAATATCGTTTTAATGCAATGTTCGTTCTCAGATTTTTCCCCAGCCAGTGGGGGTTAGCGTCAGGGTTAGTGTTGAATTTAAATGCCAGGCGCATTTTTTTCACCCGTCTTCTTTGAGTTTGGCCGGGGTCTATGCAGCGCCCTCCCCCCACCCTCCCTCCCTCCCTCCCTCCCTCCCTCCCTCCCTACCGACATATTACGCCACCAACGATGTGTGCAACCCTCCCGCTCTCGATGTCGCATCTATTAATAAAGGTGTCGGAGGATGTAGCAGCTGGGAAATACGGGAGCCCCGTATCCGAACAGCTAGTTGGGGAGATGGAGGTAGCGGCGGCAGCGGCAGGGGAGGGGGGTGAGGGGGCAGGGGTGGCGGTGAAGGAGGCTCCTCTCTGCGTACGCGTTCAGGCCCTTCCCAAGGCGAGTCGACCTCGCGTGTGTCTGCTTTTGTTTCACAGTTAGGTTTTGTTTGTCTGCACTGTGTGTTGGGCAATGTTCTAGAAGTGTTTACGACCTGGTTCAGCTTCGAGAAAATGGTTGCTGTTATACTATAGTCATATTGTCCAATATATAGTCTAGATAGATCTTACAGCTGGAGTGTATTATTTATTTTTTCTTGTACGGGCCACACTAAGTTCCCTGTTCATCTTCAATGGATGCCTGCTATTCATGTGGTAAGAGATGCGTTTGCGCGCTTCTGGCAAAAACATTTTTTGAATTTTGGGACGCCTTAACCCAATGTCGCTGCAAATGCCCCAAAAACAAAATGGCGTTTTTTTTTTCCTTCGTTTTATACCCCCGGGGACCGTGACCTTTTTCCATCCGGTTGCGCTTTCATCTTTGTGTAAATGGGGTTTTTGGTGGGGTGATATATTTCAAGAGCTCCTTAACGCGTTTACCACCAGATTTTTTTTTTCCCAACAAAATTACTTGAAGCTAGTATAGGCAGGGATTTTGGGGCTCTACAGGGGTTAGGTAAGAATCGAGCCTCAGAAATTAAACAAGGTTTCGGGTGGCATTCATTTAGAGTTCCTTAACGCCTTTACCACTGAAAACCCTTTTTATTTTTACACAGTTACTTGAACTTAGTATAGGGAGGGATTTTGGGGCTCTACAGGGGTTAGGTAAGAATCGAGCCTCAGAAATTAAACGAGGTTTCGGGTGGCATTTATTTAGAGTTCCTTAACGCCTTTACCACTGAAAACTCTTTTTATTTTTACACAGTTACTTGAAGCTTGTATAGGGAGGGATTTTGGGGCTCTAAAGGGGTTAGGTAAGAATCGAGCCTCATAAATATAAACGAGGTTTTGGGTGGGATACAGAGCTCCTTAACGCGTTTGCATACAACTGGAAAAGTTTTTCTACAAAATTACTTGAACTTAGTATAGGGAGGGATTTTGGGGCTCTACAGGGGTCAAGTAGGAATCGAGCCTCAAAAATATAAACGAGGTTTTGTGTGGGATATAGAGCTCCTTAACGCCTTTACATACAATGGGGAAACCTTTTTTTTTACAAAGATACTTGAAGTTAGTATAGGGAGGGATTTGAGGGCTCTAAAGGGGAGGAACGAGCTTCAGAAAAGATGGGTGCACCTCTGCCATTTTATTCGTCAAAAAACGAGAAAAAAAAACTTTTTTTTTACAAAGATACTTGATGTTTGTATAGGGAGGGATTTGAGGGCTCTAAAGGGGAGGAACGAGCTCCAGAAAAGATGGGCGCACCTCTGCTATTGTATTCGTCAAAAAAACGAAAATCTCCGGGGGTGGGAGTTAAGGTTGGGCGATATCTTACTGACAGTATAATACACTGATTCTGAAAACCGAAAATGGAAGTTTTAGCACCTTCGCAGGCGTGTTTGACCCGGGGAACGGGAGAGTCGGGCCCGCCCCTTCTCAAAGTCCGACTAGCCTTTTCTTTTCGAGACGCATCCAATGACGTTTGCCGTTTCTTCAGCAGAGGGGTTGTATTTTTTTTTGTCGGTACACCGTAGTTTCCTCAAAATCAGTTTCGGATGCTAATTATCTGAACAATTGGCCATTTTTTCGGATGAATCGGCGATCTCTCTACATATATCCGAAACTGGTTTTGCTTTTTTTTTTTTTGAAGTTTGAAGCTGATATCCTGAAGAAACGGCGAACGTCGTTGGATGCTTCTCGAGAAAGGCTGTTCTCAAAATTTGAGAGGAGCGGGCCCAATTATCCCATTCCCCCGGTCAAACATCCCTGCGAAGGTGCTGAAACCTCTTTTCGATTTTAAGATCAGCTTATGTTAAGAGATGGCTCAAGGGTTAGGGACGCGACTCCTCTCTCACGTGTGTTTTCAGGCGTTTCCCAAAGCGACTCGCGCGCGTGCTTGCGTGCGTGCGTGCGTGCGTGCGTGCGTGCGTGTTGTTCGTGTGTAGTTGTTTGTGCTCAGCGGTTGTTTTTCGGCGGGAAGCAGTGGGCACGCGTTATTTTTACGGGCAAGCATAGGTCGAAACTTATTTCTTGTACTCGTATATATAGCAGTCTGATATGATAACGTGTTTTTTTTGCGTAAGTGCGAATGGTTCTACGGAGATTGCGGTGCGTTTTGTGTTTTCCCGAAAGGGCATACGATCATAAATAGTAGGTATCCTGAATGCCTTTTTGCAGGCCTGAGATGAGGGCGAGGATAATGCATGCCCCTCCCTCCCTCTGTTTCTCCTAGATCGACACCTGGTCAACTGCATCTGTCTTGCCTCATGGCACCCTCCACCTCCATCGGGTTTGTCCCGCAAGAATACACCACGGCGAACGTGAAAGCGCCAAGAATATGCTTCGGTTGGAGGCGTTTTCTCGCCAAGAGTTCCGGTCCAGCTCGGATACAACGGTTGATCACAGCAGTTGCTGCGGTAGAGGTACACGTTTTTTTTATTTTTTTTGTTGCTTCTTTGGGCTCCTCACTTCCAGAGTGTGTCCTACATTATTGTGATGGAAAAAACAACGCGTGCTATGTACGATAGAGGTATACCTTTTTTTGGCGAAAATGTTTTTCTGAATGACGGGGCTCCTTAACCTGCTAATGCTATCGTCGGAAAAATAAATAAATAATAAGCCATTGTTTCGAACGACTCTCGTGTTGTGTACCGAGGCCATGGGACTGTTTCATCCGGTATGTACTTGTAGCAGTTTTGTTTTGATTTTTTTTTTTTTTTTTTTTTATCCTCCGGCGGATGGGGAAAAATTTGTTTTGAAAAATCATTATTTGCCTTGGAGAGGTCTTAAGCTCTCAAATTGAGGAACCTCAGAAAAAAATGGTGCACGTCTATCGTAGCTCGCGTCTGACCCTAATCCTAACCCTAACCCGTACGAAATACCGCTCGGAATGCCCCCTAAGGGCGTCGCTGGCGTGGAATGGTTGGAAATATTAACAATATTGTGTATCACCGCTTCCGGAGCGCTATATATCAAGCCGACAACTGAGTTTGAGCAAACTACGGTAAACGCCGCAACCCGATGGCCAATCCCATGGCCTAGGTATGTAAAAAAATCTTCACGTTGCGAAGCGAGAATTGACGTTCGGACGATGTTGGGTTCAAGGAATCCCCGTCTTTCAGGAATGGTTTTGATGCCAAACGTGGGTATGCTTTCAAGCCTCTATCGTAACACGCGTCTGGCAGTCGACGTTATCGCCTCGTATTAGCCTCCATCGTAACACGCGTCTGGCAGTCGACATTATCTCCTCGTTGCATGGTCATTTCTGTTTTTTTTTTCCAGGCGTCGGTGTTAGGGTCAGGTTTTTAGGGTTTGTTGTCAAGTCAGGGCAGGTGTGGAGGTGAAGGCGGCCTCTTTCCGCGTGCGTGTTCAGATTCAGGAGCTCCCCAAGGCGATTCGCGTGCTCGTTTTTGTTTTCGGGTTGTAGTAGCAGTGTTTACGACTTGCTCGACAGAATGGTTGGTAGTTCACGTTTACCCCCTGTTACAGTGTGCGTTCCCATGAATTGCTCGGGTGGTTGGGCCTAGGTTTAGGGGTGCTTTCGGCAGTAGTACTGTTTACGGCTTGTTCGATAACATGGTTGGTAGTCCGCACTAAAATCCCTGCTGCATGTTCATTCCGAGAAAATTCCTTAGGCTGTTGGGGTTAGGCTTAGGTTGTTTTTCGGCAGCAGTAGTGTTTACGACTTGTTCGACAGAATGGTTGGTAGACCACAAAAAATCCCTGGTGCGTTTTCAATTCCGAGAAATTTCCTCAGGATGTTGGGGTTAGGGTTGTTTTCGGCAGGAGTGCTTACGACTTGTTCGACAGAATGGTTGTAGTCCATATTAACCCCCTGTTGCCTCTTCTCTCCGAATTTTCCGAATTTTCCTCAGGCGGTCGAGGCTAGGGTTAGGGTTAGGGTTAGGGTTTACTGTCAAGTGTGCTTGATCTCCCCTCCTTACCTGTTGTATCAATCGCAGCGTTAGGGTGAAGGTTAGATCTGCTTAGGGTCGAACCGGTCGCCCCTGTGGCGTATCAGGTTATCCTAGAGCCTGGTATAGGTCAGTTTCGTGAGTTCGAGCCCCGCCAAGTGCACACTCGTATAAATTGACTTGCGGAAAGCGCGAGAGCGTGAGTTAGCAACACTCGATGAAAAATCGACGAGCAGTGGGATTGCTGAACCCTATGCGCGATAATAATGAAGCCAATATTTGGGGGTGAGATGGGATGACACCTGTGACCACAGCTTGTCCAGAAGCTGGAAAGTAGAAGTGGGGAAAAAAGAAAAAAAACTTGGCGAAAATGTCAACCTCGTCGCAGGCACCTTGTCGGTTTTTTTTTTTGTTGTGCGTTACAAGCTTCCCCTTCAATATGTTGTTTGGCGTGAACTCCCGGGGGTGTCGTAAGTTGAAGGCGGGGGGAGGGGGGGGGGGGGGGTTGTGCACGGCCGTAGTCGTATGACCATGGACCCTCACATCCCTATTATGCCGGGACGGAGCACGTTGGGTTTTTACCAGACATTGCTTGCACTAAGCGCGAAGCGCCGTGAGGTGTTCGGCGAGTCGCATGAAGGGTGAACTGCATCCTTCCAAAAACCGCTCGTAAGACGGACTTCGGCACCTTGCTCATACTTTCTTGCTTATGGATGACAGCGCCAATG
This sequence comes from Undaria pinnatifida, assembly GCA_012845835.1. Classification (NCBI taxonomy): domain Eukaryota; class Phaeophyceae; order Laminariales; family Alariaceae; genus Undaria; species Undaria pinnatifida. The sequence goes on along the minus strand of JABAKD010000017.1, from coordinate 6,197,911 downwards.
AGTTACGTTGTTTTCTCGTGTGGCCACTCCAGAGACAGCAATGGGTATTTCTATGTAACAGCCTCGTGGGTGCCTTACCATATTCACACTACGTGATGCAATAATTCCCCTTGTGCGGAGTTCGGGTTCTCCGCCCCGCACAATGTGAAAGTTGAAGGAGGGGGGGAAATTCTTGGAAGCAAAAGGAAACAATTTTTCGCAACCTTGCCATCGAACAGCAAGCAATCCGGCGAGGGAACATCGACCAGCCCAGGCAATTTATTGTTTATCAGTCTATAAAAAGCGCAGGCCATGCAGCGGCAACTGATGGACGAGCGCACGACCTCCTACTCACCACTTGACCTATCTACCTACATACCAACCGACCAACCAACTTTTCTTTTCTTTTGCATACAGGCCATGGAGCGGCAACTGATCGACGAGGAAACGACGTTCTGGGACGATAATTTCCCCGGCCTAATCCGAGAGAGGCGAGCTGGGGCGTTTACCCACGTCCTGAGCGTCATATTTGTCCGAGGCGCTTACCTGTACGGGTTGGCAGAAGCGGTGACCCACGGTCGCAGCATTATCCAGAATAATAGTGAGGACACCCCGATCTGTCGGGCGTTTTACAAGATTAAGGAAGTGACCTCGCGAGCGGGGATAGCGTACAGCAGCCAGTGGACGGCGGTAAGTTTCTTTTGGTCTGGGCGGGAGTGTTTGTTTTTGTTTCTGTGTGAAATCTATTGTCACAAGCTTGAAAGTCGAAGCGAAGGCTTGTGAATGCGTGCCAGACTGGTTCGTACCCTAAGCCTAACCCTACACCAGTTTCACGTATCCAAACTTGCACCACCCCCAAAGTACCCCACCCTACCCCACCTCACCCCACCCACACCCACACCACATCACCCCACCCCACACCACACCGCACCACACCACACACACCACACCACGGCAAGCCACCCCACCCCACCCTAACCCACCTCATCTCACCGTACCGTACCCTACCTACCCTACCATGCGTGAGTCTGCCCTACCCTTTCATGACATAGTTTACCCTATTCACTCCTAGTCCACCTTTCTCTACCCTACCTTGCCCTTCCCTATCATCCATGTATGAATCTACCCTACCAGATCATGACCTAGTCTACCCTACCCAGACCTAACGTTCTTTTCCCTACTTTACCCTACAGCAACCTACCCTACTCTACCCTACCCTACCCTACTTTGCCCTACTTTACCCTACAGCAACCTACCCTACACTACCCTACCCTACCCCGCCCTACCCTATCCTACCGTACCCTACCCTACCTTACCCAACCGCAACCTGCCCTACCCTACCCTACCCTATTCTACCCTAACCTACCCTATCCTACACTACCCCACCCCACCCTATCCTACCCTACCCTACCCTACCCTACCCTACCCTACCCTGTCCTACCCTACCCCACCTTACCTTACCCTACCCTACCCTGCCCCCCTACCCTACCCTACCAGATCGACGTGGGGGCGTCTCCAGGAGGTTGGACCTCGTACCTAGCCCCACGCTGTCGCCGAGTGCTAGCAGTCGACCCGGCTGAGATGGAAAGCTCGGTGGCGGCACTGCCCAATGTGGTTCACGTTAGAAAAATGATCCAGGAAGCGCGAGGGGAACTCCTGGGAATCCTTGCGGGAAACTGGCCCCAGGAGAAGGCGGGATCGGTGGTAGGGGTCGAGGGTGGCGTTCGAGAGGGGGTTCATATTGTGGGAGGCGGGGAAGAGCATAAAAGTGACTTTGGGGCTGTAGTTGAGGGTATTGCTGGGAAGGGGGTTGGGGGTGTTGTTCGGGCGGGGGGCAGGGTTAGCGGGGGGAAGGGTGAGGGTCGGAATAATGCCGGAGAGGAGGCTAAGAGCAAAGAGGGGATGGTTTTCGAGGAGGAAGTTGAGTGTAACGGGGGGAGCGTTCAGGTTGTTCTCGATGATGAGGTTGAGGATACTAGGGAAGGCGTTAAGGCTCATGTTGGGGCGGAAATGAAGGCGAACGCTGAGGTTATTAGAGTGGAAGAGGTTAAGGTTAGCGGAGCGCAGGTTAAGCCTGACGGGGAGGTGGTCGGCGCCGCCGACCTGCTAGTGTCCGACATGAACGCGGAGCCTCAAGTTGTCGCGGACGTCCTCTTGTCCGCGATGGCGGCGGGCCTGGCCAGGCCTGGAGCGATAGTCGTGGCGACCCTCAAGGATTTCTGCGGGAGGAAGAGGAGGATGCGCGACGAGGTAGAAATCGCGCTACGCCGCCTTAAGGCCGGTAGCGCTGCCGACGACTCGTGGGATCGAGGCATTGGTGCGATGAGGGAAGGACGCTTCGTCGAGGGTGCTGAAAACGCCACCCCCGATAACGCTTTCAATATTGTTGTTGTGGGGTCTACGACGATGGGAGGCAAAGCGGGGGGCATGACAGTGGGCGCGGCCACCGCCGCAGCCGCCATCGGGTGGCGGTTGGAGGGCGTTGAGACGATGAAGCTCTTGTCAGGGGGGCAGACGGAGGTGACTGTTGTTGCGAGGGTGGCTCGAGGAGGCGGCGGTGGTGATGGGGGTGGTAGGGGTGGGGGTGGTGGTAGTGGTGGGGGTGGTGGTAGTGGTGGCGGTGGCGATGGTACCGCTGAGAGTGGGGAAGGCGTGTTGGTATAGGGGTAGGGTAGTCAGAGATGCTGGTTGACGGCGCTCTTGCCCCCTGACGGCGGTCGTCGAGCAACTCCCGATATTGAGCTACCATATGAGTGGTAAGTTTGAAGAGGCATTGGCGGGTCAACAGTAGACCGTCAAGCAACACCTTTTAACGGTGGCAGTTGTGCTGGTTGATTGGGGTGTTTATTCTGACGACGAAAGATTCTACGCGGGGGGCGGGGGGGTGTACTCATTTTATGCACAGCAGTAGTCTAGCGCGCAGGGGTGGGGGCGGTCAAGCGGGAGTTGATGTTTTTGCAAGGTTGGCTTGAGAAAGCGAAGTCGGCGACCGCAGCGGCAGCGGTAGTGGTGCCAGTGGTGGTGGATGGGGTAGGGGTAGCGTTACATCCGAGGGTGGATAAGGCGTATTGGTGTATCATAGGGGTACGATATAAGTAATAGCTATGGTAGTGGTGGCGGTTGGTTAAATCGTGTTTAGGTTTTGCGGAGGAGGATGATGGGGGAGGAGGAGAGGTTCGCCCTGCTAGAGGCGAGACCTTTAGGACTTAATCAGAAGGGAGGGGGGGGGGGGGGGGGGGGAGAGGATGTTGGCGATTGAAACCCCTTTTGGGGGGCTTGGTCAGAGTGAACATATTGTCAAAAATATTGACGATGAACGTTTTTGTCGCAAAAATCAGCCCAGGAGGCTACTGGGGTATAGGAGGCAAAGATGCCAGCAGACGCCACTTTTTTAGCTCTTGGCAGACGACGATTTTCCAACAGGTCACCGTGACTGACGTCAAACTACTAGGTTCTAGCGTGGAACGATCGGCTTGAAACCCTTGACCGCCAAGCGTTTTCCCTTGGCTGACCGTCTCACGACATCTTCGATAGGTGTGTTCGAACTTGTCGGGAGCTGATGCGCGCGCGGTGGGGGGATTATGCTAGTGCTGCTCTATGTTCTTCCTAGGCGCTCGATTAGATTGCACTCCCGAGGCGCTCATTTTGACGCTCGATTTTGGTTAATGTTGAGACTGCTTGTACTTTTGATGAGGCAGGGGGTGAAGGAACTTTTCAGCTTACGTTTTGGAGGACGGGGGGGGGGGGGGGGGGGCAGGAGGAGGAGGAGGACGGGAAGGAAGAGGAGGAGGAGGAGCAGGTTTTCCGTGTTTAGCGAGGCGGGAAAAAATATATATTTCTGGAGAAAGGAGGAGGAGCAGGCCGTTTAAACCAGGGGTATGCGGTACTAAAACCCCGGATTTGCGACAAATGTTGCGGGTAACATGAGGTAATCTCACATCTACTGTCGTATTTGCGGCAACGAGCCGCTGGCCCGTTGATGCCGGTTTCACCACAGGAGGAAGTGCAGTTTTGAGAGGGTTTCCAATGTTGCCGGAGGCAGTTTTGTTCGGGGGACGCTACGACACAGTGTCTTACCGCAAGAAATGTCGTCTTACCAACAACAATGAAGGCGTTGACGGCGAAAACCAGTGCGAGCAAAAAAAACTTAGTCGGTCAAAAATCGAAGCCCCGTCGAGCTGATGCAAGAAAGCAGGGTGTTGAAAAAATCGGTGTCCTCAAGCGGGAGGGAGGGGGCGGCAGATGTTGCTAGGTACATGTGTCGTATGCCGCCACATATTTTGCTGTTGCTGCAGAATGTAGCAATGGCTCGGCCGACTCGGTCGGGGAGTTCGTGTAAAACATTGGCGGTCATTCGCGATAGGAGACGTTTTGGTTAACCCTCTTTTATGACCCAGGTGTGGAGACCAAAAATGTGAGGAATACGCTGTTATCAGCCATGTTCCACTACCGCAGCGTAGAGCAAAGGATATAGTCTATGCGTCACCCTGCTGCTCCGCAGAGACTTGTGTACTGCTTAAAAAATGTGTTGGGTGTATCGTGTCACATTATAAACACAGGTTTTCGTTTGAGTCAACACACAAGCACGAGTGCATTGAGTGGGCGGCGTCAGCCCCAGAGAACAACGCTCGACGCGGAACACACTACTTCTACTACTACTACTACTGCTAGTCGCACGCAGTACGTACCGGTTCGCAAGTACACCAGCAGATTCTACAGTAGCTTCACGACAGGAAACAGTCCGCCCTCTCGGCGAGGTTGCTGGGACGCCGTGCTCGCACC
>JABAKD010000017.1:5375650-5520650 GCA_012845835.1 Undaria pinnatifida | reverse complement strand
GTATAACTGCGCCGAATATCTGCAACCACAGCTAACGCTCCTGGGCGTATGACGCAGATATATATTCCCGATCCTGTGTCACAAGTAGGAGAACTTCCATTCATACAAGTGCTAAATTAATTTTGTGCATAGTATATATCTGTGTCTGATGTGCTCCTCGACATACTATGTGGGGATCTGATCTATCCGTGTTCGATATGTGCTACGAAGTACATGAGGATCTGATACATCTGTGCCCGATGTATGCATCGTCAACTTTCCGCACACAGCTTGATGTTCTCGACCATGTGTCACGGGTCATGGAACTACCTATCCGAGGTGGACGCACTCCGGCCTTTCCTGTACGGCTGGAGAGCTGACAACTACTGGCTGCATGCCCTGGGAGGGTGGTCCATCGGTGTCTGGACTCTGTTGCACGTGTGGTCACTGCTGCTGCCGTCGATGTTTCACGGCTACACCAACGAAAAGGTTCCCGGCGTGTTCACCTGGCTCCCCCCGCAGGTACACTATGTATTTCCCCGGCATATGTATACCTCGAATTTACTGATTTAGCCGAACGTAAACACCAGTTTGATATACCTGGTACTTCGTGTAGGTGCTGATGCACTTATAATGTGATGGTATCTGTGTGGTGTCTTCGCGCACGAAATCAGTTATTTCTGCCCAACGACATCATCATCAGTAGAACACCCAGTGTTCGTTCCTTCTCTTCATCCTATTAATGGGGAGGTACAATTTTTGTGGTCGCAGACGGAAATCAGGGAAATTAAAAACCAGTAGCCGCAGATGAACAGAGCAAATCAAAAGAAATGTCAACGTACCGGGTATGGGTGCAACACAGCGCAAAACGACCTAAATGTAGAAACCTTAAAACAAAAAAGAATTATATGGAAAAAAAGGACTCCTCGAATGGGACAAACAGTCAGACGAACAACACAGAAAGACGCGATAAAACAACACGAAACAAAAGAAACCTCTCTCTACTCGTCGATGCCCTCTTCTCTCACGGTATAGACTAGACTATACGAGTATCATACGTATTTCTTCTACGCATACGTTTTTTCTTACGTATGTACCCGACAGATATCTGTTTATGTGTCTCTTCTCTTACCAGGGTTGTACCCATGTTGTAAGGCTTAGTTTGGGTAAGTGATGCTATTGGTTAACCTTTTGCAAGTGGTCAAACGGACCAATACCCCACAAATACCCTTAACAAATGGCGTCGTCGACAGACCATGGATTCTTTTGGGTCGTGGGTTCAAATCCCACATCCATCATACTAAACTTTTTCAGACTTTCCCCATGTCGAACTTGAAAAATACTCTCCCCGGTACCCCCGGGAAATGTAACGGCTTGGATGTATTGACAGATCCGTCGGGTTGTCCGGCCGACCTGCTATCCCGCCGTTTCAGCGGGGGAGAGTGTTGTAAGGCTTAGTTTGGGTAATAAGCAGTTGGCTAACCTTTTGCAAGTGGTCAAACGGACTAATACCCCTCTAAAACAATCTAAACAACCAGGTGAACAAGATTCGACTACTACGTACTACTAGGCACTCCTTTTGTATCCGGCTCTGGTTCCAGTTCGCGAGCCTTCGTCTTGCGATAACAGAGGAAAAGTCGCGGGCAGTCGGGGTGACGGACCCTCAGCGTTTCACGAGCACAACGAGAGGGGCATACCACGTTTTGGCTACAACAATTTATCTGAAAATGACGGGACTAGTTCACCCAGAATTATAGTCGAAATGGCATTCTTGTTTTCCCATGTATGCCTTGTAGGCATGGTACCTAGGTCATGGGATGCAATCGGGCGCTGGGCTTTCCTTTTTCACTAAAAACCAGTACGTATTTTGACGAGATTCGTATAGAGATTTTCGAGCGAGGGACCTCAGAAAGAAAAAAATGGAGCGCTTTCGTCGAAACCCATCTTTGCACAGCTGTGTGTGATACTCCGATCGCGCGTACTACACTGCTTGTATTGCATGTAGCATGAATCGTTTTGTGCGTTCCTCAGGTACGTTTAAAAGGCCACATTTTTTTCTGTTTCTTGTTCGTCCAGGTGGCATCTGGATCAAACATTGACTCGGAGTTAAAGTTGGCGAGGTGGGGCGACGACGACATCTGGCGCATCTTCTGGATGACCCTGATGTTCGGTTTGCTGTTGCCCGTGTCGCGGTCAGCGTGGGCGCTCACGAAAAACTTCTCGTTTTGCATGGTGCTCCACACGGTAAGACAAACCGTGACGGAGATTCAGTTGTTATCTAAGATGGGTTGTTGAGAAAAAAAGGGAGCAAGAAAGCACCCGCCATTTCTAAAATAGCGCTTTTGACGCGAGTTTTGTTTTGCTTGCTGGTGTTCCCAGGTATACCGAGCCTCAATCGAACACAGTCACCGGGTAGGAGAGCTCGCCTGAAAGGTGGCGATGAGCATGCTTTCCATTTTTTGGGGTGTGAATTCGTGCTGTTCGTAATGGATCTCCGCAATACGATAAATTTTCTTTGAATTTTTTACGAGCATGAGTGATCGACGTTGAAGATCATACTACACGCTACATATTGTAGGGTGCCAAATAATCATGATAGTACCAGCAAGAGTATCCAATGAGAATACCATCATATGACAGGAATTATTTTCATCCTTAAAATAGGTTTGAGATTAATGTAGTTGCAGAGTCAAGTCACTTTAGCTCTCGTTATTACAACTGGGAACTCGGGCTGGTCGATATCCGGTACTGTCGCCGCGACCCAACCAAACCAAACTCGATCCAACAGAACTAAATAGGATCGCTGTCATTGGGCGTTGGTTCGTGCGTCTCAAAATGGACTTGAACAATTCCCAATTCATTTTGTTGGAGGATAGTTGTTCGTTCGTTGGAAGAACATCGGCCGGTCGTGGAAGATCGGGCATGCGATGGTTGAAACAAAAACCGTTAAATTTTGGCGCCGTCGGAAAATAAGACTGCACACATGTAGGGATGCTATCTAAGGACGACGACGACGGTGGGGATGACGACAGAGTTGTCCGAAATTTGAGCCCGAATAGATAAGCAGTAGTGGTATGATGGTATAGTAGTCGATAGTAGCCTGTGTTCAACATCGGCGACCGCTGCGATGGTATACGGGAGAACGTATAGTAGCCACGACCAAATATGACAAAACTAATAGCAAGAAAATGGGAACTTATACGTTTTTGAATATATCGTCTGTTCTGGTTGTTTTATCTGATCCTCCGTAAGAGTGTGGGGGTGATGTTGGCCGTTCATGAATGCGACCGACGAGTGATAGGGATTCGAAAGGTAAGCGCTTGGAGTTTGCCTCTAGGCAAGTCCTGCTGCGAGCTTGAGCGGAGAAGAAAGAAGGAACACGTTGATTAGGCCCCGCTCCCTGGCCGGATGTGAAAATTGCCACTCAGTTTACAAGGGTGACCTCGTCCTCCAGCTCTCGGCAAGATGCGTTTTATACGGCTGCATGTACTGCACCCAGTCGGCGTAGGGTGGTCGCCGGGGGACATCCTGAGTCGATCTCCAAGTCTTCTAGGAAGATGTATATATAGGGATTTTGCGGCGTGTAACGAGTTATGTGCTCGATGATCTTCCAGCAGAGCCTAGGGCAATGACTCTTGACGTTTGCTGGTTCAGGTCGATACGTTCTCATGGCGAAGCAAAATACGTGAGGCTCTTGTCCATGTACGGATCGAACCATCTTGTGATATACGTTAGCGTGTACGCGTGTTTCAACGCACCGAATCCAAGCGGGAACTTGATGAGCCACATGTTGGCGGGCCGCCGATGGACAAACAGCATCGTGATGTGTGCCATGTCATTGTTAGAGGTATGATCGCAATATTCTACGGAACACAACAATTTCAGCTAACTATGATATCAATGAAATAATGAGTAAGCTATTGCTGGTTACTGTTGTAGCGAAGCACATATAATTAACACGACCTCTCCATGGCCGACACACCGCCAATACGCGAACGCCAGGCCGCTTGGGATCCGGACTTTTTTCGACGTCTGTTTCGTTTCACAGAGAGCCTAGGTATGATATGGCGGTCAACTCCGCGCGTACCTGTATAGCCAATACGAGGTGATGCGAAGGAGTGATGTGTCCCTCAAACCTTTGTTTGGGTGCCATGAATAAATCGGGTGAGATTTATTACCGAATATTTTTCTTGCTTTCTCCGGTCGAACGAACGCCCAGGCCTTAGGGGCCGGGTACTACATCGACAGCGTTAGACGCAAAACACACCCCCACGTATGGATCCTCAACACTCCGGTCGTGATCTGGTACATCATCGACAAGGTTTGGTGCGCCACTAAGGGCAGGTGAGGACGACATAATAATACGGCATTTGACGTAACAAGCTATCCCCGGACGCGTGTTACGGTAGAGATATCACTTTTTGGCTGGAACGTTTTCTGAACTACGGGACTCCTCAACGCCTTTACCACTGGAAACCCCGTTTTGGGAGAGAACGTACTTGGAATTAGTATAGGGATGGGCTTTGGGGTTCTAAAGGGATTAAACCAAACATCATTAAACCAAAATTCTTCGGAATTCTACTTCTTTTCTTTTAGTACGATTTGTTGAATAAGATTCCTGGGCCATGGGGTTGTTCATTGGGTAGAACTTTCTGTTAAGCTCAAAAGTCGGTTTGATGTGTTAAGTATATGGCGCCCCCAGTGGAGAGCTTCAGGTAAACAGTGGTGCACCTCATGTGTCCCTCGTGATAACTTTTTTCCGCCGGGGGGTGGGCGTACTCATTTGTTGCAAGCCTCAGTCATTTTACCCTTGACTGGGGGGAGTTATCACCAGGGGGGTGGTTTCCTGTCGTGGGGTGGTATACAACCAACCTCGGTGGTAATGGGAATAATTTGTCCGAGTCTTTGTTTGAGTGTAACCGGGGGTGGCTTGGTTTGGTGGGGTATTTGAACATTGACAAGGCCTGGTGCTTTACAACGAGCAAACGAGGAGACGAAATGACACGAAACAAAACGGAGCGGAACGGAAGAGGCGTGCTGCTAGAGGGGAAGCGCTCGTCATTAACCGACGGGGCTCCTCCGCTGAGGAACTACCCAACGTCGTCTAAAGCCGTTTGTGTTTCACAATAAAATTCGCTACCGGCACATATCTGGGCCATATGGGGTAGGTCGTTGAGCTGAATTTCCATTTTTTCTTATGTTGAGTTGGCGCGAAAAAGATAGTTATGACTTTTTCAAGCTCCCTGCTCATTGCGTCTGATGCAGCGTGTCGCGTATCGGATGTTTGGTAACGATTGCAGGGTAGGCCGTTGCTATGCACACTCTATGCTGCGTTATGTCCTGTCTGTGTTTGCTTCACCTGGTGTCGCATGTCGGCCTTGTTTGAGGAATACGGAAAACGGTGACTCCAAATGCGGAGGCCCGCGCGTCATGCACGACGGCAAATAACGACACTCTTATCCATTCAGGTTTGATCGTTGCATTTCCTTTTAATGTCGAGTGTTTTTTCTTTCTCGCGGCGAAAACTAGAAATAACACCGTGTGCTCTCTTAGCTCATCGTGTCTAGTGCCACGTGTTGGTTCTCGGACATTTGGTGTCGATGGCTGAGTGGACTGCTGCCATAATAGTATTATGTTGCGGCATGTGCTGTCTGCCCTTGTGGCGCCTGTGTTTGCGAGTCGGCCGCTGTGTACTGGTGGTAATTGGTCACATGTTTGGGCAGGCGACCTCGTATGATGATAGACGACGACTGGCGACATGAACAATATGTTGTTGCTTTGTGTTTGAACTTTGTGTTTTCCGAGATTCCCTCCCTTGTCGTCGCGAAAACCAAAATGTGACTTGTGCGCCCTCCATTAATTTCACCTGTTGCTTCATGCCGGTTGTAGGGCGTTTGGTACTGGTGGCAGGATGGGCTATTGTTAGAAATGCAATATTTTGTACCCTGTACTGCCTGCATTCATGTCAGCTGGTGTCGGGTGTCGGTTGTTGTTATCATGGAAAAGGGTGGACCCGCTTGCGGATGCGACCCGTGTGATGCTCGACGACGAGTACATGCTGCTGTTATGGAGGCACGACAAGTACCCCAGGAGGCTGTGCGACATCTTTTTTCTCAAGAAGTGCTTCGTCAGGTGATGATGAGGGTAACATTTTCGCATGCCGGGCAGATCACCGATCCCCACTTGGTGATCATTAGACGATTTTGGAAGATCTGTGCAGTCTAGTTCCTGTTCCTTGGTGGGAGCCGGCATGATCCAGCACAAGTTGCATGGGGTTGAAGTTAGGATCTATACTCTGTACACACGGCAATTCTGCACGGCGTCTTTCATTGACAGATCTACCCTTGATATTGTAGGGTCTACTGTAGATGATCTAGGTCGCGATCCGTCGGGTTCTTGATCATCTTACATCAGTACCGAGATCCTTTGGTAGTGCATACGTGGAACATGTCGCCTGTTGCATGCGTGCGCCAACAAACACTCGTTTGCTCTCGGTCGAGAGTACTTTTTTTCTTGTTTTTGGTGTGAGATGTCCACCGTGCTAAACGGACATTTTCAAGCATATTCAGCTCCGGCAAAAACAGGTCTACTATCCTGCTTTATTAACCTTGCTAACCCAGCTCTTGAATATGTTTTAAAACGTTAGACATTTTCCTCGCTTCCTCCACCCAGCGCCACCGGAATCGTATTAAAAAAGGGGGGAAAAAAAAAACGTGTCGTATCGTGAAAAGGAAAAGGAAACTACGAGTGTGTTTCATGCACACGATACTCGTACGTACGTGGTATTTCGGCACAAACTATTCATGACGGCAATGAATTCATTGCCATTATGCTTGCGCCACCAGACAGAATGCAGCGTTGGTGTCAATCGAAAAACATGACATGACACCCCCGTATACATGAAAGGCCGCCGGTAGATACATTCCAGGGCAGAAATGGACTGTTGTTTTCTGGAGCTCCTGGCGTAGGAAGCCCGACACCTAGTAATAGGCGTGCGACTACGACCCAAACCGATTTTAACACAGAAGAAAAAACTCTTAAACCATACGCCCATTCTCCGCATCAATCAAACAACATATGATATTGTATGATGTTGTAGGTGTGTTTATGTATGTAGATACCAGTGACAAGTACATATGTTCGCGCTGTTTTACTGGCGTGCAGGAACGGCAAGCGTAACAAGGGAAGAGTAGGAGAGCTGGCCCACCCCTTCACCACGTGCTCTTCGCACGACGTTACCGTCGAAGAGAAACCACGCAACAGCACCGCCCGGCATGGAACGGTGGGTCGAGCGGCCATCGGTATATCCATTGGTTTCTGGTGGTTTGGTTCGGTTAGGGGTGGCTTTGGTGTGCTTGGAACTGATTATTTCATATGAACGCGTCTTGTCTTTGTTCTCCAGGAGGCACACACTCCGAACGCGTGGTCCGGAATCGAGGTCCCACTCCGTCCGGACACGGCCTGACCTGACCACCCTTAAGTCCTCAACAGTGCATCCTCTTATACTGAGCTCGCACCGCATTGTACTGCCCCGCCGTAACCCGTACATTGACCCCATATTGACCTCTCAGCGTCCTACGCTGACCCCTCGCTGATGTTTACTGGCTCACCATGGCCATATACTGACCCTATCTTGATCCCCCACCGCCTTCTACTGAGCGCCCGCTGCCTTGTACTTGCTTCCCATGGCCATATGCTGACCCTTTGTAGAGAGGGTGGCCCGTGACCGAGCTCCCGTTCGAGGCGATTGCCGCCTAGCCCAGCCCACACGTTGCTCTCAACAGTGCATGACTTCATAGTGTGACCCCTCGCCGCCTTAGAATGCCCCCCCATGTCCATATACTGACTCCATAGTATCTCCCCACCGCCTTTTCCCGATCCTTGTCTAAGTCAACCTTTGAACTCCAAAGCCTTGTATTGGCCCCCGGCAGCCTTATACTGACGCCATAGTATCCCCCCACCGCCTTATTCTGATCCTTGTCCAAGTCGACCATTGAACTCCACCGCTTTGTATTGCCCCCCCGCAGCCTTATACTGAACCCCCGCTGCCTCATACTGGACACCCACGGCTGCACCAGGCGAAGCGCACAGCGCAAAAGCGGCCCATGATCGAGGTTCCGCTCCAGACGGACACGGCTTGGCCCGGTCACAGGTTTGCTCTGAACAGCGCCATTTCACACAGGTCCCTCGACCTAGGGACCTCCATTAATGCCCCCAAGCTGTCGAAGCAGTTGTCTAACTTGAGCTTCGCGAGCAGCTTCAGGAACCTCTCGGGAACAGACATTTTCCGATCGGGTACGAGGGGTGCGTCCATGACCGGTGGGATGGACCCAAGAACCCCGAAGAGCGTAAGGTGGGTCAATGGGTTGGTAGGCGATGCGTTAGGGTTAGAGAAATGGTTGGGTTGTGTCAGGTTTGGTTTAGAGGTGGTAGTATAGGCGGGTGAGTTAGTGGTTGGTGGGGTAGGTTAGGGTGGTTGGGCTGGGTTGGGTTGGGTTGGGTTGGGTTGGGTTGGGTTGGGTTGGGTTGGGTTAGGTTGGGTTGGGTTAGGTTGGGTTGGGTTGGGTTGGGTTGGGTTGGGTTGGGTTGGGTTGGGTTGGGTTGGGTTGGGTTGGGTTGGGTTGGGTTGGGTTGGGTTGGGTTGGGTTGGGTTGGGTTGGGTTGGGTTGGGTTGGGTTGGGTTGGGTTGGGTTGGGTTGGGTTGGGTTGGGTTGGGTTGGGTTGGGTTGGGTTGGGTTGGGTTGGGTTGGGTTGGGTTTGGTTGAGTTGAGTTGGGTTGGGTTGGGTTGGATTGGGTTGGGTGGAGTTGGGCTGGGTTGGATTGAAATGGGCTGGAAAAGTTTGGGTTGGGTTGGATTGGGTTGGGTTGAGTTGGGCTGGGTTGGATTGAAATGGGCTGGAAAAGTTTGGGTTGGGTTAGGTTAGCTTGAGTTAGGGCGCGGCAGCATGGGGGTAAGGGGGATTTGGGTGGGTGGTGTGTGGCTTGGTGCAAATTGATGTGCGACAAATATGTTTCAAATTGAGCCTTCGTAATGAACTACCACCCCGCCGGATGTGTGTGCCTCGATTATCCCTCCGATGACATTCAGGGAGTTCCTTTGTTCTTACATGGACCCCATTCCCGTTTTCGGTGTTTTCCCTGCCGGTAACGTTTCTCTCTGTGGCCCTCGTCTGCTCTTTTCTGCGCTGCACGGAACTCGTTTTTCTCGCCTGCTCCTGGGAACACGTAAAACCTCGGCAGTCGAGGTCTAGTGCAGGGGCACAGTTTTATCGAGGAGGGGAAATTTGGGGATTGGGAGGAGGAGGAGACAATGATCGGCGCAGACACGGGCGCATTCCCCGGCGAGGTTTCGTTCGTCGTCGGAAGCGTCAGCTCCTTCGACATGAGTATCAGTGGTGCGCTGTTTGTCTTGTCGGGCGCGGGGGCGTGTTGGGCGTGCAGTTTTGGTGTGAATAAACGCACTCATTAATGCGTGTTTTGACCAGTTGTGCATCCTGACGAGTCCGCAGTTGACCAATATATAGTTTCCGCGAACTTAAGGTAAGCTCTACTGGACAGCGGGCAATTTGTTTTGTATGTTTGGTTCATCATCCATCGTAAGCGTCAGCTCCTTCAACAAGATCACTGGTGATACGTTCGTCCGTTAGATAGACGTGAGTAGAGTAACCCTTGCTGACATAAGCCTTCACAACCGACGGGTATCCTCAACTCAGAAACTACACTTGAAACTCAAGAATCTCATCTAATATCGGTTGAGGTGGTGAATTCTTAGACCATGGCATTACTTATGGGGTGGTACCGTTCGCGTTTTCGATTCTTAGACCATGTCGAGATACCATGCGCGTTTTCTCTGAGGCCGGCCTGGGTGAGCTACAGAGGTTCTTAAGTGCCAAGCAAAATGCTTGGTTTGGTGCACGCATACACCCTAGCATGCCTCTGTGCGCCTGCGTGGCTGTGACGAGCAGGCCTGGGCTACGGCAGCCAAAGGGGATGTTAATATGCGTAGCTTCCACCGTTCTCACTACTGAATTGGAGCCGATGGCACGAGTGACTCTGTACCTCACGCGACGAAACCGCTTTAGGGGGTCTATTGTTGTCTCACCGTAGCTATCTTTCCATTGCGGATTAATATCGCAAGAATAAAATAGCACCAAGGCCTGAGACCCCGCAAACGGACACGGGGGTCACTCGCGGGAGTGAGTCCGAGCCACTACAAAAGAAGCCTCCCAACGTGACGCCTTCACTGCAGCGTTGGTCTGCGTGTGTACGGGTGTGGCTTGGGTGTGTGTGCGATGATACAGGGAGACGTGTCTTCGTTTAGATGGTCAGACAGACAGACGATCCGTCTAGGATTTATTCTCCGTCTGAACAGAGAGTCCCTTATCACCTGCACAACACAACGCCTACACAACTCGCAGGAACCTCGATGTATACGACACCGTGCAAGGAACAATACATTATTTCGAAGTTTACCAAGGCGTTCTTGAAACTCTGGAATTTTTTCAAATCGCCCCCGGGGTTTAGCCGTCCAGCTGTCCGTCTAGGGGGTGGCTCTGCCGTCTCTGGCGGCATATCTGGGTGTGTTCGTGAAGTGCATGTGACCGTGGGGTAATGCAACGCCGAAATAAACCAAAATATACTGGGGGGGGGCTTGAAACTTGGGAAGGAATGAAAAGGGGTGTACCCATACTGTCGTCGTCGACTACTCGTAATAGCATGCCAGGTACCACGTGTTGTGTAGTAGTACGCTCTTCTTTCTGCTCCCTCCTCCTTGCTTGGGAGGGTGTGCTGTACTCCAGAATTCCACACTTTCATGTTATTTTCATTAACTTGCCGTTCCCTGTTTTCATTTCCCTTCTTTCAGCCTCTTCCCTTCCCCCGCGCCGCTTTTCCCCACATGTGAACTTTTAGGACGTAACATACGGGCGGCATCCGTGCAACGTTTCGTTTGCGACGACGCCAGCCGTGGCGGGAACTGGCTCGAAACGTGAGAAATTCAACCCGCTGCTTGCGCCCTCCTCCGGCTAGAAGTCGTGGTTTAGTCCCCGCCAGCCGTACCTGTTCTTCAGCGCGCTCCCCCGTCGCCCCCCCCCCCCCCCGCACCCGACCTGAATTTTCTCAAGCTTACTGTTGTCGTGTTTTCGTCGATAAATATATAATATCTCACCCCATCCTTCGACGCTCGCTTAATGTTTGCCTTTTTCACGCCTCCCTCGCCCCTCATCATTAGTCGTCAGCAGCTGCCTCCATCTTCCCTCCCCACCACTCGCCCGCTCTCCCTCTCCTCCTCGCTCCACCTACGTCCCTCCACAACATTTCCCAATGTGCTCTCTCTCTCTTTCTGTCTCTACCCTTCTCTCCCTCAGCCTGCCCCTCCTTCCCTCTCTTCTACCCTCTCCCCCTTCCTCGCTGTCTTCTACCACCCCTTCGCGCCGCTTCATGTCAGCCTCTCGCCCCCCCCCGCCCCTTCCACCTACCACCACCACTACAAACACCACCATAGATTGTTGATTCTCTGCTCATACGCTCGTGCCACCGCAGACCAAGGCTACGGTTAGGGGGGTACCGCTATTTTCACTGGTGTGTTTGAGCCACTGGCACGAGTGGCTCTGTACCGCACGGATGAAGATGGTTTAGGCACTTGGTTTGGCGCAGCTTAGATCACCTTCGCATTGAGGATTGATTTCGACAAAATGTAAAACATGAAGAAAACGTAAGATCGCAAAGGAACAAAGGGGTTGCTCGCGCGAGTGACCCCTACCCGTTGAAATAAAAGGCCGAAAAGGGGACCCCCCTCCCGTAGCCTGGGTCCGCACTCGAACCCAGCCGAACGCAACCCAGGTAAGCACAACCCTGTCAAAACAATCCAACCCAACACGCCCCAAACCAACGCAATCAACATGAACCAACCCAACCCAACCCAACCCAACCCAACCCAACCCAATCCAACCCAACCCAACCCAAATCAGTTAAACCCTAACCCTGACCGTAACCCTACCCCTAACTGTCTCGGGAATCCTAACCCTGCTGCTAACCCTTACCCCACCCCGCCCCACTCTATCTCCCCTCACGCACCAATTTGCGCTGCCGCAGCCCATCCTAACAATAACCAGAGCCCTAACCCTTACCCAAACCCTGACCTTGATCCAAGACTAAAACAAACCACCCCAACCCAACCCAACCCAACCCAACCCAACCCAACCCAACCCAACCCAACCCAACCCAACCCAACCCAACCCAACCCAACCCAACCCAACCCAACCCAACCCAACCCAACCCAACCCAACCCAACCCAACCCAACCCAACCCAACCCAACCCAACCCAACCCAACCCAACCCAACCCGACCCAACCCAACCCAACCCAACCTAACCCAACCATATGCCCAACCCTGATGCTGACCCTAACCATGATCTACTCAGTCACCGCGAGGACTCTGACCAGAGCCTCAGCGATGTTGATATCGAGAGCAGAGACGACGTGGAGCAAGCAGCAGCAACAGGCTTTTCTGCAGTCAGCGCAAACACATCCGACATGACTGGACGAACTGACTTGGGCGGACATACCGAGGAAAAGACCGAACACATCGACCAAGCGCTTGGGCAGACCAAGTCGCACGAACGGGTCAAGTCCACTAGACCGACTGAGTTGACGGGACCGACGAGACGGCCCGAGCTGATGCTATCGACCGAGCTGGTCGAGGAGGCTGGAAAACGTAACAGGAAAGTATCTCCCTCACCGGCGAAGGGAGGCGAGATGACAAACATATACGACAATCATCCCCTCGTACAAGGAGCTGAAGGAGGAGGAGGAGACGACAAAGACGGAGCGAGGGGAAAAGCAGGAGAAAAGAAAATGGGGCTGAAAAGACTGGAAACACAGGAATTTCGGGAGTACCGCGAAAAGGAGGCCCGGGAGGGGGGGGGGGGAGTGGGGGCGGGCTGGAACAAGATGGCGATCATCAGGATCCACAGACCTGACAAGAAGCCCGAACCCAAGTAAGTAAATATAAGTAAGTTGAACCCCAGCAAGTAAACTGCATAAATTTAGGTCATTTTTCATGTAGGCTATACACTCAGATAGATGATGTACAAGCCGCCTCTCGAGCTGAGCTCCACATTAGTAGCCTACTGATGGTTTTGCGAAAATCTTTTGATATTTTGCCCTGAACATTCGGAATATCAATTCACGGCACGATCATTATTTCGCCCATCCGTTCATCCTTGCGTGCGCTCGTTCGTCCGACCGTACGTAATGGTCCCTCTGTACGAACGACGAAATATGTGACAAACCATCATAAAACGAAGATGGCTAATACCTCCGGAGGTGAGCCCCCACGATCAGAACAAACAATAGCGAAAATGTGCCATCCTCATTCTAGAACATGACTCAAAGGTGGACTACCGTTACAGCAAGGGGCAACAACTGAAAAACATTGCTGATGCCCCAGGATACCCTGGGTTTCTTGTTTGAGAGAGGGCGTGAACTACACGAACTTCAGCAAAACGACCACCGAAAGCGTTACCATCCTGCGAATATCGTCCTTGGCTCTCATAGTTAACTGTCCCTTATTGCGCGTGCCCTGTATTGTATGCTTTCCTGTTGCCACCAGCTTGTAAGATTTGTTTTTTGTTTGCTCAGTCCTCCGTGTTATGTCTTGCCAACAAACCAACCGTTTTTAACCCACACATTGCAGAGAGTGCTCCTGCTTGGGTATCACGCAAGTCGTCAGCTGCTTCCGCAAATCGGAGACCTCCAGCATAGCCGATTACGAGATCGGAAAAGATGGTGGGGGGGGCATACCGTTGTGCACGTACGGCCCTTACCGCTCGGACTACGGGAGGCTCACCGAGTTCCCCAACCTACCGCCTCTGCTGGTAAGATACGAGTTGTTCAGACTGGAGCTGTCCCGCCCCCTGTAAAAAGCACCCAAGCGTTGGAGGAATATCTATCAAGCGTAGAAACGGTGCTCCGTATCGACCGGGATGCATGGTCGAGTGTAAAATTACTGCGGCAAGCGCGTCGTTCTGCGGTAGCCCCCCCCATCTTTTCTATACCGAAATCGTCGGTTTTGAAGCCAGCTCACGTCCGTAGGTCCTGACATACGGTGTCCCTTGCCTCCCCTGCGTCGTCGTTTCATAGTCCTTCGCAACCAAACAAAAATGAAGGGTTTTTTCTTATGGCATCCTTCCACGTGTCGAGCAGCCATGAAACGCCCGTTGAAGGAAATTGCCGCTCTTTTTATGGGGGCATGGTAGAATCAATCAAGCAACAAATAAGCCCCCCCCAGCCCCACCGCATCGACCAGACGCGGGCTGATGTAGCGTTTAAGTTGTTGAGTTTTCCTCACAGAAGCTCTCTCCGATCGAACAGATGAAGCCGACAACCGTGCTTGGGAAACATGCCAAATACTGAACAAACAACACCAGGTCAAAGTTTGGGCACGGTCGGACAAACGGTCGAATACCGCGAAAACAAATACTAAAACACTAACAAGTTAAGCAACGGCTAATGCGGCATTCATGTACCTGCCCACAGATCATCGCCACCGGAGCTGGCGCAGCCCTCGCCCTCGACTTCGTCGCCTACGTGAGGGCGAACCAGCTGCAGTCAAAGAGGCCCGTCAAGGTGTGCTACTCTTCCGCCAGCCTGGCGCTCCTCCAGTTCGTGACCAACACTCTGCTCGCTGAATCCACCCCAGGCATTCACATCAAGACGGCCCTCACTCGTCACGACGACCTTGAGGTAACAGCTTGGCTATACGCACGGCTTGGAATTTGTCCCAACCAACAAAGCCATGTCCGTTGGGGTAATAGCCAGCAGTCGGTTTAAGCACGTACTGGTATTGGTAACACCCCGCCCCCGCCCCACCCCCCCCACAATGGTCAAATGATTAAGGAAGGCAACATATTGGTACCCCCCTCTCCCCCCCCTACTTCACGGGGTTTCGCAATTGCCGCAAGCAATGAAGGCATGGTCGGTGAAAACACGACATGCTCCGTCCCGGCATTGTTGGCATGCGAAGGTTTATGAACGTACGACCGCGGCCATGCATCAATATCGAGTACACTCCCCCTCCCCCCCTACCCTCCTCCCTCCCTCCCTCCCTAGGTTTTCCTATGCGTTAATATGTGTATGTATTGATATCGGTCTGCCTGCCTTTCTGCCTTTCTGCCTGGCTGCCTGCCTGCCAGCCAGCCTGCCTGCCTGCCTGCTTGCCTGCCTGCCTGCCTGTCTCTCTCTCACTCTCTCTCCCTCCTCCTGTCTACGCTTGTTGTTGTGATGCAGGTTTTTGACACTAAGGCGGGAGCTAAAGATGACTTAGCCATTGGACGCCTCAATGTCAAGGTGGGCTTGTACATAAATTGTCACTAGAATCCCCTCCCCATTCCCATCAATCCATCGTACTAGGGATTTGACTGCGCACGGGGCCTATGTAGGACTGCAACACTACTCGCGGCGCACCCACGGGGCAGCTCCACGGCATCCACATTGCTGTCTCCGCAAAGTGCCACGTTGCCACGACTGTAAAGTGTATCAAAAGTAACTCGACCCTGTTGTAGCTATGCAACAAAGTACGCACAAAGTACCGAATCCCGCTCCACAAACGAGTTTAAGCAGGATGCAGCTCATCCTTCGTGCACCTCGCTGAGGGCCCCAAGACGTTTCGCGCTTGGTTCTCGCAACGTCTGTCTGATGGGCGAAAACTCGATGCGTTCAGTCCCGGTAGCGTAGGAATGCTAACCTCCATGGTTCTTCGAACTGAGGCCATGCTTGAAATGCTGATTAGCGCCGCGTCTCCGCCGTCCCCCTACCCTGCTGCAGTCAATCGTGGACGAGGTTTCCGATGATACGGAGGTCTACTTCTGCGGGGGGGGCGCCATCAACGTCCTTCTCAGGAAAGAGTGTGACAGGCGCAAAATGAAGTTTACCGGTAGTGCCGTTCAGTAAGGTACTGTTGTTCAACCGTCTACTCAAATTCAGTTGTCTACTGCTGTTAAGTAGTCTACTGATTGTTGATAGTAAGTGGTATACTGCTGTCGAGTAGCCTGTTGCTGCTCAGTAGTTAACTGTTGCTCAGACGCGTACTGCTATTCAGTAGTATACTGCTGTTCAGTAACGTACTGCTGTTGGCTGTCGTAAATGGGGGGGGGGGGTAATCATACCATTGACGTGAAGGCCGTAGTCTTAACACCCTGCTTCTAGCATCCCAGCAAGGCCGGGACGGATCAGGTGGGGTTTCCACTGGCCCGTCGGAAAAGAGAGAGGGGGGAGGTGTCACCAGTAAGCTCTTTGAACGGATGACTCTAGTGTGTGTTACCAGTAGCTTCTTTTATGGGCACAAACGGTTGTGGAGGGCCGGGAAGGGGGCGAAATCTGACCGTGGATGGCGGTAGTCATAACGCCTTTAACGGGAGGAATAGTTTAACATACTTCGGTCACATAAACAGAAAGGAGCTCGGTGCAGGCGTGGCGCTAGGTTTAAGGCGAAGACGGGGGCGGCCGCGAAGGCGGGGGGGGGGGGGGGGGGGGGGGGGCGTATGGGGAACTTGTAGAGCATCATAGAAGAAGCTATTGCTTGGAGAGCTCGAAAGCGTAAGGAGGCTATATCACCTGTCGAGGTATTGTTAATAACTCTAACGCATTTAGATTTTTGTGGCCCGGCGGGGGAGGGAGGGGAGGGAGATGGACGGGCGCAAAATATTCTACCCGCATGCAAAATACAATTACCGTATGAACCAACGATAAACTGTGAGGTGGACGGGAGCAAGAGGTATGCCGCACGTGTTGTGTTTACCTCAATGTCAGTGTCTTCTTACTTCCCTTTATTACGAGTACTGCGATTGATACTCATAACCAGGTATAAAGTAGATAGTATATAGTATATATCGCGCGTCGGTGAAGTAGCTACAGTACCTCTGACCGACAGACTATTGTTTGCAAACTGTGCTTGTTGAAGCTACATGGAGTATACCACCTCGGCAAGAATTAACACCGTAGTCGTGGGCAAAAGGCTCGGAATTTGGTTTTTGTTTCGCTTCCGTAACCTTGGTTCCTTCTATTCGGGAGGATAGTTGCTGCTATCGGCGTTGAAGCTCCGGGGGGGAGCGTGGTACGTTCGAGATAGCGCTCACTTGTTGCCTGTCGTAGTTTCTGGTTGACGCGGCTCCTTGACCCACAGTTGTCTGTGCGTGGACGTCATTCCTGTTTTTGCAATATGAAACAAGACCTAGGCGGTGGATTTGCTTAGTCGGGTTTCACTTTCAGGCGACTCAAAATGTTTTTGTTCTTTTTTTCCGGTAAGATATAGAGCTCATCTCGCAAGCGGTTAAGAGCCTCTGAACACACACATACATGGTGCAAATCTACCGTGCGAGTAGCACCGGGTGGAGATGTTTGTGAGCAAATTTAAGCGCAGAAGCTCATGCCCGGCACATTGTCAGGTGGAAAAAGGTGGTTGGTTATAATAATGCCGTGTGTACGATACCCTGCTGATCGGCTATAGACGTACAGTGCTGAGGGCACTTCAAAGGAAACGACTAATGATGCGTCCTCGCACGTTGTGTTTGTGATACCCATGCGTCTGTTTGGTGCCTTTACGCGTGTGCGCGTGAAAATGATATGTGTTCGTTTGGTGTTTTCGACATGGAGTTTACAACTGTGCAGTTTTTACACGTATCATATCGTGTTTGCGTTGGGCATATTGTACCCGTGCGTTCGGGTTAGAATATATATGTACCCCGGGTCTAGCGTTGAGTGCATACGCGTGCGTTGAGTACGTGATACTGGTGACGTTGGGTTTTTTCTGCTCGACCACTACTATATGCCGAACACCCGTGAGTTGGGTATATATTACGCACCTGTGAATGGGGTTACGTTTGTGCGCGGTGTACTGCATGCTATAATACCTGCGCGTAAGGATTATCTATGTCTGTGTGGTAGGTACATGATACTCACACGTGATATTGGGACGGGATTTGTTTTGTCTGCGCGCATCGGCGGGTTGCTGTTGCCGTTAAGGTTTTAGGCAGCATACATATGAAGTGTAAGAGCAGGGCGTAAACACTACCATTACACTGGCTGGTACTGTGTTCATGTGCAAGTATGGCCTCTTTTTGTGCACGCGTGTGTCATATGCTTTTATACAACAAACATGTCGCCGTTTGCTACACGGGAAAAGCTCTCACGTGGTGCTGCTGCGGCGGCGCAATTTATTTACTTCGAAAAGGTGTTGCTTTATTAATATTATTGTTGTTCTTCCTACGGTGCTGTCTTACGGGATCGATATGTGGGCCGCTGGGTGCTATCATCGGTAGCACGCCGATTTGCTTTTTTTTTGGGGGGGGGCGGTGCCCCTGGCAGGTTCTCTCTTGTGTGGTGGTGGTGTGGAGGACACACCGTGGTGGGTCGGTGTCTCGGGTATTGACGGAACGGACAGAGGTACCTCGCTGGTGGCATTGAACTTGTGTATAATGAGGCGGTACTATCTAGGGGAAGGGGACCTGGTATCCAGAGGTTTCCCTTGATATACTTCTACTTTTTGGGAACGTTGAAGTTTGAGTGATCAATGTAAAAGGTCATGCTGCACGTAATGATATTAGCATAGTAGGTGATCTTCACCGATGACGACAAGGCCGCTGCAGCTGCGATATTGCAGGTTTTGCCCTACTCCTTGCACAAAAATGCCGCATCTTCCACATAATTCAGACAAACATCACCCTGTTGACGCTGATAAGCTACACTGTAGTTCCAAGGCTAGTCGCCGACCTATATCCTTAATTAGGACACACACCCTGTTATACGCGCAATCGGAGTATCACACACAGCTAATCGATCGGGTACACCCGATCGACCGATAGCCGTTATCGGGTACCCGTTATCGAGTACCCCTTGAACGCACAGTCCCACAATGACTCGATACGACATCTCATTGGTCGAAACCACACCGCATCCGAACGCAGCCGCATGTCCATCGGGTGCACCCGATTATGGCTGAACAAGCCCTCGAAATGTACCCGACTCGCATACAAGCCACTCGATTATGGCCGGACTACTCGACCACCAGCCCACACGCATACACGCACGTGCAGCGGGCGCGAACTCGCGCCACGTCACGAGGCAGGGCATTGTTTTGTTATTTCCTCTCGGAGCTCTTTTTCCGGAGCTCTTTTTTGTGGACCATGAAGTCGCAGTTGGCACCCCTACACACAAGGCACAGAAGCGCATCTATGCAGACGGTTTAGACATAGATCACAGACTACCTGGGCTCGGACACGGCACGAGTAGGGCTAAGGATTCAGATGTTCCTTTCCAAATGGCACAGGGAGATATGTTCGTGGCGTGGCGCGCCGGAGAAATGTATTGCCGCCACCTGTCACATCACACCCCGAGAAATGATTTGATCAAACGATTTGAGTCAAATGATTTCCTAGGTCTCGCTAACAAGTGCCCTTCAGGGACGCCGTTTTCAGGAAAAAAAGCTCTGTGGGCCGTGATTGTACCTTTCTTACATGGGAATTAGTTTTGCGATGGCCGAAATCCAGCAGTCCTGTACACAGCAGTGCTTCATGTTATGTGCGTGGAGTCTCATGTATATTCGTGCACGTGTTGCGTTTTGTTGACAATTTTGTGTGTGTGTACTCCGCTGGCACTGATGTTCCTCGTGACGCCGTCCCTGGTCGCCGTCCAACACGGGAAAAATATTTGCGGTGCGGAACGGACACAACATCGTATTCCGGGTGCTGTCAATATACTAAGTATACTTCATATAGGTGCTGTGAAGAGCGATGCCGTGGACCCGAAAATACTTCGTCCAAGACGGATTTAATTTCGCATTCATAGATGCGCTTCTGTGCGTGCGTGTGTAGGGGTGCTAACTGCGACTTCGTGGTCCACAAAAAAGAGCTCCGGAAAAAGAGCTCCGAGACGAGAGAACAGACAATGCCCCGCCTCGTGACGTGGCGCGAGTTCGCGCCCGCTGCACGTGCGTGTGTGCGTGTGGGCTGGTGGTGGAGTAGTCCGGCCATAATCGAGTGGCTTGTATGCGAGTCGGGTACATTTCGAGGACTTGTTCAGCCATAATCGGGTGCACCCGATGGACATGCGGCTGCGTTCGGATGCGGTGTGGTTTCGACCAATGAGACGTCGTCCTGAGTCGTTGTGAGACTGTGTGTTCAAGGGGTACCCGATAACGGCTATCGGTCGATCGGGTGTACCCGATTTCGGCTTTTGCTCTTTTTTTCCAAAATAATTCAGACCATCTGTATAATGGAGTGTCCTCCGTAAAAGGAAAATTAACAGATTCGACGTGAAACCAGGTCATAGTTGAGGTGAAACGAGGTGATATATATCAGATGTCACACTCACGTCAAGGCCATCGTAGATGGGCGATAATGTTGTTGTTGTTGTTGTTCTCACATTAACTCGCATAATCAAGTCCGTGGTCACAGGACAGGCTCCAGTCACTCTGGAGCTGAGGAATACCCCAGGGAAAAACACACACAACCCAAGGTGGTACACGCATATATCACAGCTGACGCAATTCATGCCTCCACCAGAAACATATAAAAGTGAAATCGGGAGTCAGTCTACGATGTGCCAGGTCCAGGCCGGTGCATACGTCTCACTACTCACGCCTGGAGAAACCAAATATTCCGATTGCCACCCAAGGAAGACTACCACGTATATTTAACACGTAGTATCTATCACTACGCATACGCACGACAGGCATAAGTCAATTGGAGAAAAAGAAACAAAGAAAAGAAAAGAAGATAAAGGAAAGAAAATAAAAGAGAAGAAAAAACGAAACAAGACGAAAAAGGCAAGCAAAGAGAAGAAAAAGACAAGAAAAGCAAGAAAAGACAAGGCAGGAAAGCAAGGAAAGAAGAAGAGAAAAAAGAAAAAAAGAAATAGATAAAGAAAAGAAAGAAGAATGTTATACTAGCAGACCCTAGGAACTGGCTAAGGATGGCATTGGACTAACAGAGGGTATCACGTCCATCATCAATGGCACCTGGGAGAGAACGCAACATGGCGAAGAAGTCAGGGCGGTCTTATGCTATCTTGTGATGGCCATTAGAAAGCCCACAACTTTCAATACGATGATGGCCAAACCCAGACTTCAGTCTCTTGGGCAAGACGCTCCCCCTTCCGCCCCTCCCCCCCTCCTCCCTTTCCCCCTCCCCCCTCCCCCCCCTCCCCCCTCCCCCCTTCCCCCAGTCCCCTCCCCGCCCCCCCCCCTTCCCACTCCCCCCGGCCGCTTAGAGATGCCAACGGTGGATAACGCTGCCGCAGCCTTTGCGCGTCGCTCTGCAGCTTTGCGTCTCTCCGTTTCATGCCAATTTCGCATGAACAACTCGGCTCCCTCCTCTACTCTTCGAAACCATCTGCCAGCCTTCTGAGCAGCCTTTCGCCATCCTTCGAATTTCATTCCAAAAACCGACATATCCTCCTCCAGATGATCCATCCAGCCTTTCTCTTGCCCCCCTGAGTAGCCTTTACCCCCAACAAACTCCCCAAACATCACCCTCTGTGGCAGACGCTCCTCCCCAATGCGTGCCACGAATCCCGCAAACAAAATGCTCCGTTTGCGCACTATCACCTCAACGCTCTCGGAATCTGTCTGGGCAAGCGCGTCGGCGTACGATAGGGTGTGGTCGGCGCGCTTCCGTTTCCGCCATCCAAGGCCTCGGAGGAGCATGGAGCGGTGAACCCGACGTAGCCTGTCATAGTCAGGCATTTTCGGGCTCCACGTCATGCAACCGTACAGCAGTGTCTCGACCACCTCAGCTTTCAGCAACCGCACCTTCAACCGTAAACGCACACCCGGGCGATCATAGATTTCCATCTTGTACCGCTGGAAACACGCCCAGGCCCTCTGAAGACGCCGCGTTATTTCAGTGCTAAGGTTTCTGTCTGCGGTGATAGCCCCGCCCAAGTATACAAACCGGATTGTTTGTTTGTAAACCTGGCCGGCTGCATTGATCGTGAAGGACACCTTCCCCCCGCTTTTGGTTTCCAGGCACATTATCTCTGTTTTTGCCTCGGATACTGTAAGCCCGAACGACGAACACGCAGTCACGATCGTCGTCATCATCCTCTCCAGACCTTCTGATGATCGCGATACGATGCCCGCATCGTCCGCGTACAGCATACCCCACAATCTCTGCACCCCCTCCCCCTCCTTCCCCCTCCGTCCGTCGACTTTGCCTGTGCGTGAAGTGCCCTTCTCGCCTTCCTTCTTTCGTTTAAGCTGCACCATGTTGTCCGTGATGGCTGCATCAGCGAGGAAGCGTTTCTCGGCCACACGCAGTACCGCAGTGAAAAACATGTTGAACAGCAGTGGCGCGAGCACGCATCCTTGCCTGAGACCTTGCCCCACGTCGAACTTATCCGAGCACTCTCCATCATCCAGCCGCACGCATGCTTGCATACCGTCGTGGAATTGGCGGATGACGGCGAGCATTCTCGATGGCACGCCAAAACGAGCAAGGACATCCCACAAAAGGCTTCGGTCGACGGAGTCGTATGCTTTGGTGAGGTCGATAAAGCACATGTACAAGGGGGTGTCCTTCTTCCGCGCCAGTTCCTGCAGTCGTCGTACTACGAACATCATGTCCACCGTCGAGCGTTGGGGTCTGAACCCACACTGTTCCTCCGGCAGAATGTTCTCGCGTTCGCAATAGTCACTCAGGCGACCCGCGATGACTTTGAGGAGTACTTTACCGGCGTGAGCCACGAGGGAGATGCCACGATAATTGCCACACTCAGTCCGATCTTTCTTCTTGTGAAGCACCTTAATCGTAGCATCTTTCCATTGTTGGGGTACGCCACCCCCCTCCACACAGCGACGATGATATCGTGGAAGTTTCCGAGGGTGTTGAGTTCTCCTTCGTCGGCCAAAACCTTCAAGAGCTCGGCCGGGAGACCATCGGGCCCTACCGCCTTTCGGTTCGCCAGCGCCCGGATCGCCTCCTCTACTTCGTACCTAGACGGGACATCGTCCAGTGGTCTGCACGGGGGCCACTGCTTAAGCTCGCCCACAATGCTCGGATCAAGGGTCGGCGACTTGGTGTTGAGCAGTTTGTGAAACCACCTCACCCACCGCTCGCGGATGAGGACGTTATCCCGCAGCAATCGACCTTCCTCGTCCTTGATGTACTGCGAGTTAAACGTCCTCTTCCCTTCCACATCCATCCCCTTGAGGTGTTTGTAGAAGCCAAAATGATCACCTTCTCGGATACGCCCTTCGAGTTGGCGAACGTAATCTTCGAAGAACCTCCGAACAGCTTCCGCCCGCGTGCGTTTCAGCTGTTTGATGGTCGCCTTCAAGGCTTGCCGTAGACCACGATCGTTTGGAGCAGAACGGACCCGTTTCCTCGCGTCTTCTCTATCCTGCCATCGTGCATTCAACTCGGCTCTCGTCTCCTCAGTCGCACACCAGCCCCTCGGTACTTGTTTACGCCGAGTAATAATGTAGGTGACGGTGATGGGACATGCAGGACGCCGCCTATCTCACAACCCTGCACTACCTGCCGTGCCCTACCCTGCACTGCCCTGCCCTACCCTGCCCTACCTTGCCTAACCCTGTTACGTCTGTCTCTTAGCATTCTATCTAGGGAAATAATGCATAAGCATTGAGGCGAGCCAGCGAGCCATGAGGAGAGACCAACCAAAGACACCGGAACCCATGAGGGGCACGCTTCCCACCACCGACCAACCACGCATCCCACACTCGGAGCACTGCTGTCACTACTAGAGTCCATCAGCCAGGAATGTGTCGACCTTGAACTTGCGCGACCTTTTCCCGGTGGTCTTTTTTCCCCAAGACATGCTCTTTTGGCCTTCCATCGCTTTGCATGTTGACTTTTTTTTCCATTTTATTTTTCGAGTAGTTTGTTTTTGTTTCACCTTTTACCGTTCGACATAGTTTCTTTTTTCCAGTACGTAGCGACCTTGGTTATCCTTTAAAATCCTACGCGTTGAACCACGGGCTCCTCCGGGCCTCTGCTTTATGACCGACACGTTGAGACTGAAGCTTACCCAAGGCTTTGCGGCGGCAGCTTGTCGATATATTGTTTCCGCGTGCTCTCTCTTCGTGGGGCACTACTATGTCACGCGAACAAAGAAAGTGCTCCCCCATATACTGTTTGGTGCCATATTTGTCTCTACCTCTTCTTTTCCAACACTAAAACCGTTCCTATTCCAATTACAAGTGTGTCTTTGCCCAAGTAATTTGGGAGTGCGATGCTAAAAGCGTTCTGTCACCTAGAACAAATCCCCGCGAGTTTCATAACATCTTGCGCGAAATTTTCGCTGCTGGAAACCTATCAGCTATTTTGCACTCGAGCAATTCGAGCGGCCTGCCCCATTGCACCACACCTTACAACTACTGCAGCTTGCCGCCACGGAATAGAGGTACATGCAATAGTTTGCCCTACCCCACCCCCCCGAGTACGAGTTGCACGCTTCGGATGAAGGCAATAACTCGCTCTTGTTCTCCCTGACAGCGGTGCGCAACGTCTAGCTGTACTACTGCAGTAGACTCGTTCAACTAGCAGTAGTACCAAGTGTCCTTGTCGTGTGCTATAACATACGCGCTCTCCTAAATACCAGTACCTTCTGGTATTTGTACTGTGTTTCCTCAAGCACTGTTTTGCTTTTTTTAAGTATCGTAGCTGCGTATCATATAGTCTAGATGATAATTAAAAAAATATAAATACACTTCCAGCTGTGAGATCGAACATTTTGTCGAGACTCGTATTTGCAAGCTGCGTGTGATACTCCGATCGCGCGTATTACGGGTTGTGTGTCCTCATTAAGGATATAGGTCGGCGACTTCCCTTGCAACTACAGCGTAGGTATCAGGGTCAACAGGGTGATGGTAAAAAGTCTGTGCGCGGAAACTATAAACCCGAATATTGATATCCAACGCCGGCGGCCGTAGCTAGCGGAATTGAACCGCAGTAATCGTAACGGAAGTGGCTGGTGAGAATATGTGCGATCAAGAGTGCAGTGGGATCAATACGCGTGTAAAACCAGAACGAAAAACTCTCGATTGCGTCAAACCTAAGATTACCACGAAACCACCTATATTTCACCTCAAATTATATTATCAAATTAATTAGGTCTATACTCCCAAGCCTTTGATCAAGCAATTTAATGCTGAAACTAAGATAGAAATATCAGGTATCAAATTTTCTTATACAAAACTTTAAAACAACCAATCAATGCGTAATCCCACGATAGGGGTTGCACTTTTCGCGCCACGAAGACCCCGGGCAATTGAGTTCCTCATGTGTGTGAGGAACCGCCGGTCAACGAAGTAATTTCCCGAGTACATATCGTATTGTTTCAGGACTAAGGCATAGAAGCTTGGTCGGGTTGTGCGAACGAATGCCTTCGAAGTCATTTTTCGGGTGAGATGTTGAGTTCCTCGTGTGAGGAGCTCAGGGACTATCTGCTGCTGCAACCCTACCGTGGGATGGCTTCTATGTCGTTCCCCCAAGTTTATGTGCTTCCAAATCTTTGATCAAGCAAAATTATGGGGCTAGATACTCTCGTTCTCAACATGCCTCAGGCAAAATGAAAATTCGTGCAACCATTAGGATCAATGCAGACCCGAGCTTGATTATCGGACATTGATACGAGCACATGGTGAATCCTACATCCCTCCTGCCCGTGTGACGACTGTCATGATAATGCTCATTCGATCCTAGATTAGTCTAATAATAATGCAAACTCAAAAATACCATCCTCAAATAAATCTAATAAAAAAGCAAGAGCATCGCCTTCAACTATTATTATATTCCATGGCCCAAAATATGAGCCAAGATATGACTCCCTCACTCCGGAGTCAAACTCCCCAACTCTCCTCAACTCGGGAGTCAAGCCACATTTTATCCAACCAGTTCCGCGCTGGTTCCATGCCAAGCTCTCAACACGCGTTGGTATTACAGGACACCTTGATTAGGACAACGTGTGCTCTTCCAATTAACTATGGAAGCCAGCATTCATCATGTATATCTACCTACTCTACCTGTTCAAAGAAATCAAGCATCCTGCTAGCTCTACCTTCAATTCATATCACCAGGAGTCCATCGCAATACTACGGTGGTGGTGGTGGTGGTGATGTCCCGCGGTAAATCCGCGAGCTGAAAATAATAGGGCAGTGGCCAAAACAAGGTGCACCTTGTCGGTAAATGGTCAAAGTAAGGTGCAGGCTGGAACGGCACAAAACGCAAGACGCCTGAGGCTGAATAGAGCCACATGATTGGTCGAAATAGCATCGCACCCTCCATAGGCCGCCTTGTCGGACGGTGCACCTTGCAGAGGCCACTCCGCTCGCCACGCCACCTTGCTTGGTCGCCGGCGGCACCTTGTTTTGGCCACCGCAAGCTAGGCTGTTCGCTCAAACGACCAACCCATGTCAGCCCTCTCGCCAACACCGCGCAGGTGACGTGGACGCATACGTCCACACGCACGCGCATGCGGACGAACTTTTGGGGCCGCAGGATTCTCTCTCTCTCTCTCTCTCTCTGCCTCACACCACACCACACGCGCACCACACGTACACCAAAAGCACCATGAGCGCCGTAGGCGCCGATGGGCCGCCCGCACCACAACATCATCTCCTGCACCAACGGCTGTGACTGCGTTTGTGGTCCAGTTTGAGCAGTTGTTGTCCAGCACAGAGTACATTTCACCACTACTACGAAACTACCAATACACCTAGACTCTGCTGTAGCTGCTACTACTGTTTGTGTAGACCAGAGTCTAGATCTCATATGTAGTCCACTTGAGAGCCGTATGTAGATATACCCACTTTTGTTTCGCCCTATATCGTTACAATTGTAGCGGCGCGCCCTGCGACAGCACACCCGTTCCCTGCGATTGTAGCGGGTATAGACTACTGCAGCGCTATCTCCAAATTCGGGCCTACACGCGAGTGTCCAAGTACCGAAAGTGTACTCGCCAGGAAGGGACGGCGGGTTTGCGTCTGTTTGTTTCCGTGATTTTTGTCATCCACGCCGCTCGAAATGGGCCAGGAGGGAGAGAGATGAACGGCAACCATTGGCAAACTTGTCAACCACGAGCTACGCTTGCTGTACAGGTCTAAATACTTCAAAGTACGATATAGGGCGAAACAAAAGTGGGTATATCTACATACGGCTCTCAAGTGGACTACATATTGGCCTGCAGGAAACTCGACGGCCCGGCAACACGAGATTCAGTGCAGCCGGATACCAAGTTTTTTGCTCAGGTCAGGAAAAAACAGCAGCGAGGCAAGGGCTGTACGGAGTAGGTCTAGCAGTTAAGGACTCAATATGCCGTAAGTCTAGGTTCACCCAGCAGTTCATTGACGAACGGCTTATGTCTATGCGCTTTGAGTTGGATGGTCGATGCGATGCTGTTAATTTCGTCGTTGCGTACGCCCCAACTGATTGTACCAAAGACACCAAGCTGAAAGGTATTTTCTGGCAAAAGCTGGAGGACCTGGTTGAACAGATCCCCACTAAAGAGTGTTTGTTTGTACTGATGGATGCTAACGCGCGAACTGGGCAGAGGATGGAAGGGTGCGGTGATGATGAAAGTAGGGTGCTTGGAGCATACGGACGAGATGCTCGTAGCGATAATGGCAAACGACTTTTGTCGTTCGCTACCAATTGCAAGCTAGCTCTCACCAACACATTTTTCAGCACGCTCAAGGGTGGGATATCGCATACGTACAACGGCACCAGCCCGAATGACCGTAAGAGGATAGACTACATCCTAACCCGCCAAGCCCATCGACCTAGAGTACATGATGTTAAAGTCATCCCACAGCCTCCGCCAACAGCTAAGGCCGATTCAGACCACAACATTGTGTACATCAAGGTCCGACTTAGTGGTCACTTTTCGTCCAACAGAAAAATGCTGAAACCCCCAAAACGCCGAGAATTCGACAGGCAGCTTTTTTTATCCGACGGAAAGCGTCGCCAACGAGTAATCGCGAGGGTTGTTTCCACTCTCAACCAACCTATCCAGCCCCGTAACACGTCTGGCATGGTTGAGTTTTTCACCACGACTATCATCGATGCTGTAGAGAAAGAGGTGCCACCTCCACCACGTCGCCACCGCCGGCATGGTTGGTGCGAGCCTGCCGAAACTTCGGCCGCTTTCAGAGTAGCATGGACAGCGAGGGAGGATGCGAGACAGTTCTTGCGTGCCAACCCCCGAGATAGTGTAGCGTGGAAGAAATTGAGATCTGCGTGTGCGAATCTGCAGGAAGTGGTTGCCGCAGGAGTACAAGCGTACTTTGAAGAGTACCTCGCCGAAACCGAGAGACTCCTAGCGAGTAACGATCAACGAGGGTTCTACAAGCACCTGAAGAGTACGGTGGGATTGCAAGGTACAAAAGCGAGGAGCGAGCAGTTTATTATGGACGAGGATGGCACGTTGTTGCGGGATCAAGCGCGAATTCGTGAACGATGGGCGGGGCACTACCACAAACTCTTGAACACGAAATCGCTGAAACTCGATCCCACGATCATCGACCTCTTGCCACCGCGACCGCTTAAACTATCGCTTGGAGATGAACCATCCATGGACGAGATGACGGATGCGATTAAGGGCATGTCAAATTGGAAAGCCGTTGGACCAGACGGTCTCCCGGTCGAACTACTAAAACTTGACCACCCCGCTTTCGTCCAGTGTTTTCACAATATCCTTGTCAACGTGTGGGTAACGGGCGAAGTCCCCCAGCAATGGAAAGATGCTATCATCAAGACCCTTCACAAAAAAAAGGATCGAACTGATTGCAACAATTACAGAGGGATCTCGCTTGTTGCCCACGCAGGCAAAATATTGTTGAAAATCGTTGCGTCCCGCCTTAGCAACTACTGCGAGGCGGAGGAAATACTTCCTGAAGAACAGTGCGGCTTCCGTCCCGCACGGTCGACGGTCGACATGCTGTTTGTCGTGCGCCGGTTGCAAGAGCTCGGACGACAGAGGAAAATCCCCCTGTACATGTGCTTCATCGATCTGCAGAAAGCGTACGACTCTGTCGACCGGGAACTGTTGTGGGAGGTACTCACACGCCTTGGCGTACCAACCAAGATGCTTACAGTTATCCGCAACTTCCACGAAGGCATGCGGGCTCGCGTGCGTGCGGATGACGGCGAGCACTCGGATTGGTTTAATGTCACCCAGGGGCTGCGGCAAGGCTGCGTGCTATCACCGTTACTGTTCAACGTGTTCTTCGCTGCTGCGATACACGTCGTGCTGGTACGCTTCAGCAAAGACGAAAGCATCGTAAGGGATTTGGTTCACCTCGAAGAGGACAGTGCAGTCGGAAAAGAGGAACCGTTGGCATGCGTGCAAAGGGCTGTGTGGGGCATGTTGTACGCAGATGACGCAGGAATTGTTTCGAAGTCGGCGGAAGGCCTTGCTAAAATGATGACAGTCATCGTGACTGTCTTCGAAGCAGCAGGCCTCACGGTATCGGAAAAGAAGACAGAGACGATGCTGCTACGAACACCGGACCAGACATCCCTCGCCCCACCGCTCGCGATCGAAGCATCAGGCCAGAGGTATAAACAGACGACCCAGTTTTTATACCTAGGCGGCATTATCCACGAAAGCGCTGACCTCTCGCTCGAAATCGAACGACGGATCCGTCTCATGCGGGCATGCCTCAAACGGTTTGGCCCGGAATTGTATGACAGGACGACCGCCCCGCTTAGTCTGAAAGTCCGCATGCTGAAGGCCGAGGTCATTGAGACCCTGCTGTACGGGTGTGTGACGTGGACCCTCAATGCGGACCACTTCGCCAAGCTCCGATCAGCCCACCACGAAGTCCTTTTGCGAGTCATTGGCTTCCAGCGCCGATTACGCACCGACCACACCACCCTCTCGTACGCGAAGGCCCTCAGGATGACACGATGCGAGAGCATCGAAACGACCATCCGTAAACGGCGGCTCTTCTTTGCCGGGGCCCTGGTGCGACAACACAAGGGGCGACTGCCCCGTCGGTTGATGTTCGGGACGATCGCTGGTGGGGAGAACCCGAAACCAGGCGGACAACTTAAGACTTGGCCTAGAGCCATAGCTGAGGACCTTAGGGTGTTCAAAGCCAACGAGGGATCAACGGAACACTCCCCCTTAGTTTTTGGAGTTGGGACCGCGCTGTGGCCCACTGCAGCAAAAAAGATGGGCAAGTGGTACCGGGGGGTCCTCGAAGCAGCTGAACGGTTCATGGGCAGGTGGCACGAGGATGAGGCAAAGCTGAGTAGACAGCGCCGCGCATCCGCCGTGGGTGGTGTCGAAGGGAACGGGGGGAGGGGGGGCAGCAGGAGGGGTAGAAGGAACACCGCCCAAGGGTATGGGGGCAGGGGGGGGGACAGGAGGAGTAGAAGGGAAACCGCGGTAGATGAAAGTAGGAAGGAGACCGCAGACAGGGTAGCAAGGTACCAGGCCGACTAGTAGGTGGAACCTTTCTATCTATGCCACTCGTACCGCCAACTGCTGCGGCTGCTCGGAATGTGATGTCTTGGTACTTTGATTTTTCCGTGAATTTATTTATTTTATTTTGTTTTATTTTTTTTCTTTCCCCTTCTTATCCTTATGAAGGGAGTCTTGCATGGTGGGTAGGTGACGAGCCTGTTTTATTTGGCCCTCCCAGTCTTCCTTCTTCTACTTGTTTCTTTTTTCCGGGGTATTTTTTCCCTTTCTTTCCCCCTTGCATGTCCATTTTGGCTAATGCTCGGGGTATGTTTCTATCTCCCGTGCTTTGGCTCCCCTTTTTATTTATTTATTTATTTTGTCTTGGTTTCTTTCGTTGTTTCTCTCTTTTACAAGGTATTTTGGTTTAATGAGAAGAACACAAAGGGGGGAGGGGGGGAAACAGGAGGAGTAGAAGGAAAGCCGTCCAAGGGAATGGGGGCAGGGGGGGCAGCAGGAGGAATAGAAGGGAGACCGCGGTGGACGAAGGCCGGAAGGAGATGGCAGACAGGGTAGCAAGGTATCAGGCCGACTAGTAGGTACATAGCACTTTTCGTCTTTCTCTGGGGTATTTTTTTCCCCTTTGTTCCCTCCTTGCGTGTCCAGGTTTTTGGCTCGTGTTCGGATTATCTTATTTTGGTTTTACTTTACTTTATTTTATTTCATTTTATTATGTTTTTTTTTTCCGAGCTTTGGCTCTCCTTTGCGGTTGGGTTGTTTCTTTGATTTCCCCTTCATTTTGTTTGTTTCATTTTTTGTTTTATTTTTATCTTTGTTTTTATTTGTTTTCTTATTTTGTTTTTTGTTTTTTGTTTTTGTTTT
The DNA here is from genome assembly GCA_012845835.1 of Undaria pinnatifida. Lineage (NCBI taxonomy): Eukaryota > Phaeophyceae > Laminariales > Alariaceae > Undaria > Undaria pinnatifida. Next base: position 5,489,369 of record JABAKD010000017.1, on the reverse strand, counting down.
TGTTTTTGTTTTGTTTATTTCGTATTTCTCTCTTCCAATGTATTTCTGTTGCTGACGTATGTATGTTGTGCCTGTCGTACCCAGTACTAGGGCATGACATTGCGTTGTCGAATGCATTACGATGCATTATCTCTGTGTCGTGGCTTGTGACCACAGAGCTGATCTTTCTAGGGTGAAGAATCAGTACGGACACTGGGTGTGCTGGATGTCGACGAGTAGAAGAACGGTTTAATGTGAAGAACACACACACACACACACATATGAGATCTAGACTCTGGTCTACACAAACAGTAGTAGCAGCTACAGCAGAGTCTAGGTGTATTGGTAGTTTCGTAGTAGTGGTGAAATGTACTCTGTGCTGGACAACAACTACTCAAACTGGACCACAAACGCAGTCACAGCCGTTGGTGCAGGAGATGATGTTGTGGTGCGGGCGGCCCATCGGCGCCTACGGCGCTCATGGTGCTTTTGGTGTACGTGTGGTGCGCGTGTGGTGTGGTGTGAGGCAGAGAGAGAGAGAGAGAGAGAATCCTGCGGCCCCAAAAGTTCGTCCGCATGCGCGTGCGTGTGGACGTATGCGTCCACGTCACCTGCGCGGTGTTGGCGAGAGGTCTGACATGGGTTGGTCGTTTGAGCGAACAGCCTAGCTTGCGGTGGCCAAAACAAGGTGCCGCCGGCGACCAAGCAAGGTGGCGTGGCGAGCGGAGTGGCCTCGGCAAGGTGCACCGTCCGACAAGGCGGCCTATGGAGGGTGCGATGCTATTTCGACCAATCATGTGGCTCTATTCAGCCTCAGGCGTCTTGCGTTTTGTGCCGTTCCAGCCTGCACCTTACTTTGACCATTTACCGACAAGGTGCACCTTGTTTTGGCCACTGCCCAAAATAATATACCACGTGGACGATCGAAATCTCTTTCCGCCCCACCACCAGCTCAAAGATAAAAATCTCAAATTTCCTTGTCAAACGCTCTCTAAAACAACAAATATCTCGCTCGTATACTACTGCTGTGCGTTCGTTCGTACATGACGTGTTACCACCTGTGGATAGTTTAAGCCTCATATTTATCTAGACCCTTTTCCCCCTGATCACGCGGTCTGTACGTTATTAGGGGGTGGGGGTGGGGGGTGAACACAATCCTGTCATCCACTTTTGCCCGGAAAATACGTCAGTAAACTGCGATTCACATATCTGGTACCACAGGTACTGTATTGATACAGGCGTAACACCAGATAGGGTTGAAAATTCAGTTAGTGTGATAAAAACGCAACAACCCTGTCCATCACCTCTCGTTGTTGCAACGAAAAAATTGAGCACGGGTTCATTCGTATATGTCGACATGCACACGCGTCCGCATATAACTACTATTATAGCTTGTGCTGCCGGGGTTGTAACGGGGACCACTGATAGGGACGGCCCACGCTATCTCTACAGTGGGATCCGGAGGGGGCGCCAGCTAGCGTTGGGTTGCGAAAGCAACTGAGTTAAATCGACAGAACGACGCGTACGAAAAAACGTGGAAGTGTGTTGAGCTTAAGCTTTATTTCGCCCCATCCGCCGGAGGATGAAAGAAAAGAAAAAGAAAAAAAGGACACGTGAACTTTTCCCGGCCAACCCGACCAACAAAAAAAATACACCACCACGACGACGTACCAGATCAGGATGACACCATGCGAGAGCATCGAAACGACCATCCGTAAACGGCGGCTCTTCTTTGCCGGGGCCCTGGTGCGACAACACAAGGGGCGACTGCCCCGTCGGTTGATGTTCGGGACGATCGCTGGTGGGGAGAACCCGAAACCAGGCGGGCAACTTAAGACTTGGCCTAGAGCCATAGCTGAGGACCTTAGGGTGTTCAAAGCCAACGAGGGATCAACGGAACACTCCCCCTTAGTTTTTGGAGTTGGGACCGCGCTGTGGCCCACTGCAGCAAGAAAGGTGGGCAAGTGGTACCGGGGGGTCCTCGAAGCAGCTGAACGGTTCATGGGCAGGTGGCACGAGGATGAGGCAAAGCTGAGTAGACAGCGCCGCGCATCCGCCGTGGGTGGTGTCGAAAGGAACGGGGGGAGGGGGGGCAGCAGGAGGGGTAGAAGGAACACCGCCCAAGGGTATGGGGGCAGGGGGGGGGACAGGAGGAGTAGAAGGGAAACCGCGGTAGATGAAAGTAGGAAGGAGACCGCAGACAGGGTAGCAAGGTACCAGGCCGACTAGTAGGTGGAACCTTTCTATCTATGCCACTCGTACCGCCAACTGCTGCGGCTGCTCGGAATGTGATGTCTTGGTACTTTGATTTTTCCGTGAATTTATTTATTTTATTTTGTTTTATTTTTTTTCTTTCCCCTTCTTATCCTTATGAAGGGAGTCTTGCATGGTGGGTAGGTGACGAGCCTGTTTTATTTGGCCCTCCCAGTCTTCCTTCTTCTACTTGTTTCTTTTTTCCGGGGTATTTTTTCCCTTTCTTTCCCCCTTGCATGTCCATTTTGGCTAATGCTCGGGGTATGTTTCTATCTCCCGTGCTTTGGCTCCCCTTTTTATTTATTTATTTATTTTGTCTTGGTTTCTTTCGTTGTTTCTCTCTTTTACAAGGTATTTTGGTTTAATGAGAAGAACACAAAGGGGGGAGGGGGGGAAACAGGAGGAGTAGAAGGAAAGCCGTCCAAGGGAATGGGGGCAGGGGGGGCAACAGGAGGAATAGAAGGGAGACCGCGGTGGACGAAGGCAGGAAGGAGATGGCAGGCAGGGTAGCAAGGTACCAGGCCGACTAGTAGGTACATAGCACTTTTCGTCTTTCTCTGGGGTATTTTTTTCCCCTTTGTTCCCTCCTTGCGTGTCCAGGTTTTTGGCTCGTGTTCGGATTATCTTATTTTGGTTTTACTTTACTTTATTTTATTTCATTTTATTATGTTTTTTTTTTCCGAACTTTGGCTCTCCTTTGCGGTTGGGTTGTTTCTTCGATTTCCCCTTCATTTTGTTTGTTTCATTTTTTGTTTTATTTTTATCTTTGTTTTTATTTGTTTTCTTATTTTGTTTCTTGTTTTTTTGTTTTTGTTTTTGTTTTTGTTTTTGTTTTTGTTTATTTCGTATTTCTCTCTTCCAATGTATTTCTGTTGCTGACGTATGTATGTTGTGCCTGTCGTACCCAGTACTAGGGCATGACATTGCGTTGTCGAATGCATTACGATGCATTATCTCTGTGTCGTGGCTTGTGACCACAGAGCTGATCTTTCTAGGGTGAAGAATCAGTACGGACACTGGGTGTGCTGGATGTCGACGAGTAGAAGAACGGTTTAATGTGAAGAACACACACACACACCAGATACCATCTATAAATGGTTGTTGTTATTGTTGTCTTACATTAACTATTGTAATAAAATCCAGAGTCCGTGGTCACACAAAGGTGCTGGCGCCCTAGGAAGATTCGAAACACCCAAAATGAAATCAAATTCGTCCGGGAAATACTACTCGTACGCTTTCCCGCCTAAAAAACGCACGATACAAAAAAAGGCGCACAAGTGAAAAGGTCCAATGTGCAAACTGAACTGATATGGCCTCGGGTATCCACTCAACAACAACAGCGTAGAGTTCCCCCGTTCCCACAACTAACCAACTCGCGGTTACAAACTACAGCGGTCGGGATGCCTGCACCGTACGAACCGCACGGAAATCGTGAGTATAGACGAGCGTACCTGCTGTTTGGAGTGCTGTCAGAGTGACGACCCGCGGGCATGCAGTGAAACAAGAGCAATCGAAGCTAAAACCACAATACAAACATCAATGATCGCCCCTCCTTCCCGAGTTATATGACAGGTTGCAGGGCAGCTTCGACGCCCGTGGCTGAAAATTGAAATTTGCGGCGGGTCGTTCCCCATGAATGGTATAGACTAGGCCGCTAATACCACAAACAATGCCGTGATCATTTCCAACGACCAGGATCAGAAGTCATGTTTTCGGCGGTAACCATTTTTCTCAACTTTTTTGGAACTGTTGAAACTAAATCAACTAAAGTGCTAACTCACATCATATTCGACAGAAAATTCGGCTATCACAGGCAAGCGCTGCGCGTCAAACATCAGTACTATGAGTAGCAATCGCTCATCTCTCAAAAAATCAGCATTTCAGTTCGTAGTTGCGCTTGATAATATGCAGATTATCAACCGCTAAGTATACCAGTTGTAGTATAGCATCAGTCGACTGATCCTACCTCGAGTGAGCGCCGCTCGTATTTTGGCACGGGCGTACAGAACTCACAGAAGTTCCGAGTGGGTATAAAATTGCTGTACCCGTACCCCGGGTATTGTGCGCACGGGCGTACAGAACTTCCAATAGTTTCGGGCACGGGTATTTTTGTCGTACAGAACTTCCAGAAGTTCCGGGTACGGGTATGAATGTCCTACAGAACTCACAGAAGTTCTTTGTAGGGTAATACGCGGGGTACACACCTCGGGTACGGTTTGTGAGTACCCTACTGAACACAACCTTAAAAAATGTCATTACTATAGTTACGTGATGTTGAACTTTGATGCTATTTTGTAAAGAAATTTTAAGGACGTCAGCCGTGAGTTCGACGAATTTTGGGTCAGTAACTCATCTTTGCAAGCTGCGTTGTTGGTACTTGTAATATACACTATGATGAGTTTTTATTGGGAGGTGTCCTATTTTTGGTCCACTATAATGGTAAGTAAGTGTTGGTATTTTTACTTTGGGTGGAGAATTTTGAGCTAGATCTAACATCGTCACATTTATTTTATAAATGTATTACTGTAGTTTCCACTGTTCTGCTCTATCATATGTATGGTAAGCGTTTTTTTTTTTTTTTTCTCTCCCCCGGGGCTTTCATATCGGGAAGAGTGCGATTACAGAATATTACTAGTTATCTTATATATTACTCTTAATACAGCATTCGAGAATTAATGTCGGTAACTCTCCCTCCCCAAAATTAGGAATTTGCACTTTGCTTTCGAAGTTGTATTATATTAATGCGCAACCCCCCGCCCGGAGAGGGGGGTTGTAGATGGGAATACCCCGGGGCTGCTCCGCCGGCAACCCCACGCTAACATCCGTATACACGAGTCAACTCCAAACCCAAATGGCGACATCGAACTCTCGACGCCAGCCAACAACCAACGACGAAGAATCGTTGGCAACTCGAAGAAGACATACGAGGCAACCGCCTATAACGTGCAGCATATAAAAAACCGTACACACGCGTGTAATAAATATGCTATAAAATATGCACGCCTGCACACACCATGCACATTACACAAATGCACTTACTTGCCAATATACGGATAATTCCCCTCTCCCACACTTTCAGATTGCGCCCTAAATCCGAGCCGATGCACTGCCACAACGTTCGCTGTTAACTATCAACATAATATCTGCGTAAAACAGTCATACGTACCCCCACCGCACGGAGGGATACTCAGATATTACACATGCTGAAGAAAAAAAACACAACAACGAACACCCCTTGCATCACGCTATAACACTGATGCGGCTAGCACCCACCGCAAACCTGCGCAATCTACGAAACCCCGTCGCATCTTCAGCGAAAACGGGTACGTTTACAAAAACAGTAACAAACACGCGCAACGTTACTGCGACCGATTAACTCCCCCTCCACTGACTCCCTCAAAAGCACGGGCGGGTGGGTGGGAGCTTAAACTAGTCTGTATCACACCTTGGACCTGTAAGCTCTGACTCTTCTCCCCTACGGGCTCCGCGTGCAGAACGTCGCCTACACAGCTGGACTAGGTGTGCCCAATGCTATCGCTCATACGACTATGAATTACCGCATTGATCTGATTGGTCAAACTTCTTACGTACGTACAAAACCCATATTTTCTCATACTTCGATAATATTCTGCTTAGCACTTTGCTTTCGAAGTTGTATTATATTAATGCGCAACCCCCCGCCTGTAGAGGGGGGTTGGAGATGGGAATACCCCGGGGCTTCCCCGCCGGCAACCCCACGCTAACATCCGTATACACGAGTCAACTCCCAACCCAACTGGCGACATCGAACTCTCTACGCAAGCCTTCAGCACAAACTCCATATTACGAATGTAGTCCCACCCCCCCCGCCCCCCCCTACCCTCGAGTCGTAGAGTGCACACAGCATAACACACTTCTTTGTAATTCCGCGTTTGCCTAACTAGTCAACGACTATCGGCCCTCACGCTGCAACACCGCCGGTGTTGCACCCCCTGCCGACAAGTGCGTTGCGCCTCCAATCCTCAGGGAGTGCAAGGCGTACTCCTCCGCACGCACACCCGCCAACGCAACCACTTTCCGCAAGGCTACCGTCGCTTGATGTTGTGTCCACATGGACCATCTGCCATTACCAACGCCACACGCAACCAAGGGGGCCGAAGAGGGAAGAAACAAGTAACAAGACATCAATTCGATTATTAGATCGACGGCGCCGCCACCTTCCCCAACGCGCATCGACCGACCCTTTCGCGCATGCGTGACAACCGTCCCTTTCCGCAGTTGGTCACCCTTCGACCCGCGAAACCGAACCTCAACATGATCCGCGGTTGACCACTGCGCAACAGTAAGCTGAATATTTCCGCGAAAGAAGGTAACATCAGCACGCCGCAAACAACAAGTCTCGTGAAATCGTAACCGGGTTTCCGCGAACATTTCTGACGCGCGAGTCAAGAGACAGAACGAAGCGCGCAGGGCCGGCCACAAAACACCACCCCCGGCACGCCACGTGGGGATCAGCTTCTCGCCCGCGAGCAGCATATCTCACGGACAGCACGCATATTAACGAGGATGGAAGCGCGATCCCAGCGTGAGATACCGTCCGCGGCAACGTTAAAAATACCCCCTACGTGTTTCGCGTCAAAGTGCCAACCAGAGGACAATTTGAGCACACCAAGGAGGCGCTTCAAGGCGCCCGATCTCGGGTCCTTCCCGCCTCGACAACGCCGCACCCACTCTACGGCTGCTTCGTTGTCGCCACGTCACAACACGCAGTCCCCCAACGCGGCCGGGCGCTCGGTGCGCAGAGATACGACGACCCACGGGGAGACGACCATACCTAGCAGTTCGAGGACGTTAATCGATATATCGTTCTCGCCTGCAACTGACTTGCTCGACCCGCAAAATCGAGATCATTCCCCGGCGTCGATATCGTATCTCCAGTACATCCCAGTTTCAAGGCAGAGACCCCCGACAGCGGTTTTGGATGCATCCGGAAACAGAGTACGTTGGGAGGGGTGCTCAAGCAAATGATACATCGGAGCCAGCAAGGTTCCTCCGCGCGCGTCCAATCCCTCCTCAATAAACCACCGCCAAAACTCGAGGTTCCCTTGAAACTCGGATCCCAAGACGAGGCGCCGCCCGAGGTTGGCCGTACGACAACCAAAATCAGATCCGGCAGATATGCGCGGCATACCCACCGAAGCCAACAAACAGTTCACGAAAAACCGCCCCGGGCGCACAGCAAAGGAGACATTATAAGGAAGCCAACGAGCTGCGACACCTGCCTCGCTGAAGCAGTTGTACGAGGCGAAGGCCACTCCGCAAGGAGATTTTGCAGCTTGAGGCGCGTATGGGACGGCAACGTACCCGTAAGCGCCTCCGTGTCAATAATCCAACCCAACACCTCCAGTTGCGTGTCCCAGTCGGTGATTTTTCTGGCGGACAGGAGGGGCGGATCAGAGACACCACGTTCCCCCAACAAGCGAAAATGGTCCGATGCCAGCGACGGGACAGCGTGCAAACAACGGCGACCGTCCGGCCACCATTGCAACTCGACGACAATGCTATCGTCTACGTAGTACCTCACAAAGAAGTAGTTCCCGGCGTTGCCACCAGAGCCAGAAACAGGCCCACAATCACCCGGGATAGAGACAACTGGAACCCCCCGCGGCGGGGAAATTCCGACGTGCGCGACGGCAGCAACCCCTTCTTGGGAAACATCTGCGCCTTGAAAACCGGAATCAGATCCGGCAGATATGCGCGGTATACCCACCGAAGCCAACAAACAGTTCACGAAAAACCGCCCCGGACGCACAGCAAAGGTGACATGTATTCAGAAAGCCAACGTGCTGCGACACCTGCCTCGCTGAAGCAGTTGTGCGAGGCGAGGGCCACTCCGCAAGGAGATTTTGCAGCTTGAGGCGCGTATGGGACGGCAACGTACCCGTAAGCGCCTCCGTGTCAATGATCCAACCCAACACCTCCAGTTGCGTGTCCCAGTCAGTGATTTTTCTGGCGGACAGGAGGGGCGGATCAGAGACACCACGTTCCCCCAACAAGCGAAAATGGTCCGATGCCAGCGACTGGAGAGTGCGCAAACAACGACGACCGTCCGGCCACCATTGCAACTCGACGACAATGCCATCGTCTACGTATTACCTCACAAAGAAGTAGTTCCCGGCGTTGCCACCAGAGCCAAAAACAGGCCCACAATCACCCGGGATAGAGACAACTGGAACCCCCCGCGGCGGGGAAATTCCGACGTGCGCGACGGCAGCAACCCCTTCTTGGGAAACATCTGTGCCTTGAAACGTAGAATGGGTGTGAGCATGCTCGACCGCGCATGCCATCACCCCCCAAAACCCCGGGCTATTACGCCACCCAAATTGCAATCGTAAATCCACGACGACGCGATCTCCGAACACGTAACCGAAAGCCGGCGCACCTGCCGGGTAAACCAAAACCCGTCGAAACACATCTTTGACGTCCACACGGCACAAGAGGGTTCAACCATTTCTACCGTGGGTCTGTCTCAAAAGCATCACCTGTAGTTAAACCTCACGAAGCACGTGACCGAGCTCGGACGGCGGCGCGGAATCAAAATCCGTGTCACCGTTAACACTGGTCCGACCGCCCGCGCGCGCAAACGTGAGATCGTGAACAATCCGAAATTTGGGTTAGAGAACGACGCTAAGCGGTGAAATACGAAGCCCTCAATGTCGCCAGCGGAAACAGTGAGGGGCCGATTGTGGACGTCACTAGGGCAACGCCGCCCTGACGCTGTCTCAAGAGGGGGGAGTTTACCGAGACCAGATGACCGAGGCTCGCGGAGCCTTGCTCGGCCATCGACTGCACCACCACTGCCCGAGCATCCAATCAAGCGTCGACCGCAACGAATCGCAAGGCACCCGAACGTACGCCATCAAACGCCCCTTGTACACGCAGCAAGTCAGCCGGCAACTCACGCACACGCACACAAGAAACCGTACCTTTCTCGCCGAAGGGGACCGAGCCCGGAGCCACCGCCACGCGAGCACGCCCCACACCCCCATCGCCAGCCAAAGCTACCAACGCACGCCCACGCAGCCCCCCTCCTACACCTTGGGTGGCCGGCCGGGCACCCGCTCCACCGCCGGCCCCCGGCGCCGTCACCGCTCTACCGACGGCAAGCTCAGCAGCCGCCCCCCCCAGGTGTTGGCCCAACCGACGGGAAGGGACCGTGTCCTCATCCAGAACCAGCGCCGCCACTACCACCCCCAGACCCACCGCGGGGCTCTGGGCGCAGCACCAACGCCCGCGACCTACCAGTCGGCGCCGCCGAACTGCCACTGTCGCGAAGAACATCAGGTGAAGTGGCGTCGGCCGGGGGAGCCGAATGCAAGAACTTTCAGTTGGAGACGAAGATCGTCGTTTACCATCTTGCTCATGACAGCCCGCGCCGCGGAGCCAGAGAGCAGGATAATATCGCTGAGGGTGTGCCGGCGTAGGTCGGCAGACGCTGTCGTGAAGGCAGCATCGATCGTTGCCACCCTCTCCCGGCAATGGCGGTCGACGTCGCTGTGGAGGGAAAACCCAACAGACAGGACAGCCACAAGAGCCTGGCGCAAGAAATCGAGGCGGTCGGCGACCATCAGCAGGTGGTCGACCATCCCTTCCGCGCGCGGCCCGTACGCACGAACGTCAAACACACTGATCGCGCCGAGCTGGGTAGCCACTGCCGTCGTGACGTTGACGGCCTCGCCTACGAAGGACTGGATATTCGCTGCCGAGTCGCCAATGTTGGGAGGTATGCGCCCGCGGAGCACCCAATGTTTTCTGGACGCCATCTTTTTCCATACCGCAGTGTCGTCAGTTAACTGCGACCTTTTGGACGTGGCGCTCCCTCGCGTCCCCACTGTCCCGCGGGGCCGGCCGCCGATCGGCAAAGTTGTCTATGAACTGCTGGAGCATGGCCTCGACGTGCTCGGTTTAAGACGCGCCACCAGCCACCGCATCCTGCAGGCTTTCAAAGGAGGCAAGCAGTTGATCCATCGTCGACTTGAGCCGGAACACGTCTCCGTCTATCCGAGCAAACTCGCCAGACACCTGCCCTTGCCAGTGCAGCACTTCAGCCGATGTTACCCCCGCAGCCTCGGACACAGCGGGACTGGGGCCGAGCAAAGATGGTGCCGCGGTGGCAGACGCAGCAGTAGCAGCAGCCGAAGCGGCTGCGGCACGGCCACCTTGGGACTCAGCTTGCACAGCAGCCAGAGCTTCGGCACGGCGTTTGTCGACCCCAGCTTGCACAGCGGCGACAGCAGCATGAGCCTCGACTCGCGCAGCAGCCGAGGCGGCCTGATTAGGACCGCGTACAGCAGCAACCACGAGAGCTTCAGCCTCCGGTGACTTGCACTCCTCCATCGTCGGGGAGTGCACGAACTTAAACTAGCTTTGAACTAGTCTAATTTAAACTAGTCTGTGTCACACCTTGGACCTGTAAGCTCTGACTCTGCTCCCCTACGCGCTCCGCGTGCAGGTCGTCGCCTACACAGCTGGGCCAGGTGTGCCCAATGCTATCGCTCATACGACAACGAATTACCGCATTGATCTGATTGGTCAAAGTTTTTACGTACGTCCAAAACCCATATTTTCTCATACTTCGATAGTATTCTGCCTCTGTACGCTGTCACTCTCAACATTTTACAAGAACGATATTTTCAGGACTTGAGGACGTGTGAGTTCGACGAACTTTGAGTCAGTTCTCATATTTTGAAGCTGCTTGCTGGCACTTGTAATATGCTGTGTGGGTGAAAAAAAAAAAAAAAAAAAAGGTGGAAGAGTCCTGTTCATTTATTAACAAACGCTTTTCTCCTCTACAATGATTGGTGTTAGTATTTTTACTTTCAGGTGGGGAAATTTGAAGTAATCTAACTATTGTACAAATGTATTTCTGTACGGATATTTTTACGGCTATCTAATATTTATACGGGTAGTAGTAGCGCTCTCTGGTTATCGTATACCAGTGACATAAAACGCGTACTACTACGGCGGGTACTCATGGTATTACGCTTCGTACTATATGTCCTTTATTATGATAAAATACACCCTTGGAATTAATTTAATGTCGCCTATTAATAGATCAATATACGACGGCGTCACCTGAGCTATAGACAACCATTGGGACCGTTTGCCTCTTAGGTACACCTCCTCTATACTATGTACTCAAACGACTAGGCCTGCCTACTTGTGTGACCATAAATACTACTCCGGAGTATAAACATAAGACAACCATTTGAAACAACCTCTTAGAACTGTGTTATCGCACAGGGATCGGGTAGTTGGCCTTCAAATAGAACACGTTCGATATGTGAAACCATGTAGTACGACCATGACGACTATTTTTATAAAAGCAAAAATACGCTCCAGCTGTGAGATCGAGGATTTTGTCGAAACTCATATTTGCAAGCTGTGTGTGATACTCCGATCGCGCGTATTACGGGTTGTGTGTCCTCATTAAGGATATAGGTCGGCGACTCCCCTTACAGCTACAGTGTAGCTATCAGGGTCAACAGGATTATTTTAGTCAGTCTGTGCGCGCGGAAACTATAAAGCCCGTTCTAGAGGGGAACAAAATCTGACAGCTGTATAAGGAAACGCATAAGTTTATGGGGAGAATCCTGTAAGTCGTATGACCGGTGAGGGGAGGCCGGAGTTTTCGAGGGCGTGGGGGCATGGGTTTGAACAAGAGGGAGCGGGGTGGGGGGCGGGGCAACTCGATCTGTCCGCGGAAACTATAAGTCCTTTAAGGGGATATATCTGACGGTTCTGAAAGGAATGCTCCAGGTTGTTGTGTATACCTGGTATCCTACAAGTCGTACAACCAGTGAGGAGAGGGCAGAGTGTTCGAGGGGGGGGGTTGGGGCAAAAGGGTTTTCAACAGCTTTAGGTCGCATATATGTAGAAGCTTATTGTACGCGTGGTGCTAGGTCTTCCATAGTATAGGCGATCGTGCGGGTGGTGGGGAAGGTGGGGAAGGAGGGGCCGTTGAGGAGGAGGGGGGGGGGGAATTGGAGCAGCGGCATTGATGGCTCTCGAAAGATAATGAGGTGATTTCGATGTTAGATGGGACGTTTGAGAAAAAGGGAGCGGGGAAAAAAAAGGGGCAGGGGGGGGAAGGGGGGGCGTTTCGGGGGTTTTCCAGGGGGGGAAGGGTTTTTAACAGGTTTATTTAGGTCGCACATATGTAGGGGCTTGCTGTACGCATGGTGCTTGGCCTAGGCGGTCGTGCGGGTTGTTGGGAAGGGTTTGGTGTTGGGGGGGAATGGCGGTGGGCGAGGGGGATTAATTAGCGCTACGTCATGGATGGCTAGAAAGATAATGACGTGATTTCAATTGTGTATAAGAAGTTTTTATTACTCTGGCCGATTTCAATTTTAGGTGGGTCGTCTAAACAACAAGAGGGAACGGGAAAACAAAATAAAAATAAATAAATAACCAAAGCGTAGGCGGGAGGGGGGGGGGGGGGGGGGGATAATTGGAGCTACGGCACGGATGGCTGGAAATGTAATGAGGTGATATCAGCCGGCTGGTAGTGTTTACTACTCTGGCAGTTTTGATTTTATTTAGGTGTTTTACAGTGTAACGTGTGTGGGGTGTTTTACATTTTTGAATTCTTCACAATTTGTGGAACTAAAGTGTTGTCCTTCTTTGATGGATTAGCCCAGCTGTTATGTAAGGGCGCACGGTGGCTCGCGGAGACGGGAGTCACGAAATCCGGGGCGCCATCCGGCTGGGAAGAGAGAAGTAGAAATATATTCCGGGGTGTTTAAGTGCTCAAAAAAATGAAGGAAAGTGCAGCGCCGCTCAGGTGCTTTTCCCACTCCCTCACGTGGTCACCCTAACCATGGGAGTAGGGACCACCTTATTTTCTCTTTTTCCGTAAACTTGGGACACCATAGGATTCCCCGCATCTCCGAAGATGCTACACCAAATACCACATAGTAAATCAGATCTGTGCACCGGGCAATAACCAACACTCTCGACAATGTGTGCAAATCTTGCGAAATATTGCTGTTGCTATGTATGTACATATGTCATGCTATACATGCTTTAGTATAATGCGTAATATATTTCGACTAAAGATGCTCTGGGGCCACAAATTGTAATACAGATATACACATTATCATTGCAAATACGGCAATCAAGTTGATGTGGTCATGCAATGTCAACGGCAATGAACACGAGGGGGGAGAGGTGCAAATCAGCACACGCGCATAATTATTATTTGTTATGGGAGGAACGCGTGCATGACGTGTCCGCGCTCAATCACATTACTTCGTTCTTCAGCATATCTATGGACTAAATTATTAGAAACATGAAAAATGCATTTAGCGTAGATAACAAAAATAAATTCCCCACCTATTAAAGGGCCGTTCTTATCGGAGAGCTTTTTTTGTCCTAATTTTCCTAATTTTACTAATTTTCCTAATTTTCCTAATTTTCCATATTTTGTCTCAAAATACGGAGGCGTTATGTCATAATTTAGGAAGTTCTTCAGGCCCAAAAAATATGGAAAAGTTAACAATCACAAATTAGGAAATCCTGTCGTCGATTTCCTAATTTCGAAGGCAGTGCTCCCACAAGCGCCGTGGCTCAACGCTGGGACCATCGGGTAGCCTCAAACGTTGACCACTGTGGCCCAACATTATGGCCGACGGAAGGAAGCGGCCTGGGCCTCCAGAGGATTCATCCTTGACTCGGACGAAGCAACGATCCATGAGCCTTCCCAACCTTCAAAACACGAGGCGCAGAAACCAAAGGCTATCGCTGGTGTCCTCGTCGTGTTCGGCATGCTCCTGACAGCAGGAGCTACACTCTATGCTCCCAAGACACGGACGCCTATCTACGAGCCGCACGGTATGACATGGCCAGAGTTCAGAGAGGATCTACGTCGGCGCAAAGCTTTCCGCAGGACTGTTCGAATGTCTGAGGCGAGCTTCGTGAAGCTTCGTCCAGCTATCCAAAAGAACGAGCGCTTTGAAAGTGAGTATCATGTGATGTACCCTGGTACCTGGTATACGAGTACCTAGTTTGTCTTCGCATCCCAAGGCTGTACCCTCTGCAGCCCAGATGCGTTGTAAGGCTCAGCACTCGCTTGGAGCATCTCCCATCTACCATACCCTCTGTATATTATAGCTTGTATGCCCGGTACGTTGCACGGCAACTCGTGCTGCTGCAAGGCGGTATGTACTCATGATCTAAAAACCACCTGTACATACGCAAGTAATAAAACATCAGCTGTGAGATGATCTTCCACAAAATACCGGCCATAGAACACATGGTACGACTACGAGTACGTGCTACCTTCGAGTACGTGATACCGGCACCAGGTACCTGGTATACGAGTACGTAGTTTGTCTTCGCATCCCATGGCTGTACCCTCTGCAGCCCAGATGCATTGTAAGGCTCAGCTCTCGCTTGAAGCATTTGCCATCTACCATCCCATCTGTACATGACAGTTTGTATGCCCGGTACGTTGCACGGCAACTCGTGCTGCTGCAAGGCGGTGTGTACTCATGAACAAAAAACCACCTGTACAGAGTCTATACAAAGCAATAAAACATCAGCTGTGAGATAGATCTTCCACAAAATCCTGGCACATGGAACGACTACGAGTACATGCTACCTACGAGTACGTGATACCGGCACCAGGTACCTGGTGTATGAGTACGTGGGTGAATCTTTCGTGGTTTACGGAGGGAGCTATGTGTCAGGGTTATGACAGCTGTTCGTACATACAGTAGCACTGCAACAGCAGTAGTCGCGTTAGGCAATGCAACGGTAGTGCATTGCGGCAAGCAGAAGTGCGTTGCGGCAGGCACAGCAACGGGATGAGCAATGCTGCTGTACCGGATGGGTTGGAGCTCGGTCGAGGTGGACACCAACATTCTATCGTTTTTGCTCTTACCCAGGACTGCGTTGCGCGAAGCATGGAGCTATCTAGGTGGAAATCCGGCTGGCGATAGGCCTGCGAATGCTGGCGGCGGGTTCCTACCTGGATATCGCACCGAGGTTTGGCATTTCACCGTCCACGGTTTTCACCATCATGGGAAAGGTCGTCGACGCGATCAACAACACCCGTGAAGTCGGCCAGTTCTGTCTTTCCGCGGACAGACGAAAAGTGCCGATTTTTTGCCGCGGGATTCGAGGTGAGGGTACGTGTACTATTGATATATCAGCAACCTGTCACAGCAGCAGTAGTCTATGGCGTGGTTATGCAAGCTGTACGTAAGATATTGAATTCTATAGAAATGGTTTCCGAAGGCAGGCCTGCTTATTTCTTCGTGAGGAACCTTGGTTCTGGCGTCCTGATGTGACCCCCTCTGAAGTACGCCTCCCCGGCCCTGTTCTTGTTCGTCCATATGTCAGGCCAAGAGCACCAACGGAATCTTCGATCATGTTGTGTCTGCCACAGATGATCTGTTGATCGAGATGAAAGCGCCACCTGCAAAGAGCACCTCCCACACCGTATCGTACTTCTCAGGCAGCAAGACGGGATTCGGCTTTAACGTACATGCGACGTGCGATGCCAACTATCGCTTCTGCAGCGTCTCGATCATCGCTCCGGGGGCTGCCAACGATTGGTCGGCGTGGACCCCATCTTCTGTGGCAAAGGCAACTATGCGCCTTCCAGACGGGTACCACATCACCGAGTGTGCGGCGTACCCAATTAGCGGCAAGTTGCTCACGCCGTACCCCGGGAAAAGCTTGCCATAGGACCAGGACACCTTCAACTTCTACCTGAGCCACCTGCGGGTGAAGATCGAACAGTCGTTCGGCATCCTCGTGTCAACGTGGGGCATTCTGTGGAGGCCCCTCAGTGTAGGGTTCGCAGGCCGGACTGACCTGATCGTCGCCCTCTTCCACCTGTAAAACTTCTGCCGACATGTGCAAACCAAAGTGGTCGCGTCGGAAGAAGACTACAAGACAGAAAAGGGGCGAATCCTACTGGCGACGGGCGGGGTTCTGCCGCTTGCGTGCAAGAGTGCGGTCCAACCGGCAGGCCCAGCCGCCAAACCCACGCGAAGCGGCGAAACTCCCACGCGAGCGGCCACCACTTCGCTCTTAGCCTACAACAGACAGTTTCGCCCGAAGGAGAATATTCTCAGGAACGCCTAGATTACTACGCGTTGTATAATGCGTAGGTAGAGAGTTTGTCGGCATCCGAGCGTTGTACGGCGGGGGCTATTGTGCGGTACAAGGAGGATGGGAATGGCGTGTGGAGGATGGGAGGTGGGCCGGAGTATAAGCTATTGGAGATGGACGTGATGGTCGTCAACGGGTGAGCGTTGGGCCAGAAAAAGGACGAGTGTCAACCGTGGTGATGAACGTCTGATGGCATGGCCTTTTCAATACTGAGGCGGAGGGGGGGGGGGGGGTTGGTTGTTGGATTCGACACGTGCATCTGACGGCGTGGTTTTTCTAATTCCAGGTGGTGAGTTCGAAGACAGCTGCCTATACCCCCCCCCCCCTCCCCCAGTTATTATTGTTTGTCGAGCGTCAGAAACAAAAGCCCCCCGCCCCCTATCTTGGTTTGTATATTATCGTGTAGATAATGGTGTGTTTTATCGTGAGAGCACCCCGGTGCAGCCGGCCACGGTTTTATTATTTTTAAATAGGAGTGCAGGGTGTTGGCCGTCGAGCATCAGAAACGAACCCCCCCCCTTCTCTATTTTTCAAATCCTGCCTGACGAAGCAGTGGAGGGTGTAAGTTTGGGGTTTGTCGTGAGAGTACCACGGTGTAGATTGCCCCCTTCTTTTTTGTTTGAATAGGGGTGCAGGGAGTTATTTGTCCATCGTCCGTAACGAACCCATCCCCCGCTCTCGTTTTTTCCCTCCCAGTCTGGTGGAGCAGGGGAGGGTGTAATTTTGTGGCTTATCGTGAGAGTACCACGGTGCAGCTGGCACCCGTTTCTTTTTTATAGGAGTCCAGGGTATTGGTTTTGTGCCCCCCCCCCCCCCCCCCCGCCGTTTTTTCCTCCCAGTCCGGTCAAGCGGTGGAGGGTGTAATTTTGTGGTCTATCGTGAGAGTACCACGGTGTAGCTGGCCCCCGTTTTTTTTGTTTTGAAGAGGAGTCCAGGGTATTGGTCGTGGATCGTCGGAAACAAAGCCCACCCCTCTCGTTTCTTCCTCCCTGTCTGGTCAAGCAGTAGAGGGTGTAATTTTGTGCTTTATCGGGATAGTAGCACGGTGCAGCTGGCGCCCCCCTTTTCTTTAAGAGGAGTCCAGGGTATTGGTTGTCGATCCCCGTCCCCCCCCACCCCGTTTTGTTCCTCCCAGTCTGGTCAAGCAGTGCAGGGTGTATTTTTGCGGTTTATCGTGATAGTACCACGGTGCAGCTGACGCCCCCCCGCTTTTTTTTCAAGAGGAGTCCAGGGTATTGGTTGCCGATCCCCCCCCCTCCTCCCATTTTTTTCCCCAGTCTGGTTAAGCAGTGAGTGGAGGGTGTAATTTTGTGGTTTATCGTGAGAGTACGCCGGTGCAGCTGCCTTCCCCTTTTTGTATATATAGCAATTCAAGGTATTGGTTGTCGATCGTCCGAAACGAAGCCCCCCCTTCCATTTTTTTCTTTTCAGTCAGATGAAGCAGTGGAGGGTGTAAGTTTTTTTTTTTTCGTGAGAGTACCCTGGTGCAGCTGGCCCGTTTTTTTTTCAATAAGAGTGCGAGGTTTTGTTTGTCCATCGTCAGAAACGTAGCCCCCCCTCCCCTACCATTTCCCTCCGCGGGTCCATGGTCATACGACTTCGACCATGCACGATTTCAACCCCCGCCGCGCCCCCCCCCCCCTCCCTGCCCCTTTCGGTTTCCTCCCAGCCTCATAAACGAGTGGAGTGTGTAATGTTACCTTTTGTCGCTGAAGGACCCCGGTAAAGCTGCCTCCTTGATTTTTTATAGGAATGCCTGCGATTATCGAGCGTACGAATAGAAAGTGCTCTTTCCCCCAATATGGATGCGCCAGCAGTTTTTTTATACTATGATATATCGAGGGTACATATTCGTTTCTTGTAAGAAAGAGGACGCCGGAGAACCTTCCGCCTACTCCTTGTTTTCCGTTATTCGTTTGCAACAGAGCAGTAGGTTGCCGAGCTTTTACCTGTAAGTACCCCTTTACCCGCGTTTTGTGCTACTCGGTTTTTGATGGAGAGCATGGTGTCGGATGCTTGCATAAGTATATTAAGCACGTGAAAATGAATACGAGGGGTACTGATGGCGTCACTGGACCTGTTAAAATCTGCGTTTCACAGGATGTGTTTGCGATACGACGACGCATAGTAGTTACTGGAGATCGTAATAAACATACTTCCGCGCCACGACGACCCAATCAACGACTTCAATAGGATTATGAGGGCTCCTGCATCGGATTCAGCCACGATATCTTCTGATTGAAACCCACACGTGTCCCAAGCTGAAATGCATACGTTCCCGAGGGAAAAAAAAAAATATACTTGAGGGGCTTATTAGCCGATATATTACTGTGGTTTGATGGGACAACAAACCAAGAGATGGAGTACTCTCGCTTGCCAATATCGAATACCCAGTATGCTCTATCAACCTGCACGTAAAAAATAAACACGTAGTGAGCTGGGGCCAGCTACAACGGGGTACTCTCACAACGAAACTCAAAATTACACCCGCCACTGCTCAAGGAGACTGCGGGGAAAACAACCAGGGGCGAGGGGGGATGGGCTTCTGTTTTGACGCTCGGCAACAAAATAATCTTTACACCTACAAAAAAAACAGGGGCCAGCTGCACCGTGGTATGCGCAAGACAAATCTCAAACTTGCACCCTCCACTGACCAGACTGGGCGGAAAAAAAACGGGGGCGGGGGGGGGGGGGCGACGACAACTAATACCCTGGACTCCTACAAAAAAAAGGGGGGCGGGGCGCCAGCTGCACCGTGGTACTATCACGATAAAGCGCAAAAATACACCCTCCACTGCTTGGCCAGACTGGGAGGAACAAAACGGGGTGGGGGGGGGGGGGGGATCGACAATCAATCCCCTGGACTCCTTTTTAAACAAACCAAAACGGGGCCCAGCTGCACAAGAGTACTCTCACGATAAACCACAAAATTACACCCTCCACTGCTTGACCAGACTGGGAGGAACAAAACCGGGTGTTGGGGGGGGGGGGGATCGACAACCAATACCCTGGACTCCTATGAAATATAAACGGGTGCCAGCTGCACCGTGGTACTCTCACGATAAGCCACAAAGTTTCACCCTCCACTGCTCCACCAGACTCGGAGGAAAAAAAAAGGGGGGAAGGGGGGGGGGTGGGAATCGACAACCAATGATTCTCGCCTTGAGCACGACAGGCGGGATTGAAAAAAGGTTCCCCGGTGCTTGTCGGAAACAATCGACTCCAGTACCAGCATACAACGGTGCTTCGACCTCCGGGTGTTGATGGAGGACGCATCCTCCGCGACATCTTCCTTCCTGATGACGGCAAGCACATCAGACGCCTTGCACTGATTGCTTCCGTACCCCAACGTAATGTTTTCGTCGACAGAGTATGACTTCCCCTTCATAGCCGCGCAAAGCGTAAGAACGACCCCCTCTGGGATAGTTTCTGACTGGACCGGTGTGCTCGCTTTGACTTGACCTGTGTTCAAAACGTAGCGAGCACCGGGGAAAGGCACAAACTTTAATCTCATGGACGTGTGGCGTAAAATCGGGCTGCGCACTCGAACGAGTAGCCTGAAACAGTAGAGATAAAAAAACTGCGCTATGAAGCAGTATACTGGATTGCATCAGAACTGGAAGCGTATACTGGCAGACTGGACCAGTGCAACACACCACCAGAAATATAATACCACCTGGCAATGTATACTGCGCATCCATACGACAATGTTAAGCGGAAGGAGCGCTAACCGATGACTACAGCAGTACCCAATTATATAATAGTAGACTATACACAAAGCAGTGTATATACTGTATAATGTGCTGTTAAAGTCCTGCGTATACCCATATATACCTAGTATACAGTACTGCTGTATACTGGTACCTGGTATACTGTACGCGACTTACGTCAAGAACTTGGGAGTTAATATTTTAAGAAAGAGCTTTGTTTAATAAGAAATTACGGCTAAGCGTTTGTGCTCAGGCAGGAACGCCACCGCAAATACTACCACCTAGTATATGATACCTCGTAGCCTTTAAAATCCTACGCTCAACGTTGAGATCACAATAAGCCGCGAGCCTGAGCCCAAATAGGAGTTTCTTACCTGCTCTCGCGTACTTCACGATGATGTCCATACAAATACAGCTGTAGTTTGTGTGCCCACTCACAGATCACAGCTCTATATATCTTGCTGTACGTGCAAGATTCAAAAATATACGATTTCGTGTAGACTACTGCTGTAGAGTATGTGCAAAATTCAAAATTCAAAAATGTACGAACTCGTACGACGAACAAGCTACGTGCAACATTTGAAAATGTTTGAACTTGTATGGACTTGATCCTCACCTTCATCACCATCAGCTGTTGTTGCTGCTGCTGCTGCTGTCCCGGAGCCCCACCCTCTCAGCACCGGCGTCCAAACACCTACCCTGGCATTCAGCAGCTGCCTCCTTCCCCTGTGTTTGGTGTCCCATCGAAGTGTTCGTGGGGCTGATGCTGTCTGTGGCCTCGGTGATTGACGCCACATCTACACAAGTGCTTCCCCTTGAAAATCCAGGCAACTTCGTTCGCACTGGGCCCGTCGTCCTTCCGTCGCTGCTGTCGCCGGATTGCAAGAATCTGCTTGGCCTGGGGCAATTCCTCTGCGGTCTTCCGGGATGTCGTTCATGCTTGCTGTGTGACGACGCGCGTGACCGCTGGTGTGGGTGGTGGTGGCGGTCTTGCTTTATGGCTCGGCTTTCAAAAATCAGGAAAAAAAAAGACAAACAACCCCGCGCTCGATAATAATGCAGCCGTTTTTTCATGGAAATCCTGGAAAAAAAAGAGGAAATTTAGGAAATTCACGTCTCCGATAAGAACGGCCCTAATAGATTGATTAGATACCAACACCAACTTTTGTAGTGGAAAAAAACAATATATATATACTGTATACGTATCACACACAGCTTGCAAAGATGAGTTTCGACAAAATATTCGATCTTACAGCTGTAGGAGTGTATTTGAATTTTCATAATATAGTCTAGACTATACGTATAGCTGTCAGATTTTGTCCCCCTCAAAAACGGGTTTTATAGTTTCGGCGCACAGACTGGCTAGGATCACCCTGTTGACCCTGATAGCTACACTGTAGTTGCAAGGGGAGTCGCCGACCTATATCCTTAACTTTGTTGTTGTTGTTGTTGTTGTTGTTGTTGTTTTTGATGTTGTTGTTGTTGTTGTTGTGTTGTTGTTGTTGTTGTTGTCGTTGTTGGTATTCTCACGTTATCTCGCATAATAATCAAGTCCGCGGTCACAGGACAGGCTCCATCAGTAAACAAATAATGTTGACTGACACCACTGCACAGCAGGCAACACCTCACTGGATAACGCGGCATCGACGAATGAATGTAATCTCTATGCAAAGATCCTGTTTTGTTTTTTTCAATTGTCAGCCGGTCGCCCTGGGTCCTCTAGTGGGTTCACCCCCGAATACTACTACTATCGTTTGTTTGTCCTTGAGTTCGATTCCCACCATCATGGTGAGGTTTGACTATATTTGCAACAACGCAAAAAAAAGAAAAAGGATCAACTGCTGAGAGCGCCTAGCAGCGTGGGTAGGTCCAATTCGACGCTCGAGTCGACGAGGGAAGAAAATTAATGCTGACTTCTTCTCGCGATAAAAATGAAGGCACGTGCCGAAGTGGGGACGCCAGAGGAGGGCCCGCTATGTGACCACGGATCTGAGCTACTACTGGGAGAGAGCGCGAGTGTGGTGTGCGAGGATAATAGATGTGGTGATTTTTTTTTTTGCAAAGAAAGGTAAACTATTACTACCACACACAGCTCCCCTATCCTTTTCCGAGATTTTCTGTTTGTATGTGTCCATTCTTCTCTCTATCTAGGCAAAATTTGATGACAGATTACTTATTATTGGTGCAGGAGTAGTACATACATCCTGAAACAATATACTTGTTGATTTTCTGCGCCATTTTTTTCTGAAGTTGGACTTTCAGTCAGAAATGAAAGTTTCTAAAAATCGACCTTTTCCGCTGTGCGCATACTTGTAGTCCGAAACGAAAAAATACCACTACCAGTAAATGATATGTTAGTCTCTTCTAAGTGAGAAGTACGCACGTCGCTGTCAGCAGTCGTCATGGTAGAGACACTCCGGATATACTTACTAAGGGGACGCGTCCGATTTCGACAACGTGAAAGCACCCGCGAAGCCTAGACAGCAGATACACCACGCCTTCCCGAGAAAAAACAGAGAAGAAGCGACACGCCAACCTCCCCTGCGAGCAAGCCACCCCCGCATCTATAGCTTAGGCAACGTCGCCGCAACGAGAGATCGCTCTCTTCTTCCTTTTCCTCCTCGTCCGTGACCACGCAGACCAATCAATGCGACAGCCTTCAGGTAATAAACAAAGCTCATCTTCCAAAACCTCGCCCCGGCTGACATGGCCCCATGTCGACGTTTGACGCAAACCGACTTCGCATTCTGTCACCTTCGAACCTCCATTGCCACGGGGACATCAGTGCAGTCTCTTAATTGATGCCAAGTCCTGTTTCGTTTCGCCTAGAAGAGGCGAAGCAGGTTCTCCATACTCTTTTCGGTACTTTTGTTTGATATACGCCATATTTTACTTGACGGCGCATTCAACAACAGTGTGTTTCGCCTATCCTTGTCATCTTTGTTGTACATGATTTTTTTCTTCTGTCGGAGTATGACCTTCATATTCTCATGTTTGTGTTGAACTCTTGGAAATACTTCAAAGTTCGTTGAATGTCAAGTCTGACAGCTATTATAGTACACCTTAACTGATCGAAGTGTTGCCCTACCCTACCCGAAGTATGGGCGCCGGCATGCGGAGCCCTTGTAGTGTTTTATAAAAAAATACACTCAATCAAGCTGTGGATCGAAGATTTTGACGAAACTCATCTTTGAAAACTGTGCGTGATACTCCGATCGCGCGTATTACTGGGTGTGTGTCCTCATTAAAGACACAATAGGTCGGCGACTCCCCTTGGAACTCGACACAGAGTAGCTTGTACCAGGGTCAACAGGGTGATGGAAGTCAGTCTATGCGCGGAAACTATAAAACCCGTTTTTGAAAGGGACAAAATCTGACAGCTGTGGTGGAAGGAGATGCATCAGTTCATCGAGCCTACCCTGTAAGTCGTGTGACCGGCGAGGGGAGGGTGAATATTATAAGGGCGCGGAGGGGTGGGCTTGAGCAAGAGGGAACATCGGGGTGGGCGGGGCGGACGGGGGGGGCAAATCAATATGTGTGCGGAAACTGTAAGTCCTTTTACGGGACAAAGCTGGCGGTCGTGGAAGGAATGCATCAGTTTATCATGTGTATCATGTAATAAGTTGTACAACTAGTGAGGAGAGGGCGGAGTGTTCGGAGGGGGGGGGGGGGTACTCCGGGGGGAGGGGGGGGGGATTTCGAACAGGTTTAGGTCGCAAAGATGTAGGGGGTTGCTATACGCGTGGTGCTAGGTCTAGGCGATGATGCGGGTGGTGGGGAAGGAGGGGGGGGTGGGGGGGGGAGGAGCGGGGGGTGGAATGAATTGGAGCTACGGCATGGATGGCTAGAAAGATGATGAGGTGATTAACTGCCTGGTAGACTAGTGTTTGTTAATATGTCTGGCAGCTTTTGATTTAACGTGGAGCGTTTTCGAACAAGAGGGAGCAGGGGAAAGCGCGCGGGGGGGGGGGGTGGGGGGGGGGGTGAATTGGAGCTACGGCATGGATGGCTAGAAAGATAAAGATGATGCGGTGATATCAAGCGCCTGCTAGTGTGTATTAATCTGGCAAGTTTTGGTATTAGGTGGGGCGTTTGAACAAGAGGGATCGGGGGTGGGGGTGGGGGGGGTGCGGGTGGGACAGCTCAATCTGTGCGCCAAAACTATCGACCCTTCTGGGGGACAAATCTGAAGGTTGTAGCAGGAATAAATCAGTTTTTATCACCTACCTGGTATTATTTACTACCAGGTACTAATCTAGTAGAATTGGCGTTAGGTGTGGTATACACAACAAATTTCAGGTGTGGTATACAATGTGTTATTATGGCCTGGTGGTTTGTTGTTGTATATGGATCGGAAGATGGAAAATTTCAATCGATAGGTGCAACCATGCATGCAGTGTTACCATGATTTTACCGTGCCGATGTGGGGCTCTGAGGCCGCTAGTAATAAGACAGAGATACATTTTGCAAAATTTAATTAGCGAGGTCATATATATGGCCATGCAATGTCAAATATGTTACATCGTTCGGCACAGGTCGGGAGGCTATGATCATTAATAGGACTTGAAAATTGGAAGCGATACCCCTGGCATCGTATTGCACATGAAGAGCAAACAATGCATATATATGAAACATTGTAGACTATGGCTTTGGTTTTTCCGACTCGATCTCGCCGAGATATCCGCGAAAACTGATAAGCACCAGTTTTTCCGAACTAAATCCTTAAAGAAATCTTCGTTCCCGATCAAGGTGAAATTTTTGTGGACACTGCTGTGTGCGACGAGCAGCGGGGGTGCTGAACCCTATGCGCGATAAAAATTGAAGGCAAGAACCGGGGGGAAGAAGGGACGACACCTGTGACCACGGCTTTTCCAGAAGCTGGAAAGTAGAAGTGTGCGAAAAAAAAACAAAAAATATGATGAAGACTCTTCTACCAGAGGAACATTGATGGCTTCGATACAAGTTGCATTGCCCAAATCGCCTCCCATCAAGTGATGTTATCAAAATTCGATTCCGTATTTAATTTATATAACTAGTCAGCTGTGTTCGACAAAAATTGGAGGGCATTTAAAGTATCGCTGTGTGCCCCTCTCTCATATTTTGGAGTTTGGATCTGAGATTTTGACACGCGATTTGGAGCAAGATCACCAAAGCACTACTACTTTAGAAAAAATGAAGAATTGCCGACATACGGCTGGCCAAAAGGTATCCATGATCATCATGAAAATAGCAAGATCACCAAAGCACTACTTACGAATGAAAAATTGCCGACATACGGCCGGTCAAAGAAAGGGTATCCATAGTCATAAAACTTTTTGGACGAAAAGCCGACGGATTTTTTTTCTTTTATTTCGGTGCTCGCCAAGTCACACTCTTTTTGGTAAGTAAGCTTGCTCCAAAAAAACACGTACGTGTCATAGTTTTATTTCAGACCCGCACTCCAAAAACTGAGCGGGGCACAGCGATAATATTGCTTTATGGTGAGCGTCTCGGCTGGCCCAGCCTGTATACGTCTTGCATTTTCCGTGTCGTCGTTGAAGATGTTGTGGCCCTATAGATGTCGCGTCCACGTCTAATGCTCGATCGAATTAGTGGTGCTCACGAAAACATGCCGTATTATTGCATGCGGTGGATGATCGCTGAGTGATGTTTCTTTTCTCAGTAATATCACACCCGGTAGCATATATATGCCACCTTATATCATGATATAGTTTCCGCGAACAGGTTGAATCCTCCCCCCGCTCCTTCTTGTTCAACCCTTGGCCCCCATGCTCACCCTCCCCTCACCAGTTACAGGTTATTATACGACCTACAGGATATGCTTTTGAAAAACTGATGCATTTTTTTCCACCACAGTTTTCGGATATAAAACGGGTTTTATAGTGTCCGTGCACAGACTAAATAACATCACCCTGTTGACCCTGGTACAAGTTACTACACTACTGCAGTTCCAAGAAGAGGAGTCGCCGATCTATACAGACACGCACCCAGTTTTACGCGCGACCTGAGTATCACACACAGCTTGCAAAGATGAGTTTCGACGAAATCTTCGATCTCACAGCTGGATGGAGGATTGCATTTTTATTTTTTCAACACTTCGTATATATCAACGCCAAAGCTTCTTGAAACTGACAAATGAAAATTCAAAACACCCTATGTTTGGATGGACTCTGTGTGTGCTGATGTCGTTGGGTAGAAAGAACGGTTTGATGTGAAGACGACACACTACATGTCATCTCCTAGAAGGAAATACCAAGCCTATTATGCATTTAAGAATAGCCTGGCAAGTACTTGCCATTTCGCGGGGCCTGGGATCCAGCCGCAAGCTAACACTCTGCATCTCCCAGGCCCTCTCTCTGCTCTACTTGCTGTAGGACCTGGATCCGGTACGGGTGCACCCGCAAGGGAGAAGTAGTATCGTATGCCCTCGATGAGGTCCCGCGCGTCGAGGGTAGGTAGTGCTGGTGGAGTGAAGCCGGGAGAGGAGGCACAGCCTCAGTCGTATTGTCTTTCTTCCGTGGTGGGAGCTTTCTGCATGGGCGGTAGACCAGATGAGGTCAGTGAAAGCTATTGCCGCTAAACGGAAAACATGAATCATCGACAACAGTAGCAGCAACGATAGTATTAGCTGTCTCCCAAGAGCTGTGAGGTGAATATTGACCGTGAACCATCCGCGTAGAGTAAACTACTACTGTATGTAATCTCAGGGTTCGCTACAGCAGTAGTAGTAGCCGCTCTCACTATGTTTTGTGAGCCGCTCGACCGTGTGTTTCGCTTCGAGTTTCGATATTTGAGTTGCGTCGCGCGAGCGTCTTTGAACTGCTCTGTATGTACTATAGTAGCTGTCTTCGAAAAACAAATTGCTGAACATATACCGTGAACCATCCACGTGCGCGTAAAGTGCACCTATAGTCTCGGTCAGGGTTTACTGCAGTAGTCGCTCTGACTACGAGCTGGGCTGGCCAAGATCATCAGCTTTCTAATTGGCCAGGCACTTTCTCAGTCAGTCTTTTCGAATGTTGAGGTAAAAACTTGACCACGTGCATCAATGCACATTTTAAAAGTAGAAATAAACTCCAGCTGTGAGATTGAAGATAAAGCTTTCGTTGCAACTCAGTTTTGCAAGCTGTGTATGATACTCCGATTGCGCGTATCACTGGGTATTAAGGATATAGGTCGGCGACTCCCCTTGGAGCTACAATGAGACTTTCACCAGGTGATCTTAATCAATGTGTGCGCGGAAACTATAAAACCCGTTTCGGAGGGGGACAAAATCTCACAACTGTGGAAGGAAAGGCATCAGTTCATCAAGTATATCCTGTAAGTCGTACAGCCGGTGAGGGGAAGGCGGTGATTTTTTTAAGGCGTGGGGCCGGGGGCGGGAGGGCGGCGGGGTAGTAGAGGGGGGCGGCAAGTCAATCTGTGCAGCAGCTATAAACCCTTGATGGTGACAAGCCTGACGGTTGTGGGAGGAGCGCATCAGTTTATCATGTATGTTCTGTAAATCGGGGGGAGGGGGGTGTTCGAAAGTCGGCGGGGTGGGGGGGGGAGGTTACGGGAAAGAAGGGGGATTTTCAACTGCTTTAGATCGCATGAATGTATACCCGGAGGAACCTACTATGCGCATGGTGCTAGGTCTAGGCGATGGTGCGGGTGGTGAGAAAGGAGGGGGCGTGCGGGGGGTGGGGGGTTACTGGAGCTACGGCATGGATGGCTAGAAAGGCAATTATGAGGTGGTATCACGTGTCTGTCTGGTAATGTACTCAGATTTAATTTTTGGTGGGGCGCTTGGGGAGGGCGGCGGCGGCGGGGGGGGCTCGTGTGTATCAGGGGGTGGGGGTGGTGGGGGCACTGTAGGCGGGGAAATGAGGCGGATGATAGCAAATATTCTACCTGCGTGTTACATGCAGATGACTGATTCTAAGATAGCCCGCCTCGAAAACCAGGGATTTTTTTTCAACGAACGTTTCGTGGCTGCTCGACGCGAGGAAGGATGCATATTCTGACATTTATTCTGGTTCGCGAAGGACTATCGACCGATGACGTCGGGGTGGCAAAGGGCACCGTATTTCAGGAAATACGGCCGTGAGCTGGTTTCAAAACCGCAGATTTCGTTCCAGAAAAGATGGGGGGGGCTACACCGTAGAATGACGCAGATGCCCAATATTTCAGAGACAAAATATGACGTGGAAGGGGGGAAATATGCTATTTCGTGATGTTGGCTTTACACTGATGTTATCTATACCAGTAGTGTTTTCTGGTCATCGAATAAATTAATATGAGTTCTACTACGGCGGGTACTCATTAGAACAACTAATGATGTTGTGTACAACGTTATTTTGTCTTCGTGGAGTGTACCAGGTATTACTTAACGTGAACCGAGCAGTTGTCCGTAAGCTATGATACTCAAATCTGTACTTGTAGACACATAAACATATATAAAATCATTCCTTGGATATAGAGCCATTCTATGGTGTCATGGACTTTGGTCCGGAGTTCTTTGTCTCGGCCTAAGTATGCGATTCGCGGAACTGGAATTCTCGGTCGAATATGGCTTGGTTCGAGCGCCGCCTTCGGGGGGCGGCTCCAATGCCCCTCGCCCTGCCGTGTCCGTTCCGCACATCGACGTGAACGCGGACGGGCGCCGAGCGAGACGAGCGAGTGTCGTGGAGGAATTTTGGAAAAATTGTTGAATCTTAATGGCTGCAACGCCTGAATGATTTACAAAATTGGCATCATTTCCAAACGGTACGTGATAATGTTTGGAATTTTGCGTACCGGGTGAGAACAGCAGTATGTACGACGAGCATGAAAGCCAACTGACGGCATTGGCAAACACACAACATCAGGTGCATGCAGCAGCAGTAGCCGAAGGGCGAAACTTCTAGCACATACTGCAGCAACTAGTAGCAACCAGAACCACAGCAGATAGCTCAAAGTGCAGTACGAGTGCAGTTGGCAAGTTTAGTCGTACACGCATCACTCTGTCCAATAGTCTATATATAACAGCATCTCAAGCAGGTAGAAGAGCCGTCTCTTCGGCCTTTGGCCTTGGCTTTAGCACGGCCGCTGACACTCCAGGCAACCTCTGCTGTAGGCATGAACGAGTGCGGTTGATTCGCAGCGAACTATCCCGCTGTGCTCGCCTCTATGTGGCCATTGTCCATGCCATTTCATGTCACCTCCCTTCTGTTTTGAGCTCGTCGTCGTGCCGTCGAGGTACGAGGAAACCCGTACGTACTGGGTGAGAACAGCAGTATGTACGACGAGCATGAACGCCAACTGACAACATTGGCAAACACACAACATCAGGTGCAGCAGCAGTAGCCGAAGGGCGAAACTTCTAGCACATACAGCAGCAACTAGTAGCAACCAGAACCACAGCAGATAGCTCAAAGTGCAGTACGAGTGCCGTTGGCAAGTTTAGTCGTACACGCATCACTCTGTCCAATTTGTAACAACCGTTTTATGTTCATATTGATGGAGAAAAAAATACCAGGTCGTATTACATTTATTTCTGTAAGAATGATACGTCGTACGAGCGGACGTTCTGATTCTGGTGCCTTGAGACCATCGAGCACACCGCATGTTTTACCCAAACAAGAGCCAACAAGAAGCAGCGCACAGGGGCCCCCAACACAGAGACACGTGACAACCACGGCCAGCTGTCGGTCGCGTAATTGTCCGGTGGTCCGTGCTTCGGTGGGTGTATCGGAAGTCGTTCGTAGTACTGCTGTAGATCGTCGAAAAACCACGTGGCATCGTGCTGGTGGCAAGACTCGCCAGTAGACCCCCCAAAATTTATTCACCTTTTCTTTTTCTTGGCCCCATGCACCCATTTATTTCCTTTCCTTTCTCTTATTTGTTTCTTTTTTCCAATTGACTTGCGTCTGTTGTGCGCATGCGTAGTGATAGATACCACGTGTAATATATACGTGGTAGTCTTTCTTGGTTGGCAAGCGGTATAGTCGGTTTTCCCAGGCGCGAGTAATGAGACGTATGCACCGGTATGGACCTGGCACATCGTAGATTGACTCCCGATTTCACTTTTATATGTTTCTGGTGGAGGCATGAATTGCGTCAGCTGTGATTTATTGCGTGTACCACCTTTGGTTTGTGTTTTTCCCCTAGGGTATTCCACAGCTCCAGAATGACTGGAGCCTGTCCTGTGACCACGGACTTGATTATGCGAGTTAATGTGAGAACGACAACAACAACAACTGAAATATTGCCTGCTTCTTGACCTTTCAGCTGCTTCCTGCAAACTTGGTTTTTCTGCCAACACGATGATTTTGAACTTTTTCGCGATTTTTTCTTCCTTTTTGTCTAGTAAGTTGAACTTCCTACTGCCGCTAATTGCCGCCTGACAGCTGTGCATTAGTTGCGGAACGGTCCAGCTTTAGCTTTTCTTCGATTCGCACCATTTGTTATGTACTTGACGAAGCTTCAGCGGCTGAGATCTGGGCTTGGCTCATCAGCTCGACACCGCCCAGCACCCCATCGCAGCGCTATAGCTTACAGCAACGAAGCGCCGTGCAGTGCCCTGAGATGCCCTGCGGCTCAGCTCAGCAGCGCACCGCTAGCTCAGCAGAGCGACGCGCTATGCTTTGCCGTGCTCTGCCATCGCGGTCGTTCGTTATTCATGATATCTAAAACTCCGCGTACGCTGATATTTAGGTATTTGGCGCTTTATTCTATACATATCGCGTCAACCATCGTAATATCATACACTCAATATGGGGGAGGGAATGTAATACCTATGCAAATATCCTGTTTTTTTTTAATCATTTGTCAGCCGGCCGCCCCGGTGGTCTATTAATAATAGTGGTTTTACCCTCGAATACTACTACTAACGTTTGGTTGTCCTTGAGTTCGACACCCACCACGATGAGATTTGACTTTATTTGCAAAAATGCAAAAAAAAAACAGGCATCAATCAACTGCTGAGAGCGCCTAGCAGCGTGGGTTGGTTCGACGCGAGTCGACGAGGGAAGAAAATGCTGGATTCTCCTCGCGGCAAAAATGAAAGCACGTGCCGAAGTGGGGAGGGAGGAGGAGGGCCCGCTATTGACCCCGGATCTGAGTTACTACTGGGAGGGAGCGCGAGAGTGGTGCGGGGATAATAAATGGGATGAAGAAAAAAAATGTTGCAAAGGTATATTATTATTACTACCAGTAAATAATATGTCAGTCTCTAGGAAATACACACGGCACTATCAGCAGTCGTCATGGTAGAGACACTCCGGATATTATGCATTGAGAGGACGCGTCCAATTTCGACAACGTGAAAGCCCCCACGAAGAAAAGACAGCAGACACACATATCCCGCCTTCCCGAGAAAAAACAGAGAAGAAGCGCTACGCCAACCTCCCGTACGAGCAAAGCCACCCCCGCACCAATCTTAGACAACGCCGCCTCAACGAGAGATCGCCCTCCTTTTCTACGTTTTCCTCCTCGCCCGCGACCACGCAGACCAATCAATGCGACAGCCTTCACGTAACAAACAAAGCTATCTTCTTCCGAAACCTCGCCGGCTGACATGTCCTCATGTCGACGTTTGATGCAAACCGACTTTGCATCCTGTCGACTTCGAACCTCCATTGCCCCGGGGACAGCAGTGCAGTCTCTTCATTAATGCCAAGCCCTCTTTTGTTTCGCCTAGAGGCGACGCAGGTTCTCAATAATACTATTATTTTCGGTATTTTTGTTTGATAGACGCCAACTTTTACTTGACGGCGCATTTAATAGTTTGTTTCGCCTATCCTTGCCTTCTATATTGTATAATATTACGTTTTTTCTTTTGTCAAAGCATGACTTTCAGAATCCCATGTTCGTATGAAACTCTTGGCATTACTTTAAAGTTCAATGCATGCCAAATCGGACAGCTACACCTTAAGTGGTCGAAGTGCTGCCCTGCCCTACCCGAAGCATGGAATGGGCGCCGGCGAATGCCGGCACCCATGCGGAGCCCTTGTATATATATAAAAATCGGCCCCTCCCCTCACCGGTTATTCGACATACAGGATTTCACTTGATAAACGGATACATCTCCCTCCACAGCTGTCAGATTTTGTCCCCCTCAGAAACGGGTTTTATAGTTTCCGCGCACAGACTGACTAAAATCATCCTGCTGACCCTGATAGCTACACTGTTGTTGTAAGGGGAGTCGCCGACCTATGTCCTTAATGAGGACACACAACTCGTAATGCGCGCGATCGGAGTATCACACACAGCTTGCAAAGATGAGTTTCGACGAAATCTTCGATCTCACAGCCGGACTGGAGTGTATTTTCATTTTTTTATAATATACTGGAGTATATATATATGTAACCATGTATTACCATTGTGACAATTCGGTCATAGTGGCTACATACTTGATGTATTATAGCGACATCGTGAGTTGTCCCTAGGACCGCCGATAGGGACAGCAGATCACGCTGTCGCTAAAATGGAAGACGAGGGACACGCCAGCTAGGGCTGGATTGCGATGGCAATTGAGTCAAATGGACACACACGACGTGTGTGTATGAAGACACGTGGAAGCGTGGTGAGCTTGGGCTTTATTTTTGTTTCCCCCATCCGCCGGAGAATTAAAAAAAAAAAAAAAAAACTGCATATTATACCATCGAGACCATAAATGCCAGATATGATACATGGTTGTACCTATGGATTGAAATATTCTATCGTACGATCCATGTAATATAACAGATTTATGACGCTTCAACACGTTGTTTACTACACCTGAAGATTGTGTTGCATACCACATCTAACAATATATACCTGGTAATTTTCTAGAGTAATAACCAATACCAGGCAGGTGATATAAAGGGATTTCTTCTTGCTACAACCGTCAGATTTGCCTTGGAGTTTCCGTTCATCCCACCTCAACTCAAAATCTGCAAGAGTAGTAAACACTACCAGCCAGCTGATATCACCGCAAAATCTCTTTAGCCATACATGCCCTCCATTTCATTTCCGCCTGCCCCGCCCCCCTCCCTTTTGTTTTTCCCTGTCCCTTTTGTTCAAACGCCCCACCAACAATCGAAATCGGCTAGAGTAATAAGCACTTTCCCGTCATTATCTTTCTATCCGTCCATGGTGTGGCTTTAATTCACCCCCCCCCCCCCCCCCCCCCCCCCGCGATTGCCCCCCCCCTTCCCCACCGCGGGCACGATCGCCTAGACCTAGCACCACGCGTATCGCAAGCCCCTACATATATGCGTCATACGCGCGATCGGCGTATCACACACAACCTTGCAAAGATGGGTTTCGATCAAATCTTCGATATCGCATCTGAAGTGTGTTTTGATATTTTCTATGACACAAATAAACCAATTCGAAACCCCTCCCCCCCGCCTCCCCCGCACCCCCCCCCTTTTTCTTTCTCCCCGCTTCCACTTGCTTAAACGCCCCACCTAACATCGTAGTTTGCCAAAGTAATATACACTTCCACGCACTCGATATCACCTCATTATCTTTCTAGAGCCATCCATGCCGTTGCTTCAATTCACCCCCCCCCCCCCCCGCCCAAGGCCCCCTCCTTGCCCACCACCCGCACCATCGCCTAGATCTAGCACCACGCGTATAGCAAAGCCCTACATTTACTGGACCTAAAGATGTTTAAAAAACCCTTTCGCCCATCCCCCCACCCGGAGCCCCACCCCCACCCCCACCCCCTCGAATATTCTGCCCTCTACTCACTGGTTGTACAACTTGCAGGATATACACGATAAACTGGTGCATTCTTTCCCAAACCGTCAAATTTATACCCTTGAAGGATTTATAGTTCCACGCACAGATGGAGTTGCCCCGCCCGTCCCGCCCGCCCTCCCCCCCGCTCTCTCTTGATCAAACCCAGGCCCCCACGTCCTTGAAAACTCCGCCCTCCTCTCACAGGTTATTCGACTTGCAGGATTCACTTGATAAACTGATGCATTTTCTTCCACAGCTGTCAGATTTTGTCCCCCTCAAAAACGGGTCTTTGTCTTATTGTTTCCGCGCACAGACTGACTAACATCACCCCATTGACCCTGATAGCTACACTGTAGTTGCAAGGGGAGTCGCCGACCTATGTCCTTAACAAGGACACACAACCCGTAATATGCGAGGTCGGAGTATCACCACACAACTTGCAAATATGAGTGCGACAAAATCTTCGATCTCACAGCTGAAGTTTATTTTATTTTTACTATATATGTTATTTCGGTTAGCACAGGTTGGGAGGCGACCATTCAGACGGTGCGCACGAAATATCCTGCGTACTATTATTAGCATGATAGGTTAGTAGTGTGGTTTAGCGCAATTCCCACATATCAGCCTGTAATCCTGTAGTTCTTTTTCACATTTAACACTACCACTTCGAAGTACTAGATGATACACCATTATACATACTGATTTTTCATGTCGTCGAAGATGCTGTGGTCCTCCTGTTGTAGTAGATGTCGAGTCCACGTCTGATGCTCTCGTGTTAGTGGTGCTCACGAAAACATGTCCTAGTATTATAAAAATTAAAATACACTCCAGTATATATGTGGATCATCGCTGAGTGATGTTGTTTTCCTCTACCTATATCACGCCAGATAGCATAAATATGTCAACGCAACCGCTTTCTTGAAAACGACAAATGAAGTTTCTCCACACACCTGATAGAGAGGAGACGCGGCCCGGGGATTGCTCAGTATACCATCGGTCAAGTATAGACTATATATATAAAATCATTCCTTGGTTTCATGGATTTGGTCAGGATTTTTTTTTGTCTCGGCCTCAGTATGCGGTTCGTGGACTGGATTTCTCAGCTGAATTGCTTCGTTCGAGCGCCGCCTTCGGGGGGCGGCTCCAACGCCCCTCGCCCTGCCGTGTCCGTTCCGCACATCAACGTGAACGCGGACGGATGCCGTGCGAGACCAGCGAGAGGTTGCAAAAGTACCGCATGTCGAGGAGGAATTCCAGAGACTTTGGTTGTATCATAATGACTGCAGCGCCTGGATGACTTGAAAAAATTGGCATCATTTTCAAACAGTGTTTGATAACGTTCAGAATTTTGCGGTGGCATACTCTTGAGCGTCTTTTTCTTTGCTGTACTTTTTTACTAGTTCGTTTGGTTTCTTTGCTTGGCCTTTGTTGTTTTTGTTTCTGCTCGTTTTGTCAGTTTAAAACTGTTGTTTCTTGACCTTTCAGCTGCTGCTCCCCGCAAATTTGGTCTTCCTGCCCACACGATTTAGAACTTTTCGCGATGTTTTCTTCCATTTTGTCTAGTAAGTTGAACTTCTTATCATTTGCCGCTAATTTGCCGCCTGTGCATTAGTTTCGGAACGGTCCAGCTTTGGCTTTGCTGTGATTCTCATAATTTGTTTTGTACTTGACGGAGTCTCATCAGCTGAGATCTGGGCTTGGTTCATCAGCTCTACACCGCCTTGCACCCCATCCATCGCGGCGCTATAGCTCACAGCAACGAAGCGCCGTGCAGTGCCCTGCGATGCCCTGCAGCTCAGCTCAGCAGCGCACCGCACCGCAGCGCTAGCTCAGCAGAGCGAGGCGCTGTGTTTTGCCGTGCTCTGCCGTCGCGGTCGCTCGTTATTCGTGATACAGTAGGTAAAACTCCGCGTACGCTGATATGATGGTAATTAATAGGCGTTTTATTCAATATCGCGATGTTTGTGTGGGCACTTTGTGCTGTCTAAAACTGAATATGGCGGTTTTTCCACATTGACCGGAGTCATCAAGGGCCCAAGACTCGAGACGAGACGAAGCAAGCTCATTTGCCCAGTCCCGTCCGAGACACAGAGCAGCGTAGGGCACCACCAGCTGCCAGGGGTGTGAGACGAGTCATGCACAGCATGGGCTAGAAAACGTTGCCTGCAACAACTGCCCGCCACAGTATAAACGCGTGGACGGACGCTGGGCCAGACAAGCGAGAAGTGCGTTTTTTTTCGTATTTTGGGCGGTACACGCCCGAGCTATCCTTGGATCTTCTTGGCATATATATGTAGAGCTTAGACGAATAAATAAGGGACAACACTTCCAGATTGGCATAATTATTAAATTAGAATGTTTTTTTCTTCCCCTGGCGTCGATTTTTTCATGGCGGCCTCGAAGCGCTTGCCCTATCGTAAATAGCCACTACCACTGCTGCTGTGTGTGGTTGCCTTTTCGGCTCAGTGGGTATAGTGCTACGTAACCAACGAAGGATGTGTCGTGAGTACGATTCTCACCCAGATCATATATGGTATTCAGGAGCGCGCGCGCTGGAGACATTATGAATGGTTATGATAGGTGTTTGTGTTCTCCTGTGAGTACTACCAACTGTATGTAGTACGTGGAGAAGGGAAAGCTCCGGAGATCCCTCTTACGAAGTCGGTGAAAATTAATTACCGAACTCGAAAACGTATTTGGTTGGTACTTTAGCGTAACCTACTGAGTTATTGAGTCACGTGACAGTGGACAGTGCTATGTGTCGTGACTTCGATTCTTACCACCTTCATATTTGTCTTTTTCGAGCGTGCGCGCTGACGACATTATGAATAGTTATTTTGGTATTTTAATATATTATATATCATGAAGCGCTACGAGTACCCACTGAGCTTCTGAGTTAAATTATTAAATAGCTCAGTGGGCAGTGCTGTAGGATTTCCCGGTCAAGTCACTTTGTTCGAAGGGCGCTGTCTAACGCCTTCCTTATCCGTCCCCTATACCTGATCGTGAACGCGTACTACGTACGGGAGGTGAGAAACACATAAATTCGACAATAGCGGGGACGATTTTGGATTTTGGATTCCTGGGCGGTTCTTTTTCCGAGAACGGGTCACAAACGCGGGGCGTACTAATCGATGACACAGCAGCAATCGATACAACAGCAGTTAGTAGTAATAGGTATATTTTTGACAATTTCAATGTGAATAGCCTGTGAACTAAATGGTTGTGTGGAGGCTCTGTCCTCTATGCGAAGATTTGCAGAGGTGGCACCGAAGTGTCTGTAGATTCAAGGTAAGATTCAACTGCATAATAGACTATGTTGTTTGTGCGAACAGACTGCGCATTAACTTAGATTTGAATCCAAGGTTCATACTCTCAACAGGCAACATGTCGTGTGCGCGAGGAATCGACGGTGTACAGCAGTAAATAATAATAATCTGTGATGATAGTTGACGATAGTCTATACATCGGTTTGCGTGGAGGGGACTGCGCCGGCAAGAGGCTGGATTCGACGAAGGAGGAGGGCGACTGGCCGTCGAAGGGCGGGGAAGAGACGGATTGAACTCTCCCAGAACGAGAACTTTTGTTATTCAGATCAGCACCGCAAGCTGCGTGGAGCATTCCGTTTTTTTTGGGACGGGGGAAAAGGGGAACCGATTGGAATTGATTGTGGACGAGAGCAAGTGCAAAGGAGCGGGCCAAGTGAGCTAAGGCAATGAGGCGCCCACGGAGAACCACAGCAGGAGGATGGCACACGGATACCCACGACCCGCGCGCACATCATCATCATGAGAGCAGCGATCGCCTTTTTTTCATGGTTATTTCCACGAGGCAGTAGTACAACATGTTACGCACGTCACTGATTTTTATAGAGTTTGTGGCAGAGTTGTATACCCTTCATGGGGAACGACCCGCCGCAAATTTCAATTTTCAGGCACGGTCGTCGTAGCTGCGCTGCAGCCTGTCAAATAACTCGGGAAGGAGGGGCGATCATTGATATTTCTTTTGTGGTTTTTGGTTCGATTGCTCTTGTTTCACTTAATGCCCGCGGGTCGTCACTGTGACAGCGCTCCAGACAGCAGGCGCGTCCGTCTATACTCACGGTTGTTGTGCGGTTCGTACGGTGCAGGCCGCCCAACCGCTGTATGTAGTCTGTAGCCGCGAGTTGGTTAGTTGTGGGAACGCGGAAACTCTATGCTGTTTTTGAGGGGATACCCGCGGCCATGTGAGTTCAGTTTGCACATTGGACCTTTTCAATTGTGCGCGGAAAGCGTAGTATTTCCCGGACAAATTTTGATTTCATTTGGTTTTTCGGATCCTCCTAGCTAGGCCTCCAGCACATTTGTGTGACCACGGACTCTAGATTTTTGACAAGAGTTAATGTGAGAAAACAACAACAACAACCTGGTACACGCTGTTTTCAAATGCCGAGCTTCAAGAGCAGCAGTTGTTGTTATTGTTGTTGTTGTTGTTGTTGTTGTTGTTATTGTTGCTGTTGTTGTTGTTGTTGTTGTTGTTGTTGTTGTTGTTGTTGTTGTTGTTGTTGTTGTTGTTGTTGTTGTTGTTGTTGTTGTTGTTGTTGTCGTTGTTGTTGTCGTCGTTGTTGTTGTTGTTGCTGTTGTTGTTGTTGTTGTTGTTGTTCTCACATTAACTCGCTTAATAATCAAGTCCGTGGTCACAGGACAGGCTCCATCAATAAATTATAGTGTTGACAGACACCACAGGCCACACCTCTCTCTCTCTGGGAAACGCGGCGTCAACCATCGTAATGCTATACAATATATATGGGGTAATGTAATGTCTTTGCGAAGATCATGTTTTGTTTTAATCAATTGTCAGCTGGCCGCCCCGGTGGTCTACTAGTGGTTTTACCCTCGAATACTACCAACAACGCTTTTTGTCCTTGAGTTCGACACCCACCACGATGAGATTGGACTTTATTTGTAAAAATGCAAAAAAAAAGAAGGGATCATCTACTGAGAGCGCCTAGTAGCGTGGATAGATAGGTACAATTCGACGCGAGTCGACGAGGGAAGAAAATGCTGGCTTCCTTTCGCGAAAAAATGGAGGCACGACGTACGTGCCGAAGTGCCCGTGACCACGCAGACCAATCAATGCGACAGCCTTCAGATACCAAACAAAGCTCTCTTCTTCCAAAACCTCCCCCGCTGACATGGCTCCATGTCCGCGTTTGATGCAAACCGGCTTTGCATCCTGTCGACTTCGAACCTCCATTGCCATGGGGACAGCAGTGCAGTCTCTTCATTGATGCCAAGTCCTCTTTCGTTTCGCCTGGCGGCGACGCAGGTTCTCAGTACTCTTTTCGGTATTTTTGTTTGATATACGCCAACTTTTACTTGATTTGACGGCGCATTCAAAAACAGTGTGTTTCGCCTATCCTTGCCTTCTTTGTTGTTTACGTGTTTCTTCTGTCAAAGTATGACCTTCATCGTCCCATGTCCGTATTAAATTCTTGGAAGTACTTTAAAGTTCAATGAATGCCAAATCGGACCAGCTACACAATGATAATGTAGCTTGTCGAAGTGCTGCCCTGCCCTACCCGAAGCATAATGCCGGCGCTCATGCGGAGCCCTTGTAGTCTTACAACATGATTGCCTTCTTGTACGGCATGCACCTTTTCATTTATTTATTGATCTAATTTGTGAAATACAGTGGGAACTACTGTATTTTTTTCCCTTTCTTTCCCCCTTGCATGTCCATTTTGGCTCATGCTCGGGGTATGTTTCTATCTCCCGAGCTTTGGCTCCCCTTTTTATTTATTTATTTATTTATTTATTTATTTATTTATTTGTTTTGTCTTGGTTTCTTTCGTTGTTTCTCTCTTTTACAAGGTATTTTGGTTTAATGAGAAGAACACAAAGGGGGGAGGGGGGGAAACAGGAGGAGTAGAAGGAAAGCCGTCCAAGGGAGTGGGGGCAGGGGGGGCAACAGGAGGAATAGAAGGGAGACCGCGGTGGACGAAGGCAGGAAGGAGAAGGCAGACAGGGTAGCAAGGTACCAGGCCGACTAGTAGGTACGTAGCACTTTTCTTCTTTTTCTGGGGTATTTTTTTCCCCTTTGTTCCCTCCTTGCGTGTCCAGGTTTTTGGCTCGTGTTCGGATTATCTTATTTTGGTTTTACTTTACTTTATTTTATTTTATTTTTATTAAGTTTCCTTTCCGAGCTTTGGCTCTCCTTTCCGGTTGGGTTGTTTCTCGATTTCCCCTTCATTTTGTTTGTTTCATTTTTGTTTTATTTTTATCTTTGTTTTTATATGTTTTCTTATTATTATTTTGTTTTTGTTTTTGTTTTTGTCTATTTCGTATTCTCTCTTCCAATGTATTTCTGTTGCTGACGTATGTATGTTGTGCCTGTCGTACCCAGTACTAGGGCATGACATTGCGTTGTCGAATGCATTACGATGCATTATCTCTGTGTCGTAGCTTGTGACCACAGAGCTGATCTTTCTAGGGTGAAGAATCAGTACGGACACTGGGTGTGCTGGATGTCGACGAGTAGAAGAACGGTTTAATGTGAAGAACACACACACACACTGTAGGAAAAACCCTGAAATTGGTTTTGGCCACAACTGACAGAAAAAAGGAAAACATCAAAAGGTGGAGTAAAAGTAGTTAATAATGCCGTTTTCGTCTTGCCCGTACTATAGACATAAAAAAAGCAAGTCGAATAAAAAAAGATCACCGTGACAATCAATCCCGGATTTCGCGTAGAAAATTCCCCACCTAAAGTAAAATTACCAACACCAACCATTATAGTAGTGAAGAAAAACAATGGGCCACGACATAAAGCGATATACCGCCACCATACCTCGCCACCGTGCGGTTCATCAGAATACATCTACCTAGGTTTTTGACCCCGAATCCGCGACGCTGATGATCAGTCGACTCAGCCGCGTCCCGGTTTTTGACACCAACTCCTTGCGGTACATTGTGCCGCGGCTTCTCAGCTCGGCGGTCGCCGTTTCCCGACACGGTCCATAACGCTTTCTGTCTCAAAATACACCATGCGGAACAAATTTGCCCCAGGCTCTTCACGGCCCACAGTTTTTCAATTACCGACCGAATCTCAACCACGGGCACAACGTCAGGTAGCATCCATTGTACGAGCTTTCATATTCCTTCCTACAAGGGCTCGGCATGAGTGAAGGCGTGCGGCGGCACCCATTCCTCGGGTAGGGCAGGGCAGCACTTCGAATTGATCGATTCAGTACTTGGTAGAGTGAAAAAAGTTACCGCACACAACACAATCACAGTCTGCACGTAGAGTATGTAAGGTAATGCCAAGAGTTCGATATAGACTATAAATCATAACAACGTACTACTATTAATAGCTCGAAATCGGCCAGAGTAATGAACACCTTTACGCAGTTGATATCACGTCATTATCTTTCTGACCATCCATGATTTATTTTTTATTCTTCCCCCCCACTCCTTAACCCCCCCCTCCAACGCCCCCTCTTTTCCCACCACCCGCATTATCGCCTAGCCCTAGAACCACGCGTATACCTAGCCCCTACATATTTTTGATCTCACAGCCGGACGGAGTGTAATTGAATTATTTGTGACCTAAACCTCCTAAAACAAAAATTCGCTTTCCCATGCTCAAACGCCCCATCTAATATCGAAATCCGCCAGATAAATAAACACTTCACGCACTGGATATCACCTCATTATCTTTCTAGAGCCTTCCATGCGCTGCTTCCCCCCCCCCCCCCCCCCCCCAGAACGCCCCCTTCTTCCCCACCACCCGCACCATCGCCTAGACCTAGCACCACACTCATAACAAACCCCTACATCTATGCCACCTAAAGCCCTTCCCTTCCCCCCCCTCACCCCCCGCCCCACCCCCCAACTCCCTCCCCAACCCCCCCACCCCATCCCACCCCCACCCCCTCGAACACTCCGCCCTCTATCTACTCACTGATTGTACGACTTACCCCAAGATATACATGGTAAACTGATGCATTCTTTCCAAACCATCACATTTTGTCCCTTCAAAATAGTGTATAGTTTCCACGAACAGATTGAGCTGCCCCACCCGCCCCACCCCCGCCCCAACCCCCCCCCATATGATGAACTGGTGCATTTTTTTTTTTTTACCAAAACCGTCAGATTTATCCCCTTGAAGGATATTTACCTTCCACGCACAAATGTCCCGCCCGTCCGCCCCCCCCCCTCAGCCCCCCCCCCCCCCCTGCAACTCCGCTCGCTTTTGATCAAATCCATGCCCCCACGTCCTTCAAAACTTCGCCCTCCCCTCACCGGTTATTCGACTTACAAAATTCATTTATAAACGGATACATTTCCGTCCACAGCTGTCAGATTTTGTCCCCCTAAGAAACGAGTTTTATAGTTTCCGAGCACAGACTGACTAACATCACCCTGTTGACCCTGATAGCTACACAGTAAGTGCAAGGGGAGTCGCCGACCTTTATCCTTAATGAGGACACACAGCTCGTAACGCGCGCGACCGGAGTATCACACACAGCTTGCAAATATAGTTTCGACAAAATCTTCGATCTCACAGCTGGAGTGTATTTTCATTTTTATAATAGCTACCTGGTACTGCTTTTAGGGTGAATCCGATTCCGAGCTTCATTCATTCATCAAATTCTGATTTCGATCGGATAAATCCGAGCACACGCCGACTGACCCTCTAGTCTGGCGACGAAAAGTGTCGAGTGCGTTTCTTATCATATTGTTACTCCATCAAGCATCCGGTGCCAGTAAAGTTACTGACCATGTCCGGTGCGTGTAATTAGAGAAGTTATACATGGACCAATTGCATAATACGATTGGAATATTCTATCTTCCGATCCATGTACAATATTCTATCTTCCGATCCATGCACAATATTATATCTTCCGATCCATGTACACGTTGTTTACTACACCTAGCAACTTGGTTGCATACTACATGTAACGTCAAACCT
The DNA here is from genome assembly GCA_012845835.1 of Undaria pinnatifida. Taxonomy (NCBI): domain Eukaryota; class Phaeophyceae; order Laminariales; family Alariaceae; genus Undaria; species Undaria pinnatifida. The sequence goes on along the minus strand of JABAKD010000017.1, from coordinate 5,446,623 downwards.
TCTAGAATAATGAACATTACCAGGCGGGTGGTTTAAAGGGGTTTCTTCTTGCTACAACCGTCAGATTCGTCCCCTTTAAGGGTTTATAGTTTCCGCGATATATTGAAATGCGCCCCCCCCCCCGCCCCCCCCCCCGCCCCCCGATCCCTCTTGTTCAAACACCCAATCTGAAATCAAAATCTACCAGAGTAGTAAACACTACCAGCCAACCGATATCATCTCATTTTCCATCTAGCCATCCATGCCGTAGCTCCAACTCATCTCCGCCCTCCCCCCCCCCTTTTGTTCCCCGCCCATTTCGTTCAAACGCCCCACTTACAATCGAAATCGGCCAGAGTAATAAATACTTCTACAAGCAAGTGAAATCACGTCTTGATCTTTCTAGTCATCCATGACGTAGCTTTCATTCATCCCCCCTCTCCCCCTCCAACGCCCCCTCCTTCCCCACACCCCGCACGATCGCCTAGACCCAGCACCGCACGAATAGCAAGCCCCCACATATATGATTACTACGCGCGATCGGAGGAGCACACACAATTTTGCGAAGATCAGTGTCGACCAAAATCTTTAAGCTCATAGCTGGAGTGTATTTTAATATCGTATGTAACCTAAACCTCTTGAAACCCTTCCAGCCCCCCCCGCCCCCCTTTTGTTCCCCGCCCAGTTCGTTCAAGCGCCCTACTTACAATCAATCGAAATCGGCCAGAGATATTAACACTTAAACGCGATTGATATCATGTCATTATCTTCCTAGCCATCCATGACGTTGCTTTCATTCACCCCCTCCCTACCTTCCAACCCCACACCACGCACGATCGCCCAGACCCAGCACCGCGCGTATAGCAAGCCCCTACATATATGATTACAACGCGCGATCGGAGGGTCGCACACAATGTTGCCAAGATTAGTTTCGACCAAATTCTTGATCTCATAGCTGGAGTGTATTTTAATATTATCTGTGACCTATACCTCTTGAAAACCCTTCCCCCGCCCCGCCCCTTTTTTCCTTTTTTTTCTCGCTCTCTCCTGCTTAAACGCCCCACCTAATAATATCGAAATCCGCCAGAGTAATAAACACTTCCACGCCCTGGATATCACCTCATTATCTTTTTAGAGCCGTCTATGCCGCTGCTGCAATACCCCCCGCCCCCATCGCTCCCTCCTTCCCCACCACCCGCACCGTCGCCTGGACATAGCACTACGCGTATCGCAAACCCTTTGATCTATGCGACCTACAGCCTTTTGCGCCCCCCCCCCCACCCCCCCCTCCCAGTCCCCCCCCAACTCCCCCCCCCTTCCCCACAAAAAAGATTCATATTTTCCACGCACAAATTGAGCTGCCTCACGTGTTCCCCTCCTCCCCCTTCCCCCTCTCCCACCCCCTTTTGATCAAAATCAGGCCTACAAACTCCGCCCTCCCTTTACCCGTTATTCGACTTACAGGATTCACTTGATAAACTGATGCATTTCGTTCCACAGCTGCCAGATTTTGTCCCCCTCAGAAACGGGTTTTATAGTTGCCGCGCACAGACTGCTTAACATCACCATGTTGACCCTGATAGCTACACTGTAGTAGCAAGGGGAGTCACCGACCTATATCCTTAATGAGGACACACAACCCGCAATACGCGCGATCGGAGTATCACACATAGCTCGCAAAGATTAGGTTCGACAAAGTGTTCGATCTCACACCTGGAGTGTATTTTAATTCGAATAATAAACATGGGTCTTCGCCGGCGGCCTGGACGGCCGCCGGTCGCAGGATCGCGTAATTGAACACCAAAAATATTATTAACAGAAACGATGAAGGCATACGACTTGATGCCAAGGGTTAGGCGGTGGACGTCCGCAGTAGTAGGCAGGATCGCGTCTCCACATAACAATATAGCAGCGGTGTGGGAAAGGATGAAGATATAAGATTTTTTGCCAAGAGTTAGGTGGCGAAGAGTGTAATGACCTGATAGTATATGTCTTCTGAATTAGCACAGACAGTCGCGTAAACGTTTCAGCAACGAAACAAAATGATTCACGAAAGAGCAAGTCTTGCTACACCCAGGGCAAACCAACACCGGGCACACCCTTGCGCAAACTCGTACATGTACTTGGAACGCGGAAGGCGGACATCAGAGAGCGTAGGGTAGGGGGCAAAATTGAAAAGACATAACAACCGGTACCTAGATAAACAGTACTGTAGCACTGTTGCTAGACATAACTAACGTCGACGGCGTCGCCGGTGCATACAGTACTTACAGAGCTTAAAACTATACGGAGCAACGCTCGGAAGTGAACGCAGGGCAGGATGAAACCGGAAAGACATCAAAAGCACTAGTCCATAGGACGACTTGCATTAAAAGCACTATAGGATGACTTGCATTTGTTACTGCTCAGCACGAGAATCTCCCTCAATCATAACACCGGTCAAGGATTACTAATAGAAATTGCTTAGTCCCGAAAAACGTGTGCGCTCAGCTAGCACCGGTGCTCAACTAGCACCGACATGGAACGCAACGTACTCGTAGGGAAAGTAGAATATCTGGGAAAATGAAGGAATGCTTAGCAGTGAAAAATGTCTGCATAATAACATCAAGGATATAGAAGCTGAGCCCAATGCGGTACTTTGAACGACACGTCAACCATCGAGGACGTAGACACTGAGCTCAATGCGCAAGGCACTATGCAACGAGCATCATGGCATGGCCAGCTTATCTTATTCCCGTGTCATAGAAGAAACACTACTTGGAATCAAACCTCAAAACAACGAGATATAAACTGAGCCCAATGCGGAAGGCAAACAACATGGAACTAAACGCCGGCTATCGAGGACGCAGAAACTGAGCGCACGGAAGGCATCGCTAAAACGATGGAAAACACCTACCAGGTATGTATTTGCCCAACATAGCACATAGAAAGGCGAGGAAAAAGTGCCCGATATAATCGAACGATGGCACTAGACTACACTAAATGTTGTAGACGTACGCAACTACCGAGACCGCCCACGGATCAAAATGAGAAAAAACATTACGTACGTCTGAAGTATAGCCTAGCGTGTATGTATGTGATCATCCAAACCGGCAGCTAAAGACGAAAAGATGCAAAGGCAAAATACGGAAGACAACACCTGTCCTTCACAGCCAGCGGTTAAACACGCATTAAAGCAGAGACTACACATGAAAGACAGTACCCAGCAATACGTAGGTACGGTCGCCCCGGTGGCGTATCAGGTTATCCTCGAGCCTGGTATAGGTCAGTTTCGTGAGTTCGAGCCCCGCCGAGTGCATACTCGTATAAATTCGTTGGGACTTTTTCTTGTGGACAAATTGACTTGCGGAAAGCGCGAGAGCGTGAGTTAGCAACATTCGATGTACAATCGACGAGCAGTGGGAATGCTGAACCCTATGCGCGATAAAAATTGAAGGCAAGAACCGGGGAGGAGAAGGGATGACACCAGTGACCACGGCTTGTCCAGAAGCTGGAAAGTGAAAGTGTGCTGAAAAAAAAAAAAAAAAAAAAAAAGGTAGGACAGAGTAGCAGATCCAGTACTCCCCAGCACTACTGCGTCATGCCATACGAAGGGGGGGGGGGGAATCTCTGAAAGTGGAAAAAGCAAAACTGCGTAGTAGACGAAGCGAATCCATATCGTGAAATATATACCCTAAAAAAAAAAGACGATAAGCGCCGGATAGTCGTAGACGACTGTCATTGTTGACACGCCCTTGCGTGGGTGGCGAAGGTCGGGGAGTGGAGTCGTGTTGGCGAGACGACGATGTAAATGGTGGACGGAGAATGAGTCTTGTGGAGACCTAGGCACCTGGAGGAAGAACATTGGTGGGGGTATTGTTTCGTGGGAACGTAATCATGAAAGAATCGTAGTGTCTGGACAACGGATTGAAAAGTAAATGGATAGTTTCATCAGTATGGGCAACTTGAGTGTTATGGAGGGAGGAGTTAGTGAAAGAAACGTGGATTTCCTCGCCGTACTTTGGTTGTGCTGCGAGGTAGTAGGATTAGGCATTAGTTGGAGGTATTGGTCGTATGAGAGCGCTAGAAAAAAACAACCGTAAGAGGCACTGCAACGTACACTGCAGCAGCAGTTTTAACTTCAACGTACATTGCAGCAGTAGTTTTCATACGTGCCACGCCTCGTCGAGGACTGTCATCTGTGAAAAAATCCCGAACGCCTTTGCTCGAAGCTAAGCATACCGGGTATGATACTATGACAACAGCTGTGCCGCCAGGTACTACGCATACCAGGTATGATACTATGACGACAGCTGTACCACAAGGTACAAGAGGCAGCAGAAACTATGCAGCAGTCGCAGCAGATCGCCAGGGGTCATGGCGCCAACGCATGATGAGTCAAATCCTCTGTTATGAAAATCAAGCTAGCAACAGCAGCCGGCGGACACAACCCGACCTTGATGCGGAGGCTTAAAGGGTAGCTGGGGAAGCATGGCGCATACGCGAAACCTGCTAGTGAGCCAACGCTCCAACGCTCTCTACGATGGGGCCTGGTTTTCTTCTGCTACGTGATGTCGTATCCGGTGCTGATTTTGTCAACCACCGTCGGTATACCACAACGCCGTCGCCGAAGCCTCCACCGACACCGCAACCCACGCCGCACGGCCGCCGCCGCCGCTACTGCTGCTGCTGCTGCTGCTGCTGCTGCTGTTGCTGTGCGACGGCGGCTATTGTGCTGCGGCTGCGGTTGGTGTCTCCTGCGTTTCTTTCTAAAAAAAAAGTAAAAAACTGGCAGCTCTGTTGTTGTGGTAATCGTGGTGATCGAGCCAGGCCGAGCCGAGCTGCTGTGCCGCAACTCATCTGGCGGGGCCATCGCCACCGCCACCTCCGTCTCTGTCCCCGCCGCTGCTGCTGCGGAAGCGGCAGCGGCTACTGTGATGCTACTGCGCAGCAGCTGCTTCTGCTGTGCTGCTGTTTGATGGTGTTGTGCTGGGCCTGCCCCTGTCGGTGAGTCTATAAATAGGTGCGACCGCACCATGTCTAAATTCAAAATTTGAGGCTGCCTCCCCGCTCCCCGCCTGTTATATGGAGGCCGTGTACGCCTTTTCTGCGATTCGTTAACCGCAAAAACAACCAAAAGTATGCCGGAGTGAATCTGGCCTTTTTCTAGCTTGATGGAAGAATTTGTAGTAACTTTTTTTAACGCAAACACTCGATTAGTCCGTTTGACCACTTGCGAAATGATAGCTTTTACCCAAACTAAGCATTCAAACTCTCTTCCCCCCTGAAACGGCGGGATAGCAGGTCGGCCGGATATACGGGCGGACCTTACAACATCCAAGCCGTTTAATTTCCCGGGGATACCGGGGAGAGTGTTTTTCAAGTTCGACATGGTATGGGGAAAGTCTGAAAAAGTTTATTATCGTAGATGTGGGATTTGAACCCACGACCCAAAAAACACATGATCTGTCGACGACGCCATTTGCTAAGGTATTAGTGGGGTATTATTCCGTTTGACTACTTGCAAAAGCTTAACCGATAACTTACCCAAACTGCCCCGGTGGCGTATCAGGTTATATCCTTAAGCCTGGTATAGGCCAGCTTCGTAAGTTCGAACCCCCCCGAGTGCGTACTCGTATAATTTTTCGTCTTGTGCACTAATTGACTTGTGGAAAGCGCGAGAGCGCGAGTTAGCAACACTCGATGAAAAATCGACGATCAGTGGGTGGTGGACCCTACGCGCCAAGAAAAAATAAGGCAATAACCGGGGGGGGGGAGCGAAGGACGACACCTGCAACCACGGCTTGTATGTCCAGAAGCTGGAAAGTGGAAGTGTGCCAAAACAAAAGAAAATTTACTGGAAGAGATTGATCAGTCAGCAATCAGCAGGAAGGAGCACGTCATGCACGAAGCAACACAAAGTTTTTTGTCAGTTACGTACCAACACGACCGCTTGCACTTGGCGGGCAAACGACCACAGCAAGGGACCACAGCAACAACAAAGCACGCCATCCACATTAATTTCTCCAAATTCAAAGAGTCATCTCGGGGGGAAAATTACCAATCAATACGATACGGGGACGAATGCATGCCAGCACTAGTCTCGTCCGTGGATACTGTCTACTTGCCACCCTCTTCGAGTTGCGAAGGCTTAATAACAGAAGGAACTTGTATAATACAACCTCGAGGCTCCGGGGACGCAGCCACTCGCAATGCTGCGGTGAGGCATTTCCTGGCGCAGTAATCGTAACCACTACTACCTCTTCCTCGTTTAGTCATGCGTGCGCTAACCATGTCTGTATTTATGTATGTATGCACGTGTACCTACCGAAATTCAATAAACAAAGGTACTACTACTATGATCCTTACCGCAGTACCACGTTGATATTTTTACAATATTACAAGCCTCCGCGTCGATGCCGGCATACGCCGGCTCCCATGCTTCGGGTAGGGCAGGGCGGCACTTCGAATTGTTCAATTCAATACTTGGTAGAGTAAAAAAGGTCACCACACACAATCGTAGTCTGCGCGTACAGTATGTAAGGTGATGCCAAGAGTACGACATAGACTAACAATCACAACAATGTACTGCAAATAATGGCTGCCGTTTTGAAGTGAATCCAATTTCGAGCTTCATTCATTAAAATCTGATTTCGATCGGATAAATCCGAGCACACGCCGACTGACCCGTTAGTCTGGCGACGAAACGTGTCGAGTGCGTTTCTAATGATATTGTTACTCCATCAAGCATCCGGTGCCAGTAAGGTGACTGACCATGTCCGCTGCGTGTGATTAGAGAAGTTGTACATGGACCCATTGCATGATATAGCAGTCGGTTCAGATCGAGTCGATCGGTGCCACTTGCTTGGATATCGTATTCTTACAGCCACAGCAATACACTTCACATATTTTTTTTCCCATCCCATTTATTGTGATGCTCGCATTACTCTCGCCCTCCTAGTAGTATAACTCAGATCCGGCGTCATATAGCGGACTCCCCTCCCCCCTCCCCACTACGGTACCTGCCCTAACTTTTATCGCGAGAGGAATTCGGGCTTTTCTTCTTTCTTCGTCGATTCGCGCCGATTTGTACCTACTACCCACGCTTCTAGGCGATATTAGCAGCTAGTTGACATCTTTCCCCATTTATTTCTGCCAAAAATTAGCCAACAAAGCTCACAACGGTGATGTTTTAACTCAAGGACCAACGCTAGTTTTAGTAGTTGTAGTATTCGAGTGTAACTCCACTAGACCACCGGGTCGACCGGCTCTATATCACTCACTGCCGCGGTGGCGTATCAGGTGATATCCTCGAGCCTGGTATAGGTCAGCTTCGTGAGTTCGAAATCCCCCGAGTGCGCACTCCCAAAATTTTTCGTCTTGTGCACTAATTAACTTGCGAAAAGTGCGAGAGCGTGAGTTAGCAACACTCGATGAAAACGCGACGATCAGTGGGTGGTGAACCCTATGCGCGAAAAGAAATGAGTGGCAATAACCGGGGCCGGGAAGGGAAGGACGACACCTTCGACCACGGCTTGTATGAACAGAAGCTGGAAAGAAGAAGTGTGTAAAAAATTCATGAAAACTTACTAGAAGAGATTATTCATCAGCAATCAGCAGCGAGAAAAGGAACACGTCATGTACGAAGCAACGCATACTTATTTGTCAATTACGTACCGACACACGACCGCTTTCACTTGACCGGCAAACGGCCACAGCAACGGAGTCGGGGACCACAGCAACAACAAAGCACGCCATCCTACTGTCTACTTACCACTACCTTCGAGTGGCGCAGCTTAACAACCGGAGGAACTTGCAAAATACAACCCTCGAGGCCCCGGGGACGCAGCCACTCGCAATCAATGTTGCTGTGTGGCTTTTCCTGTCGCAGTAATCGTAATCACTACTACCTCCTCCTCGTCTAGTCATGCGTGCGGTTGCCACGTCTATATCCATGATTATAAGTATGTTTACGTAAAGAAATTCAATGTACAAATACACTACTACTATGATTCCTCCTGCAGTACCATGGGGATTTTTTACATTAATATTCATATTTGTTTTGGCCAAAAATATGACGCCAGTTTGGAGATAATGTCCTGCCAAGCATTATTATTATTAACCACTCCATGCATCACGATCCGAAGAAAATCTGAAGTGTACCGTTCAAAATACAAAATTGTGCGCGCTCAGTGGGTAGTGCCTCTATATATATGTTTTAAACTACCAAATAGGCATTCATAATGTCGTCAGCGCGCACGCTTGAAAAAGACAAACATGAAGTCGGTGAGAATCGAACGCACGACACATAGCACTACCCAAATTCACTTACTCAGTAAGACTCACAGTGAGTGGGTTATGCAAACACCAACCAGATATGTTTTCCAGTTCGTTAATTAATTATCACCGACTTCGTAAGAGCGATCCCCGGGGCTGTCTCTTCTCCACGTACTAGACAGTTAGTAGTACTCAGGAGAACACTAACAACCATCATAATTGTAACCACTCGCAACGTCTTCAGCGCGCACGCTCCCGAATAGCAAATATGACCCGTACTCACGACACATATCCTTCGTTGGTTATATACAGTTAGCACTATACCCACTGAGCCGAAAGGAAACGGCGCACAGCAGCAGTAGCTACGACAGGACAAGCGCTTGGAGGCGGCCATTAGAAAAGCATCGTCGGAAAGAAATTTAGATGCCAATTTGCAAACGTTGTCCCTTATTTATTCGCTCAAGCTCTACGAGTACATATGCCAAGATCCAAGAATAGCTCGGGCGTATAGCGCCCAAAATACAAAGAAAAAACGCACTTCTCGCTTGTCTCGCTCAGCGTCTATCCGCGTTCACGTCGAGCTGCAGAACGGATACGGCAGGGCGAGGCTATATATCAGGTTGACGTACAGACCAAGCACGCTCAAAACGATAAACACTTCAACAACAGACGCAATATTATAAAAATATGAATTAGAGCGATCTGCTACTACTGGTATAGCACGCGTTCTTCTGGACGTACCATGTTCGTCTTTCAGCCTTTCCAATATTCTTGCATGGCATTCTTCACACCTACTCGCACTTTCGCGTATTTTATTTGTTCACCCCTGCAAACGTCAAGCAAAACAACCGCAATTTGGCTAGTTACATGCATAATAGGTCGCGCAAAAAAACTTGGCCTATTGGGTCAAAGCCTGCTATCTAAGCTCGCAACCATTTACGCGGTCGCCATTCGGCTGGTCATTTGCATCATGTACGTTGTCTAGAGATTTTATGTTTGTTTATGAAGGGTGTCCAAGTAGAATTTTGCTTTCTAATAAAGTTGTATCCTCCCCTTTGTTGTCGGCCGTAGGGGACCTTTCGCAGATGTCGTAGTATGTACATACGTATACGAAAAGCTCGTCATCGCTCACGCATTATTTGTTTTTTTTCATTTTGTAGGTTTTCCGTCGATGTTGTACGTTGTCGATGGCGCGTATGCTATTAATATTTTTTCAGATATTACTTTTTGTCATCCGTATTCATCGGAAGTTGTTCATATTCTTCACAACTCCTCCGATTGCAGACGTTGTTTGCGTAACAAGGTCGCGCAAAAAAAACTATTTTGAGAATATCTATACCAGGTTGACATGCAGACCAAGCACGGTCAAAATGATGAAAATTTCAACAGCACCAAACGCAATAATTAATATAAAAACACGAATTCGAGCGATCTATTACCCGTACAACACGCGTTCTTCTAGACGTATCATGTTCGTCTTACAGCCTTTCTAACCTTCTTGCATGGCGTTCTTCACAACTACTCGCACTTTTCCGTGTTTTATTCGTTCAAGCCCTGCACATGTCAAGCAAAACAGCCGCAATCTGGCTGGTTACTTGCATAATAGGTCGCGCAAAAAGCCTTGTCCTATTTGTTCAAAGCCTACGAACTAAGCTCGCAACTACTTGCGCGGTGGCAATTCGGCTGGTCGCTTGCATCACGTACGTTATCTAGGTGTTTTTTTTTTGTTTATCAAGGGTGTCCGTCTAGAATTATACTTCCTAAATACAGTTACATCCCCGCCATCGTTGCCGGCCGTAGGAAACCTTTTGCAGATGTCGTAGTGTATACATACGTGGACGAAAAGCACGTCATCGCGCACGCGCTATTTGTTTATTTCTTTTTGTTGGTTGTCCATCGTTGTTCTACGTTGTTGTTGGCGCGTATCCAAGTAATACTTTATCAGATAACATGTTATCATCTGCGTAATCACTCGACGAGGTTATAAACATTCTTCTTTGGTACAAGTCCCCCTGGCGGTTTTTAGCCCATATCTGGTTGACTTGCAGACCAAGCACGCTCGAAACGAGAAACACTTCAACAGAACCAAACGCAATAATATAAAAAGACGAATAAGAGCGATCTAGTACTATTATCAAAACAAGCGCTCAAGCCCTGCAGAGGCCAAGCAAAGCAAACGCTTGAGATATACCATCGCAATATTCAAAACTTAAGCAACTACCTATCGTTTGGAAATGGTGCCAATTTTGGAAAATATCCAGACGCTGCGGACATTAAGATACAACCGAACTCGCAAGGATACCTCAATAAAATAAAATATTTTCGCAACTTCTCCCTTGTCTCGCTCAGCATCCATCCGCGTTCGCGTCGAGGTGCCCAACGGATAAGAAAGGGCGAGGGGCGTGGGAGCCACCCCCAGAAGACTTTTACCCGTTGGAGCCGCCCCCCGAAGACTTATACGTGTTTCATTCGTTCAAGCCCTTAAGACGTCAAAGCAAAACAAACAAACGCTCAAGCCCTGCGGACGTCAAGCAAAACAATCGCTCGAGAGTTTGCCACCGCAAAATTCGAACAATTACAGTTGCAACTAACTGCCGCTTGGAAATGATGCCAATTTTTTATATTATCCTTTCGCTGCAGACGTGAAGATACAATCAAAATCTCAGGAATTCCTCCTCGACATGCGATAGTTTTGCAACTCCACGCTTGTGTCGCTCGGCATCCTTCCGCGTTCACTTCGAGGTGCGGAACATATACGGCAGGGCCACGGGCGTTTGAGCAGCCCCCCGAAGACGGCGCTTGAACGAAGCTATTTGACCGAGAATTCCAGTTCCGCGAATAGCACACTGAGGCCGAGACGGAACTAAATCTCCTGACCGAATGCCCGAAACAAAAAATGACCAAGGGCTCGGCATGGGTAGGGCAGGGCAGCACTTCGAATTGTTCTATTCAATACTTGGTAGAGTAGAAGAAGTAACGACAAACAATCAACGTCTACACGTACAGTATGTAAAGTAATACCAAGAGTTCGATATAGACTAACAATCACAACAATGCACTGCTATTAATAGCTACCGTTTTTTTGGTGAATACGATTCCGAGCTTCATTCATCAGATATCGATCGGATAAATCCGAGCACACGCCGACTGACCCTTTAGTCTGGCGACGAAACGTGTCGAGTGCGTTTCTAATGATATTGTTACTCCTTCAAGAATCCGGGGCAAGTAAGGTGACTGACCATGTCCGCTGCGTATGACTAAAGATGTTGTACAGACCAATTGCATAATACAACAGCAGTCGGTCCAGATCGAGTCGGTCGGTGCCACTTGCTTGGGTATCATCGTATTATTAAGGCAGCAGTAATACACATAACATTTTCTTTTTCCCATCCCATTTATTGTGATGCTCTTATTACTCTCGCCCTCCCAGTAGTACAACTTAGATCCGGGGTCATATCGTAGCGGGCTCCCCTCCCTCCTCCCAACTACGGTACTTCCCCTGATTTTTTTCACGAGAAAAATTATGCATTATCTTCCCTCGTCGATTCGCGTCGATTTGTACCTACTACCCACGATGCTAGGCGATTTCAGCAGTTGTTAGTTGATCCATTTTTTCCCATTTATTTCTGCAAATAAATAAATAAAGCCAACAAAGCTCAGAACGGTGGTTATTGAACTCAAGGACCAACGGTAGTTTTGGTAGTGGTAGTATTCGAGTGTACCCCCACTACACCACCGGGGCGACCGGCTGTATGTCACTCATTGCCCCGGTGGCGTATCAGGGTATATCTTCGAGCCTGTTATGGATTAGCTTCGTGAGTTCGAATCCCCCGGAGTTCGTACCCGTGCAATGTTTCATCTTGTGCACTAATTGACTTGCGGAAAGCGTGCGAGCGTGAGTCAGCAACACTCGATGAAAAATCGAAGATTAATGGGTGGTGAGCCCTACGCGCTAAAAGAAATGACGGCAATAACCGCGGCCGGGAAGGGAAAGACGACACCTGTGAACACGGCTTATATGTCCAGAAGCTGAAAAGTAGAAGTATGCCAAAAAGAAACGAAAAGTCACTATTAATGGAAGAGATGATCAACTAGCAATCAGCAGGGAGAAGGCGCACGTCAAGTACGAAGCAACACAAACTTGTTTGACAGTTATCAACACACGACCGCTTGCACTTGACCGGCAAACGACCACAGCAACGGAGTTGGGGACCACAGCAACGGAGTAAGGGACCACATAAACAGCAAAGCACGCCATCCTACTGTCTACTTACCACCACATTCGAGTGGCTCAGCTTAACAACAGGAGGAACTTGCATAATACAACCCTTGAGGCCCCGGGGACGCAGCCACTCGCAATCAATGCTGCTGTGTGGCTTTTCCTGTCGCAGTAATCATAATCACTACTACTACCTCCTCCTCGTCTAGTCATGCGTGCGGTTGCCACGTCTATATCCATGATTATAAGTATGTTTACATACAGAAATTTAATATACAAATGCACTACCATGCTCCTTACCGCAGTACCCTAGGGAGATGCTTTACAGTAATATTCTTTTTTGTTTTGGCACAAAATATGACGCCAATTTGGAGATAATGTTATGCCAAGTTTTATTTTATCAACCTCTCCGTACATCAACATCCGAAGAATATCTGGAGAGTACCGTTCAAAATACAAAATTTCGCGCGCTTCTCGCTTGGACGGCGGCCTTCGAACAATGTGATTTGACTGAGAAATGATATATATAGCATTGCCCACTGAGCTATACATAATCACTGGACTCAGTAGCTCAGTGAGTCGTGCTACAAAATATGTATGATAAAGTATTAATAAACAAAATAACTATTCACAACGTCGTCAGCGCGCACGCTTGAAAAAAACAAACATAAGGTCGGTGAGAACCGAACTCACGACACGTAGCACTACCCACTGTCACTTGACTCAGTAACACTCACAGTGAGTGGGTGATGGAAAAGACAAACCAAATGTGTTTTCCAGTTCGTTTATCAATAACCACCAACTGCTTAAGAGCGATCCCCGGGGCTGTCCCCTCTCCACGTACTACACAGCTTGTAGTGCTCAGGAAAACACTAACAACTATAATACTTGTAACAATTCATAACGTCTCTAGCGCGCACGCTCCTGAATATAAATATGATCTGGGTGAGAATCGTAGTCACGACACGTATCCTTCGTTGTTTATATACAGTATAGCACTATACCCGCCCCACCGAAAGGCAACGACACACAGCAGTAGTATCAACGACAGGGCAAGCGCGTGGAGGCGGCGATGAAAAATTTAGATTGGAATTGACGCCATCTTGGAATTGTTTTCCCGTTTTTAATCGTTCATGCTCTACATATGCCAAGATCCAAGAATAGCTCGGACGTATACCGCCCCAAACACAAAGAAAATCGCTCTTCTCCATTGTCTCCCTCAGTGTTTATCCGTGTTCACGTCAAGGTGCGGAACAGATACATTAGGGCGAGGGGCGTTGGAGCCGTCCCCTGAAGACGTCGCTCGAACGGAGCTATTTGACCGAGATTTCCAGTTCCGCAAATCGCATACTGAGGCCAAGACGAACAAAAAACAACCGCGATTTACCTAGATTCTTGCATAATAGGTTGTCGCGCAAAAACCCTTGGCGTATTGGGTCTAATCCTACTATCTAAGCTCGCAATTACTTACGCGGTCGCAATTCGGCTGGTCGCTTGCATCATGTACGTTATCTAGGCATTTTTATTTGGTTATGAAGGGTGTCCGTCTAGAATTTTACCTCCAAATTGAATAGTATCCTCCCCTTCGTTCCTGGCCGTAAGGAACCTTTCGCGAATGTCGTAGTATATACATACGTGGACAAAAACCACGTCATCGCTCACGCGTAATTTGTTGTTTTCTTTTTGTAGGCTCTCCGTCGTTGTTCTACGTTGTTGTTGGCGCGTACCCAATAAATACTTTATCAGATAATATATCTTCTCATGTGCGTATTCACCCGACGAGATGAGATTATACACATTCTTCACTTGTACAACCCCTCCTGACGATTTCAGCCACTATCAGGTTGACGTGCAGACCATACACGCTCGAAATGATAAACATTTCAACAGAACCAAACGTAAATATATGAGAAGACGAATAAGAGCGATCTAGTACTGGTATCAAAACACGCGCTCAAGCCCTGCAGACGTCAAGCTAAACAAACGCTCGAGAGTATACCACCGCAATATTCAAAACGTAAGCAACTACCTATCGTTTGGAAGTGATGCCAATTTTGGAAAGTATCCAGACGCTGAAGAGGTTATAATAAGATACAACCGAACTCGCAAGACTACCTCCATAAAATAAAATATTTTTGCAACTTCTCCCTTGTCTCGCTCAGCATCCATCCGCGTTCACGTCGAGGTGCCCAATGGATAAGGAAGGGCCGAGGGGTGTTCGAGCCGTCCCCAGAAGACTTTTACCCGTTGGAGCCACCCCCCGAAGACTTATACGTGTTTCATTCGTTCAAGCCCTGCAGACGTCAAAGCAAAACAAGCAAACGCTCAAGCCCTGCAGACGTCAAGCAAAACAAACGCTCGAGAGTTTGCCATCCCAAAAATCGAAACATTACAGTTGCAACTAACTACCGTTTGGAAATGATGCCAATTTTGTAAATTATCCTTTCGCTGCAGACGTGAAGATACAACAAACGTCTCAGGAATTCCTCCACTACATGCGATATATTTTCAACTCCACGCTTGTGTCGCTCGGCATCCGTCCGCGTTCACGTCGAGGTGCGGGACGGATACGGCAGGGCGACGGGCGTTTGAGCCGCCTCCCCATGACGGCGCTCGAACGAAGCTATTTGACCGAGAATTCCAGTTGCGCGAATCGCATACTGAGGCCGAGAGGAAAAAACAACTCCTGACCGAATGCCCGAAAAAGAGAAAGGTCGCATATATATATATATATATTTCGGACCCCTTCAGAGATTTGGGCGTACACTGCCCCCAACGAACCTCACTTTTTTTACACTCAACAGCCCATCTTGCCCGCCTCGGCAAAACGCTTCTAAGCCGGAGCACGCATCCATACCTCTTGTGCCTTCGACTAAGACAAACCTTCTGTGTCGATAGACTGACTGCATGTCTACAAGACCACATGTAGAAAGCTAAGTACAAGACCACATTGTCATGTAATATATTCCCGATGTTATCAAGATCCACATTTCAATAATAGCAGAAAGCCGTTGTTTCGCACGTCACCAGTAGTGTACGACCACACAGGTAGCGCCACCACTCAAGAACATATTTTTTGTTCAATAGGTTTTATGGTATGGGTAGTGCATTATAGGTTTTTTTCAAGGCATCTCAAGTGTGCTCAAGTCCTTGACTACCAACTTAACGTGGTGGCATCTTCTCCTTGCGTGGATTTCAATGTAATCCGGTGTACGAACTCGCAAGGCGGACGGCGGACTTTACCGCGTGTATGTGTGGGCCAACAGGGTCGACCGTCGTGCGCGTGTAGCGGGACTGTCACTCCCTCTTTGTCCCTTTGCCCCAGCCTTTCCCCCGCTACCCATACATAGCTAACCCGATGCTGGAGGAAGAGTGTCCTGTGACCACGGACTTGATTATGTGAGTTAATGTGAGACCAACAACAATAACAACAACAACAACCACAACAACAACAACAACCACAACAACAACAACAACAACAACAACAACAACAACAACAACAACAACAACAACAACAACAACAACAACAACAACAACAACAACAACAACAACAACAACAACAACAACAGCAACAACAACAACAACAACAAACGTGACGACGACAACAATAAAACTGCTGGTCTTCAAGCTCGGGATTTGAAAACAGCGTACCAGGTCTATATCGTCGACTCTTATTACAGATACTTTACTGCTGTATCATCGATTGCTCGCGCACACGACATGTTGTCAAGAAGATACGTATTACTACCACAAAATATTGCTGCTGTGACGTCGATTAGTACGCCTCGCGTTGACGCGTTCTCGGAAAAGATTTGCCCAGGAACCCAAAATCTATAATCGTCGCCGCGATTCTCTGGTGTGTTTCTTGCCTCCCGTACGTAGTATGCGTCCACAACCAGGTGATAGGGGACCGATAAGGAAGGCGTTGGACAGTGCCCTTCGAACGATGTGATTTGACCAAGAAATCTTACAGCACTGCCCCCACTGAGCTACTTAATCTCTCAATGATTCAGTAGCTCAGTGGGTAGTGCTACATAATATGTTAAACTACCAAAATAACCATTGATAATGTCGTCGACGCGCACGCTTGAAAAAGACACATATGAAGTCGGTGAAAATCGAACCCACGACACGTAGCACTACCCACTGTCACGCGACTCAGTGACTCATTGGGCTATGCTAAAAATCCAACAAAATACGTTTTTGAGTTCGTTAATTAATTCTCACCGACTTCGTAAGAGGGGTCTCCGGAGCTATATGCCCTCTCCACGTGCTACTGCAGCAAACAGTTAGTAGTACTCAGAAGAACACCAACTATCATAACCATTCACGATGTCCCCAGCGCGCACGCTCCTGAATACCAAGTATGACCTAGGTGAGAATCGTACTCACTACACATCCTTCGTTGGTTACATATGAATAGCACTTTACCCACTGAGCCAAAAGGAAACGACACGCAGCAATTACTTAGTAGCGACATATACGGCAAGCGCTTGGAGGCGTCCACGAGAAAAGCATCGTCGGGAAGAAATCTAAATGCCAATTTGGATTCCGATGCCCCTTATTTATTCGTTCAAGTTCTACATATGCCAAGATCTGAGAATAGATCCGGCGTAGACCGCCCAAAATACAAAGAAAAAACGCACTTCTCGCTTGTCTCGCTCAGCGTCCATCCGCGTTCACGTCGAGGTGCGGAACGGATACGGCAGGGTGAGGGGCGTTGGAGCCGCCCCCCGAAGACTTTTACCTGTTTCATTCCTTCAAGCCTTGCAGACGTCAAGCGAAACAAACAAACGCTCAATACCTGCAGATGTCAAACAAAACAAACGCTCGAGATTATACCACCGCAGAATACAAAACATTAGCAACTACCATTTGGAAATGATGCCAATTTTGTGAATCATCCAGGCGCTGCAGACGTGAAGATACAGCGAAGATCTCAGGGATTCCTCCTCGACATGCCATGTTTTTGCAACTTCTTGCTTGTCTCGCTCGATATCCGTCCGCGTTCACGTCGAGGTGCGGAACGGATACGGCACGGTGAGGGGCGTTTGATACACCCCTCGAAAACGGCGCTCGAACGAAGCTATTTGACCGAGAGTTTCAGTTCCGCGAACAGCACGCTGAGGCCGAGACGAAAAAATACTCTTGCCCGAATCCCCAAAAAAAATAATGATATTATAAATAATGATTACAAGTACTGACAACGCAGCTTGCAAATATGAGTACTGACCCCAAATTCGTCGAACTCACGGCTGACGTCCTCGAAATATAAAATATTTTATAATATAATGAAAAAACAAATTAAACGCTGCATATAACAAAAAAACTAGATGACAAGACCACCTACATCAGGCGGAAAAATTTACGCAAGTACTATACCACAAGTACCAACAACAGTGACAAAACCATCCACCCCTGAACTATTATCCATGTATATACTGGAGAAGCAGTATACTAGTAGAAAATGCCGTAAGGAACAGATGCATTGCTTCTTGTCGTTCAAAATTCGCTGCCTACTTCCGAAGTATGCCAAAACCCACCATTATAGAAACTTTTTACCCGTGCATTATACCACAAGTGCCATCAACCCTGATAAAACCATCCACCCACAAACCATCCGCCATGTACATGGTACAGAAATATAGTAGAAAGTACAATGTCAAAACAGTATATTGGATTTGCTTTTTTACCGTTTATTTTAGTACCCTATTGCTACTTTAATAAGGTATACCAAACCGGTACCACCCTACTACTCCCAAGTAAAACACCAATTAATTAATGATAAGTTATTGGTAAATCAAAGTGTTCAGATCACTATTGGTATGCCCATTGGTATTTACACGTAATAGAGTACAACATAATACAATGTCATCTAATTTTAGGCTTTGAATTATAAACTTAGAAAAAGACGGGCGATCGACTTAGTACGCAGCTTGCAAAGATGAGTACCGACCCAAAAGTCGTCGAATTCACAGCTGACGTCGTTACAATATTTTTATTAAATAGCTCGCTCAAACGCATCAAAATTGTTATCTAGGATAGAGTATGAAAAAAACTCAGTTGAATTCGACGAAATTTTTCCAGCGCCTCAATCAAACTCCCGGAGTTCACCATGTAACAACAGCTAATCGGACCCCCTGTCTTACTCTCTCGTCTCACCTGGGTGCCTAGGAGTGTACTCATGTAAATATTAGCGAGATCCAGCGATACCTTCCGTTCCTTTCGTTCTCCGGGATTTCCACCAAACACAGCAACAGATTTACCAAATTCCAAGATACCAGCAGCGTCTTCAAGCGTAGACCACAGGTGACGCGGGTATACATACATGCCTACGAGCGAACATTGTCATGAACATGCATACAGTGGCTTCACCTTTCACGTTTTTACGTTCATATTTCACTTGATTATTTTGACATTGAGGGTGTTTAAAGACTGATCTTGTTTGAGCAACAGCTTTTTTTAGTGTAAGACCATTTCTTATGCAGTCGGATTCCGCCAGTCGAAAACGGCCTTTCCTTGTCGACTGGACTCTCTTCAACTGGATTCTTCTGGTCCTTCTTCTTATTGTCAGTCGAGTTGGTTTATAGTTTTTGTGCTCTTCCTAGCGGCGGTTGGTGTGAGGGAGTACTGCTGTACAGCAGGCGAAATCGGTTGGCAGCTCTGTGCTTCGCGCTGTCTCCGCGAGCAACGGCTCGAAGAACCTTCGTCCCAGCGAGTTGGTAGCTTTGGGCTTAGCCGAAAGCCGCCAAGGCTACGTTCGTGAAGTTGCACTCAGCCGAGAGCCCTCAAAGCTACAGCAGGCGCAGCCGTTGTTGGCAGCATGGAATCGAGACCGCGCGCTGCTGCCGTCGTGTGATACACGCTGCTGGCGAGCGGAACTAGGAACGCGCCACGCTAACTTGCTGCGAGAAGCAACAGCAGGGATAGCCAAGCCAGCGTCAGCGCCTTGTATGATACTGCGTTGTGGTACCTGGTATGGGTGTGTGGCCGTGTGGCCGTGTGGGTGTGTGTATGGTGGTGGGATGGGAGATGCGATCGGTTCAAAAAACACGTGTAAAACTTTTTCGACTGAGTTTTTCGACTGGAGGATCCAGTCGAAAAAGTCGAGTTTTTCGACTGGATCCGCCAGTCGGAATTCTCAGTCGAAAGCCCTTTTTCGACTGGGTAACAAAGCACGATTTGGGCTTCAGTCGAAAAAGGCCGTTTTCGACTGACAAATCCGACAGCATAAGAAATGGCCTAACATCAGGTTTATTTACAGCGGGGGCTGGATATTCAACCTAATACCCTGTCTCCTGGAAAATGCGTTCTTCTCTCACGCGAGTGAAACCGTCCTCGTAATGAAACGTCCATCCCGAAACCCACAGAGATATTCTCCACTTTTCTGAGCCCGATGTGCCGCGGATGAAACCACGACCCACGGTACTGTTTTGCGTTCCCGCGACTGACCGCCGTAACAGGTGACATTGTGAAGATTTTGTGTAGTATCTTTGTGTGGTTTGGTGTATTTTTGGTGTGATTTCACGATATTTCGAGGCATTTGATGTAATAAATTACGATTTGAAGTGCTTCGTGTGATTTAGTTGGTTGTGCGTGATGTTGTATGAGTTTTTGATATACTTCGAAGTATATCGTGAGGAATTTGGTGTAGTGCTGTGTACGACTGTCATATTTTTTTGTTGCGATTTAGGTCGAAAATTGTCGAATTTCTTTCAAATTTCGAATGAGATACTCTGCCATTTTGTGTGATTGTTTCAATGCTTGATTTCGTGTGACTTACGTTTATATTGTGAGGACTACGTGTCAGTGTACTGTTCTGTGATATTTTGTATTTTTTGCTCAAATTTTAAGCGATTTATCGAGATTTTTCAAGTGACATCTTGCGGCTTTGCGTGGTTTTCATTAGTTCGGTGTCATTTTGTGTAATTATTCTTGGGTGTATTGAGGACTTCGTGTAGTGTTGTGTCATTTTTGTTGCGATTTATCAGTATTTTGGGGCTGCTGTTGTTACTGTGTAAGGGCAGTCTTTGAAAACAAATGATGTAAGGGTTATTGTATCCCTTCCTTTCCTGCGCTTCATTAAGAACCGACCTTTGCCTTCTCAGGTAATAATGTCTTGCCTGAAGGGAAAATAATTGCATGCCAATAATGTGCCAATGTTTCCAGTTCTGGACCAAAATCCAATTTATTCTGCAGGCAGCGTAACAATACTATCAACATGCCTGTGCAACTCTTCACGCTGTTATGCAGCTGTTAACAGTGGTTGTTGTCGCGCTTTTTCAGTGATGCCGTTCCGTGCTTTCACTCTCGGCTTTTACTTGCCTTCTCCGCATTCATATCGCTTTTCCATGCATTTTTTCGTATGTCTCCATTTTCTTCTTTTTCCTCCAACCTCCCACATTGTTCTCGTTTACATTGCGGCAAAGCTGTTGGTGCTGTACGAAGTATAGCAGTATCAGCTACCGGCTTCTGTTTTCAATTGTGTCCCTTCCCTGCGCCGAGAATGTTGCCAAGTGATCCTTTTCCGTTCGCTCCTCGCCCCATTGTTGATATAAAAGTATTAGTATAATCGTATGTATATTTATCTCTTGGCATCGTGTCGTACCTCCATTCATCCTTTTATGGTGCCTACGCACAAGCCTGCGACCGGCGGCGTTCTAGGCCCCCGGCGAAGCCCCTTTTGTATCGGCATATATATACATCTCGCTTAACCAAAAGGAATGTTTTTCCCTGTGTTTTTACATGTTTTTTACGAAACTACCTCGGATTTCGAAAAGCTTAACGTCGGCAACTGCGCTATAAACTCAGGAACACACTGCTACTAACTATCTATGAGTCGTAACAATTCAAAGTTGTAGAAAATATCCGGACGAGTGAAAAAGCGTTTTTCAGGCTAGGCCAGCTTGTGCAGCAGCTCGATCGTGTGTTGTGCTTGGAGTTTTGAATTTCGAGTTTAGTGGCGAGCGCATTTAAAATGCTGTAACAGAGGATTGAACATGGGCCATCGACGTACTATATGCAAGGTCAACTATAGCCGCTCTCAGGGTAGTGTTTATTAACCGCTCCCGCTTTGCTTGTCGGCTGCTCGAACGTCTTTCGGGTTGAGTTTCGCGGTGTGAAGGCTCCACGGTACTCGCACAGCAGCAACGTGCATGGTGCATGACGATTATTGATTCGGATCCTCGTTTTTGTTGTCGTATTGTTGCTGCTCTCGTTGCGCTGGTGCGCAACGCATGTCGAGCAGGATAACACGTCGTGGGCATCGATTTTTTGAGTCGGTTGTTTCCGTAACAATGGGGCATGGGTGCACATTATTTGACTTTTTGCCTGAGGTTCGCGGCAATGACCACGGCACTTCCGTGGACTTCCGCGGGTGTTGCCGCGGGCTACCGTCGAAATCCACGAGTTTCCACGGCAAGTGCCACGGGTCATGGCACTCCACGACAAATGCCACGGTTGTGGCCACGGCACACGCCGCAGTTCTGTCCGTGGCAAACTCGGTCGTATCAACCATGGCAACCCGGCTGCCGTTGCCATTTCCACGGACTTCCGCGGCCATTGCCACGGCAACGCGGCAATCACACCTGAAGTCTGCGAAATAGTGGGGCAATTGCCACGACATTTTCCGCGGACGTCCAGCCAAAGGAATTTCCACGACCATCCGCGGCCTTCCGCGGCCATTGCCAAGGCAATCCCATAATACGCGGCGATTATTACGGAAGTCTGCGGATGTCGGTGGCAATAGCCACAGCACGTTCCACAGTTCTGTCCGCGGCAACTCCGTCGTACCAACCATGCCCACGGAAGTCCGCAGCAACTGGCACGGCAGTTTCCATGGAAACTGCCGGGGCACAAAATTCCGTATCGGGTAGGATTAGGGTTAGGGCTAGAGTTAGCGTTAGCTCCATGGTTTTCGTAAAAGCAATATTGTAAGACACCCAAAGTCCGCGGCAAATTCGCGGACGCACAACCGCAGCAATTTCAATGTTCATCTGCGGCAGTCCGCGGCCGTGGTCTTGAGCCTTGCTGTGCCTTGGGCGTGGGTCTCACCATGCGTGTTTCCGTGGACATATCCGTGGATTCCGGGGACGTTTCCATGGACAAGCCCGTGGGTCGTTCCGTGGGCGTATCCGTGGGTGCGTCCGTGTGCGTTGTCATGGGTGATTACGCGGACGTTTCCATGGGTGACCATGGCTTGCCGTGGTTTGCCGTGGGTGCTGCCGTGGAGCTTGCCGTGGAGCTTGCCGTGAAAATTGCCTTGGCTAGTGCCGTGCGCCTCCACGGCGTTCCGCTACTTGCAGCGGCATTCCGTGGAAGCCCGTGGAAGGTCTGCGGTAGCTCATGGAGTGTCTGCGGTGCTCCGGCAAAAGGACACAAAATATACATCCCTCCGTATTCGTATTGAACCACTGCAGTGACCCACAACTTCTCGTAGGTGACAAAATATCCCCTCCAAGGAGGCGAAAGAGACCGAGGTACGCAAAACATCGACCGAAGAAACGATGGTTCAATTTCAAATTTCGAATTACTTGCCATTTTCCTTCGGAATCCAACGGATCCAACAGTCAAACCAATTTCCACCTAAGATTGAACAATGTATCCACCTGGATCCTGGGAAGGGGGGGGATCGGGTGGCTGTTCCAACCTAGCTTGCTCGCAGTCTGGCTAGTGGTGCGAAGAATCACCGTTATTCCAACTGCCCCGATGGTTGCCATGCTGCTGTAGGCATGTTGACATTTGGTGTTGTGATGTGGGCGAACTTTTTTTCGTTTTTGTGAGGGACAGCTGTGTTTTGTCGTTGCTATTAAAACAGACTATTAATCACACCAGGACACAGCTCCCATCTCGTAACCTAAAAATTGTATTGCTGTTTGTGTGGACGCAATTTTGGCATACGTACCAGGTTCCAACCGGGTATGTGTTTGTCTTTTTCACTATGACATATGGATACAGCTCATCAGCTCATGTGTCGTGTACCAGGTACAGCACGCGTCCTCAAAACATATGTTCAGACGGACTGTCCTCTGTAGCTCCTTGAAGATGAGCTATCGCCTACAGCTCGGGTTTTGAAACAGTAGACGAGGTACGCTCCAATATAGCTCAACCTTCCATATCACGTGCAGACGAGGAGCTAGACGAGGAGCTAGATATCGACTCTGAAAAGGTGTGCAGGTTTACGAAGTAGATGTCGCTTTACATCAACCTTTAAAAGTATGCCCGAATGAGACATCGCCGCCTCGGCTTTGAGAGCATGCGCAGATATGAGATACCCTCCGGCATAGTTCAAGCTGAGGAAATGTGTGCAGCTGATTATGTAGCCCATGCAATTGCTCGCCGACACGCGTAGATCTGTTGCTGCTCCATATACTGACCAAGACTACGGTGAGGGGATCGCGTTCAAGACCGTATTTTGCAGTGACTCGGGATCACTCGCGCGAGTGACCCCGGTGTGGTCCTTTGCAACCTTCAGTTCAAATGCGGTTTTTGTCTTGCTATACATGAATCCGCATGGAACGGTTAGCTACGCTGCGCCTAATAAAACGAGTAAAACTTATTTTTCCAGTGAGATGCACTGGCACGCGAGTGCCAGTGGCGCAAATCAGGAAGTTAAAACGGATGTGCCCCGCCCTACCGCAGCCTTGGTCTGCTGCTAGACGGTTGATAAGATCGTTTTCCCGTGCGTTTGGTGTTTGGAAATGGGCCTCAAACATGTTTGGGTTTGCTACAAGTTACCTGGCATATTAATCTGTGCTGCAAAGAGTATGTCAAAAGAGAGAGAGGTATTTCGTGCACGCATTTTTTTCATTGGTCAATTTTATCATTACCATACATCGGTAATCTATGCTGCGAAGACCACGTCGAGTTCGCCGGTGCTCAATCAATACGACGCCTCAACCAACCGTTGTATTTTTTTCTCACTCCCCGTCCCATCCCGGCTTACTGCTGCCCCCGCCCTCCCCGCCGACGTATGTTGCTACTGCTACTGCTACTGCTACTGCTGCTACAACAACAACAACAACAACCACTACTGCTACCACTATAACTACCGCCACTACCTCTACTACGACTTTTTCTGCTTCTGCAGTCTAAAAACTACACAGGGGTGTTCCGCTACACCATGCTGGGTTTCTGGCTGTTTACGTCTTTTTGGATGATCCTCGATCGATTCTACTGGAACGTGTGGCCACGACAGACCGTTTGCATCGATGGCTGCGGAAACGACGGGTTTTGTCCCATGGACAAGGTACGTGTCGCACAAGCACTTGGGTGGTAAGGGGAGTTACGATTACGAGAAGGGGGGCGAGGGGGTGCGATGTGACGGGTGGGGGGTGGGGAGGGAGGCGATTAGGAGTGGGTACCGGAAGGGGGAGGAAAGGGGGTATGGGTATGGAGGGGGGGGGGCGGGGTACGTCAAAGAAGGAGAGGGGGGGGCTAAATGTTCGGGAATGGGGGGGGAGGTATGCCCAATACCATGCATGGCCGCGGTCGTACCCATAGGCCGTCGCACCCCTATAAGACGTGGCACGCGATACCTTCGCATTTTTGGCGAGGGGCTAGAACAAGTTACGACGGGGTGTAGAGGGAGCCAACTATAGTTGGAGGCGGGGGGGTAGTGCGGGGGCGGGCAATTCGTTGTTTGTCGTAATAACTTGATCCATTGACCACGCATGCCATCGCTTTCGGGACGGAGCATTGCTGCCACTCTTGATAGAGACACGTCCAACCTTGGGGCGCTAATTATTACGTATATTGCATGCAATACAGAAACACCTTGACACCTGCTAGGGGTGCAACGTTTTGTGCTCTGAGACTCCTCGCTCCAGGAGCTCTATTTACTTGCCCGAATTTGAAGTGCGCACGCGGATGAATACCCCGTGGCATTGGTATAGAATGTTTGTCAAAACATGAATGCTCTTCCGACGGTGTTTTAATAATAATAATAATAATAATAATAATAATAATAATAATAATAATAATAATAATAATAATAATAATAATAATAATACTAATAATAATAATAATAATAATAATAATAATAATAATAATAATAATAATAATAATAATAATAATAATAATAATAATAATAATAATAATAATAATAATAATAATAATAATAATAATAATAATAATAATAATAATAATAATAATAATAATAATAATAATAATAATAATAATAATAATAATAATAATAATAATAATAATAATAATAATAATAATAATAATAATAATAATAAAAATAATACTCCGGAGTAATAATAATAATAATAATAATAATAATAATAATAATAAAGCATTAATTGCCCGTCACTCGGAAAATATAGGGACCAAAATTAAGTGCTCTCTTTGTCGTCGCAGCACATTATTCCTTTTTGCTTACCAGGCATCACGTCGTCGGTCGCGCCACCACCTGTTGTCGTCTTGCTCCTTGCGTGTTTCGCTTTTTGTGGGGTATAGGACCCGGGGTGCCTTAAGGATGGGCCTTGGTCCGTTAAGGCATTCGACGCCATCGCCCGGATCAGCTCCAGGTTCATCATCTCCACCACCAAGTGAGTGCAGCAGTAAAGGTCCCGCTTGATTAGTGTCGGCTCACCTCAGGACCAAGGCCACGATAGGCTACGATAAGGGAGAGTACCCCCATATCAACCACCGGGTTTTTTGCCACTCGCACAAACGTGACTGTGAACCACACGGACAAAATTGTTTTGGAGATTGCTTTGGAGCAAGCTACCTTACAATTCCGTGCGCCTTTAGATCGTTAAATTCAAACCGTAAGAGAAACTAAGATCGCAGGGGAACAGGGGGGTCATTCGTTCGAGGGACCCCGAGCCACTGCAAAAAGGGGTCCCACGAGTCAACCCCACTGTCGTAGTCACGGTCAGCATTGCCGGTCGACATCACGACCCGCGAAATCGTTAAGGACAGATGGGAACAGGCAGTATATGGTGGCAGTATGTGGAGTGTAATGCCAGCTGCCGCTATGGTGCAGGTATTGTGCCGGTATTTAGGGCGGGCACAAAACTATAGGGGGACCTATACTACTTTTTAGTGTTGCGCAAGGGCACAGTAAAGAACGCCTGCAAGCCCTCATCAGGAGGCACTTGCTACAAGTCATAACGCCACTATTAATAGTTGGGGGAGATGGGATGTCACGATAGAGTTGAGAGGGTCTGGGGCCTTTGTCTCTGTCTGTGTCCGTTGTGGGCATTAGTCAACGTTAATTCTGGGGCTGAGGATCCGATATATCTGTGTCCGATGTGTGTTGCGATATTCGCCGACCTATATCCTTAATGAGGACACACAACCCGTAATACGCGCGATCGGAGTATCACACATAGCTTGCAAAGACGAGTTTCGACAACATATTCGATCTCACTGCTCGAGTGTATTTATATTATTATAATACTACAGCTGGAGTGTTACAGCTGGAGTGTATTTTAATTTTTAAAATATTATAAAAATATAAATACACTCGAGCAGTGAGATCGAATATTTTGTCGAAACTCGTCTTTGCAAGCTATGTGTGATACTCCGATCGCGCGTATTACAAGTTGTGTGTCCTAATTAAGGATATAGGTCGGCGACTCCCCTTGCAACTACAGTGTAGCTATCAGCGTCAACAGGGTGGTGTTAGTCAGTCTGTGCGCCGAAACTACATGTTGAGATCTGATATATCTGTGTCAGGTGTGTCTTACGATATATGATGAGATACGATATACCGGTGCCCGATGTGACATACGTTGTTAACGTCAATTCCAGGACTGGGGATCTGATCTACTTGTTGCCGACGTATTCAAGTATCTAAGAGCAGATCTGGTCTAACTTCCATGATTATCTGCAACACCAACCTCTATGCCCTCTGGATAGACCGCACAGCTTTATCTTTCCGATCATGTGTCACAAGTTGCGGAAATCCTTACATTGGAGTATTTTTGTATACATATTTCCTGCCTGTGTCCGGTATGTTGTAGCGCAATTCGATGCGTGTCGACGAGGGAAACAACACGTGAAGTCTTCCCACTTAACCAATAAAGCCGCGGACCATAGTGAGTAGGGGGGAAGAAGAATGAGCCTGCTTATTGATCCCGGATCCGAGTTTCGTCTAGGGGGGACGTAAGGAGAAAGAGGAGAGCAAAGACAGTAGAACGAAGGACCAAAATAACAACTGGGACTATATCTGTGGGGATCTGATATCCGTGTAAAATGTGTGCCACGATATTTGTGGGGATCTGACATATCTGTGCCCGATATGCGCAACGTCAACTGTCCACGCACAGCTTGATGTTCTCGACCATGTGTCACGGGTCATGGAACTACCTATCCGAGGTGGACGCACTTCGGCCCTTCCTGTACAGCTGGAGAGCTGACAACTACTGGCTGCACGCCCTGGGAGGGTGGTCCATCGGAGTCTGGACTCTGTTACACATGTGGTCGCTGCTGTTGCCGTCGATATTTCACGGCTACACCAACGAGAAGGTCCCCGGCGTATTCACTTGGCTTCCCCCGCAGGTACACTAATATTGATTTCCCTGGTATATAGACTATATCTCGTGTTTGGTCATTTAGTCGACGTACATACCAGCGTAATACACCTGGTAGTTCGTACATGTATTTGCTTACTCATAATGTACTACCGAACTACCACCCTCGAGGCCGGGGACGCAGCCAGTCGTAACGCTGCTGTGTGGCTTTCTATGGCGCAGTAATCGTAATTACTACCTCCTCGTCGTTTAGTTATGCGTGCGGTTGCCATGTCTATTCATATACGTACGTACCTACGTACCGAAATTCAATAGTTAAATGCGCTAATATGATACCTACGGCGGTACCATGGGGATATATTTTTCAGTTAATCATATTTGTTTTCGGACGACATATGACGCCAATTTGGATAAAATGTATTGCCAAGTTCTATTTTATCATCCTCTCCATACATCAAAACCCGAAGAAAAAGTGGAGAGTACGGGTCAAAGTACATTTTTTGGGGCATTCTCGCTTGTCTCGCTCAGCATCCATCCGCGTTCACGTCGAGGTTCGGAGTCGATAAGGCAGGTAAGGGCGTTGGAACCGCCCCCCGAAGACGGCGCTCAAACGAAGAGATTTGACCGAGAAATTCCAGTTCCGAGAATCCTATACTGAGGCCTAGATGAAAAAACTATTGATCAAATCCCTGTCCCCTATAAAAAAGATATCATTATAGATAAAGGTACAAGATATCCGCATGGATGCCGGCATTCACCGGCACCCATGCTCCGACTTGTTCGATCAATAATCGATTAAGGAAAAATATTTACCACACAACACATGGTCTACGCGTATAGCATTTAAAATAATGCCAAGAGATCGATATAGACTAACAGTGGACTACTTTTGATGTTTCTTGCGTGAATCCGGTTCGGAGATTCAGTATATTTCGTTCGGACAAATCCGAGCCCACGCAGACTGAATTGTCTAGTCTGGCCACGAAGAGACGTTTCGAGTGCATTTTTTGATGTTTGTACCCAACCAAGCATCCAGGGGCAATAAGGAGGTGTCCATGCATGCTGCATGATTTCTACGTAGCAACTGAGAGGCGCGCACTGAACCAGCTGCTGCTACACCATGGCTGATAGTATATAGATCAGAGGCTCGCAGACCGACTGTCTGTGTGTATAGTCTGATCATGAAGAGATTTGCTGACGGTATGCTAGGCGTGAAACACGGTGTCGCTGCCTTCGTCATTCGATTCCTCCAATGCTATTATAATGCTGCTACTTTTTGATATATGGTAAATAGAGTATTAGTAGTACGCGATAGCACCGAATTACGAAGTTGACAGCTAAGAATTTTAGGCTCGAGCTTTAAACGATAATAAAAAAGTACATGTCTTATCTGGTATGGCCTATTTGTCTGATCGCTGGTCGCTCATTTTCCCGCGGATCGTACATAAAGTAACCGTGGTTCGACGCGATAGGGTCCCATCCCAGGATCAAAATCGATCCAAACATACATGTACAACTCCGACAACCTGGGAACAAACACGGACATCACCAGGATAAATTGATACCTACCCGCACAGCGTGAAAATTTACCCCAACCCCAACGACCGGCAGATTTTTGATTGGTTGGGGGTCGTACGTTGTAGAGTCAGCTCCACCCGATGACGACAGGATCCCATTCCCGATCCAGAGATCATCCTATATATCTAAACGTTGGATAAACCGGGCAATAACACCGAGTTCTCTTGAGTCGTCACTGCCCCTCACCGGTGTGGAAACCCCAACTCCGTTTTCAAAAATCGCTGATTGGTTCGAGCTCCTCATCGCCATCCCACCGTAGGAGGATGATAGAGGCTCACCAACCAATGGCAGGTAGTTCCGTCGCACACGGTGGAGATAGGGCCCCATCCCCGGTTCAGAAATCCTCCGAATCTCTACAGCTCCAACAATGCGGGAATTATAACGATGATCTCCCGGGGCCGATACCTCCACGCACGTTGTGCCGACCCTGACCCCGTTGGTTTATTCGTGGTTGGCTGGTAGGCTTTGCCCTAACAAGCTCACTTATTTCGAACGGCTCGGGTTTTCTCGCATACTTTCGTATACGGCAAACATGTGCAATGCCATCGCAATTTGACCAGGTATTTGCATGATAGATCGCAAAAAAAGGTATTTTAAGCCTGGATCAGGTTGGCGGGCCGAGCAAGCACGCTCAAAATGAGGATGGGAAACACTTGAAAAGCAAGAGCAGCACCAAGAAAAGCAATATAAACGGACGAATTAGAGCGGTTTGTATGCAGGGTTCAGGACCCCCCGGTTAAAAGCACAATTCCAAACAAAAACGGGGTGTTCAAAGCAACACGACGCAACGAGTGGAACTGAGACTAGCACAACTCGACGTGGAAAAAAAAATGAACTGAGGCGAAAACAGTGCGTATTTGACTCGCGTAATGGCCGAATAATCATGGAATACTATTCACAACCCCTACCGTTTGTTTTCCTTTTCGTGTTTGTTTAATGGAATTCTTGCCCGCATTATCACCTCTTGGTCGCTTATGCGACCCCGATAAAAGAGGCTGAAAATCCCGCTAGTGCGACCAAGAAAAAGAGACCCAAAACCCTTATTTATTCCGCCTATTGGGTCAAAGCCTAACTAACGACCTCACAATTATTTACGCGATCGCCATTTGGATAGTTGTTTGCATAATAGATCGCGCACAAGAACGGTTTTTAGCCTACATCAGGTTGACGTGGAGAACAAGCACGCTCAAAATGAGGATGAGAAACACTTGAGCAGCACCAAACGCATATACAAATGGATAAATTAGAGCGATCTAATACTGGTATAATAATAGGCGTTCTTGTGGACGTATGTTGTTCGTCTTGCAGCCTTTCTAATATTCTTGCGTCACATTCTTCACAATTCGTATCGTTTGTTTTCCGTTTCATTTTTGTTTCATTGAAGTGTTGCCCGCATTATCGCCTCTTGTAGTCGCTTATGCGACCCCAACAAGAGAGGCTGAAAAACTCGATTTCATTCGCCTATTGCGTGAAAGCCTAACTAACGAGCTCGCAATTATTTATGCGGTCGCAAATTGGTTTGTTTTTCTGTTAATATGTCTCGCAAAAAAAAATCGCCTGCTAGGTCAAAACCTAATTTAGCTCGCACTTATATACACGCGGTCGCTATTTGGCTAGATGTTTGCATACTACGTCGCGCAAAAAATAGAATTTGAGCCTATATCAGGTTGCCTGGGAGAGAAGTTTGCAAATTATGTCAGTTTGGAAATGATGCCATTTAAAATGGCATTAAAAAAAATATTCCCCGTGTTTTCATTCGTTCAACCTCTGCAGACGTCAAGCAAAACAAACGCTCGAGAATATACCATCGCAAAATTGAAAGCTTTAGCAACTGCCGTTTGGAAATTTTGCCGATTTTCGAAATTATCACGCTCTGCAGACGCTGCAGACATCAAGATACAACCGAAGGCTCGAGATTACTTCACAAAAAAATACAACATTTTTTGAAGCTTCTCGCTTGCCTCGGTTGTCTCGATCAGCCCCCATCCGCGTTCAGGTGGAGGTACGGAACGGAAAAGACCGGCTGAGGGGCGTTGGGGCCATGTCCCGGAGGCGGCGCTCGAACGAAGCGATTTGACGGAGAACTTCCAGTTCCAAGGAGCCAATACTGAGGCCGAGACGAAAAACAAATCTTGACAAAATCCTTGTCCCCTTAAAAAACAATTCATTACATATTCGTACAAGGGCTCCGCATGGGTGCATCGTCGGCACCCATGCTTCGGGTAGGGCAGGTAAGGAGTTGGAATTGTTCCATCCGACATGAAGAAAAAGAGAAAAATGGAAGCAACGCCTAGAGTTTCATCTGAAATCAACAGCTTGGCAGGTGTGCGGTACAGCGCAGTACATCAAAATGATGGAGAAATATCGTTTGCACTGGCTACGTGTACTTGTACATACGTACACACTCGTATAATATGTGCGTTCGGTCGTACTCAGAATGGTGACAATGTAACGCCAAAAGTTTGAAATTCCCGAAGATCCCAGCCAAACTTTGCCTGGACGATCGCCTATGAGCCCCAATCCGTAGATTTTGATTTTGGAACTTTCCAGAATTCCGGACAAAATCGATTTCTCGCGCTTTCTTGGCCAATATCTGCTTGAGAAATCCTCAAGCAGACCGTGGATTAGACGCGCCGTAATTTGGTGTTCTCCACACACTTCGTTCGACGAAATCAACGACAGCATCGTTAACTCTGACCGTGGCGAGTTTGTTAGGGGCTCCGACGCCCCCTTGGTGTACAGCGCTCATTCTGCGGCCGTTGATTCGTCGCGGACGCCGATCAGGCTTCTGTTAAAAACACATTTAGCGGTTGGCGTGTAGAAAACTTAGACAAATATTATCTATCGTCTCCCAACGGGCGAAACACAGAATGCCGAGAGGGTGTGACGGAAGACCACAGGACAACAGAAGCAACCTCCCATGCCGTAGGGCATGGATCGAAGAGCAGTGACCATGGGTTATCTCTATCTCGAGATCGAAGGTCAATCGTATTTGTTGGACAATGTTGATCAAGGCTTGATGAAAAATACACGAATTGACCTGTTGGACCGCATGACCAAAACGAGAGCCAGAAAAGTAATGTTTTGATCGTTTTCCCCCCATATCGTCGTTAGCCGGAGTCTTTCAGGAAACAACGACAACAACGTTTGGGAACGTTTTGGCCAAAACATCGGCTTTCCACCGGTCCGCCGATATTTTGGGCAAACTTTTCCAAACGTTTTTTTGGGGTTATTTGCTGAAAGATTCCGGGTAACGTCGCTTTGGCAAACCATGACCAAAATATTTTTTCTGGCTTTTTGTTTGGTCATGCGGTCGAACAGGTCAATTTGTCTATTTTCATCAAGACTTGATCAATACTGCCCACCAAACACGATTGACCTTCGATCTCAAGATAGAGACAACCCATGGTCACTCCTCTTCGTTCCGGAGAAGGCAACATGAGTGAAGGTGACAGCGCTGAAGAATTCATCTCGATCCATGCCCTAGGCCGTGAGAGGCTGCTTGTGTTGTGGTGTGGTCTTCCGTCACATCCTCTCTACATTCTGTTTGTCGCCCGTTGGGAGACGATAGAGATTTTTTGTCTCAGTTTTCTACACACCAGCCGACAACATGTGTTTTGGACAGAAGCCTGATCGGCGCCACAAATCACCGGCCGTAGAGGGAGCGCTGTACACCAAGGGAGGGTCGGAGCCTATAACGAGCTCGCCACGTCCAGAGTTAACGACGCTGTCGTTGATTTCGTCGGACGAATAAAGTGGAGAACACGAAATTTTGCCGCGTCTAATCCAAGATCTGCCGGATAATATCTCAGGACGAAGTTGGCCGAGATCGCCGCGAGAAATCGTTTTTTCCCGGAATTCTGGAATGTTTAAAACGAAAATCTACCAAATTGGGTCCAAAGGCGACCCTTGAGGCAACGTTTGGGTGGGATCTTCGGCTATTTCAATCGTCTGGCCTTAGACCGATGACACTGGAAAGCCGATAGTTTGGCCAAAACGTTTCCAACCCTTTTTTGGGGTTATGCTGAGAGATTCCGGGCAACGTCGTTATGGGGACAAAATGACTAAAAGGTTTTCGTCGCTCTTTGTTTGGTCATGCGGTCGAACAGGTCGATTTGTCTTTTTTTCATCAAGACTTGATCAACACTGCCCACCAAACACGATTGACCTTCGATCTCGAGATAGAGACAACCCATGGTCACTCCTCTTCGTTCCGGACAAGGCAACATGAGTGTAGGTGACAGCGCCAAAGAGTTCGTTTCGACCCATGCCCTAGGGCGTGAGAGGTTTTATGTACATTGTGTTGTCCTGTGATCTTCCGTCACATCCTCTCAACATTCTGTTTGTCGCTCGTTCGGAGACGATAGAGATTTTTTGTCTCAGTTTTCTACACGCCAGCTGCCAACGTGTGTTTTGAACAGAAGCCTGATCTGCGCCGGCCGCAAATCACCGGCAGTGAGCGCTGTACACCAAGGAGGGGTCGGAGCCCAAAACAAGCTCGCCACATTCAGAATTAACGACGTTGTCGTTGATTTCGTCGAACGAAGTGGGTGGAAAACACAATTTTTGCCGCGTCTAGTACAAGATTGATTTGAAATTTTCTCAGGCCGATGTTGGCTAAGATCGCCGCGAGAAATCGTTTTTATCCGGAATTCTGGAAAGTTATTAAAAAAAAACTAAGTAGGGTCCATAGGCGACCGTTCAGGCAAAGTTTGGCTGGGGTCTTCAGGAATATCAAAACTTTTTGACCTTCAATTGTCGAAGGGCATACATTGTCACCGGTGTTATTTCTGGCGATTAATTTTCGACTTTTGGGGATCCACGATATAGACTACAGTGTTCGCGCTTTTTTATATAGAAAAATGATAAACGTCAGCTGTGAGTATGACCGATGAAATGGTTGAGGCTAAACCTTGCAAGCTGCGTGGTGCGTGTTTTTTTTCTATTTTGATTAAATAATTTTCAAATTTTCGTAAGTTTGCGTCAAATTTAAAAGGCAAAATTGCTTTGAGCCAAAAAAATGTACATAAACCTGCGCGCATCGTATCTCAATGAACTGATACACAACACAACGACAGCGCACATTGATATACCCCCCTGCCAAACTGCACGACGTGCAGAAGATAGCCACCGAATGCGCGCCCCACGGTCTTCGTGGCTGCTTCCCTTCGTGCTCTATCGTGCCTCGTGGTTCTGGGACCAAGAATGGCCGAGCTGCACAACAGCGGTGTTCCACCACGAAGCCCTCGGCAATGCAGCAATCGACGACGAAACAAACCCCCTCACGCACCACGCACCACAAGCAGGAGACAGCAGCAGCAGGATCATACATGAATAATACCATGGTGTTAGTAGCTGGTAGCACCTGTTACTAGCACGCGTGGGTGCTGCGCCATCATCCGTTGCGAGCTGCCGACTCCACGATGTACAAAATCTTAGTCGAGCCACTTGTAATCGATAATCTGTATGCCCGATACGTCGTCAGCAGCGTAACATTACAAGAAGAACACAAAAAACAGCGCGCCGAAATTATCAAAAATAGAACGACCGTTGAAAAGTCATTAACATTTCATCTCGTGCTACATCCGTCCCTCTCTAGTAATACTGACCCCGGCCGTCGGTCCGACCTTCCCTCCGCCTCATTGGTCTCCTGGCCGAGGCTTGGTCCTCGTTTCCACCTTGTCCACCTGGGCGATTGCAAGTTGTCTCCCCATGTGACTTGACACAAAGGGAAGGACGTCGGGCAGGAAGAACCACGAGTGAATGTACCATCTTTCTCAAACGTTATCACGAAAGTCGTGCCAACTTACATGCGACCCTAATTCAGAATCATACCGCGTTATTATATATCATACGTGCCTCAGATCCGGGTTCAATTCCCGGCAGCTTCGCCACAAACATCAGTACTATGAACAGCACTCACTCATCCCTAAAATAATCTAGCATTTCAGTTTGTTGTTGCGCTTGATAAGCAGAGTAGCAACCGCCAAGTATACCAGTTGTAGTATAGCATCATTCGCCTGACCCTACCTCGAGCGAGCGCTACACCAACCAAAAATGTCGTAATCGATATGAACCACTAATCATACAAGTTGCAGTGTATCATCCTTCGACGAGCAAGCATGTTTTGATACGACTTCTATGTATTGCTTGTTGGTACTTGAAAATAATTGAAAATAATCCATGCCTTTCGATCTCGACACCGGTAGTAGTAGTGGGGTCACCTCTTTTCGCGTACACGTGTT
Organism: Undaria pinnatifida; assembly: GCA_012845835.1. Lineage (NCBI taxonomy): Eukaryota > Phaeophyceae > Laminariales > Alariaceae > Undaria > Undaria pinnatifida. The sequence goes on along the minus strand of JABAKD010000017.1, from coordinate 5,410,864 downwards.
CGCCGCGGACTGGTAAGGCGCGGACCAGGCGTCGAGTGCCCCCAACCCCCGAAGATGCTGAAGGACCAACCACTTCCAATTCCTTCTCGCTTCCAATCGCTTCCATCCTGCTCGCGATCGCTCTGGCCTCCCTTTGTTGCGCATTTTTCAAACGCAAACGACCCTGCTGTTGCTTTGCCTTCCAAAACGAAAACCTGAAAATCACTGCTTGCGATCTCCCAACCGCTGTTGCTCTCATCGACAAGACCTGCTGTCATTGGGGGTGGCCACGGGTCTGGGACGGCAGCACCAGGTAGCTGTGGCTGCTGCTGGTTCGGCTGCTGCTGAAGCAGCTCTTCCTTCTTGCCCATCTCCATCATCCCTTCCCCGCCATCACACGCCACCACTCCTCCAATCTCAATCACCATGTTCTCAGATACCAGCACCCCTTCGTGCTCGTCTCCGCCAACCTCCTGCGGTGGCGACAGCAACGGAAGCTGCTGCGCTTCCACCGACTGCTGCGACGGTTGCGGTGCCTGTGGCAATGGCCATGGAGTTGGGGCGGCAGCACCAGGTAGTTGTGGCTGCTGCTGGTGCGGCTGCTGCCGAGCAGCTCTTTCTCCTTGTCCATCTGCATGGACTCCATTATCTCTTTGTCCCCATCACACGCCATCACTCCTCCAACGTCAACCACCATGTTCTCACATACAATTACCCCTTCGTGCTCATCTCCGCCAACTTCTTCCGGTGGCGACAGGAGGACCAGCGGCTTCGCTGCCAGCGACTGCTGCGGCGGTAGCGACTCGGGCGGTTGCGGTGGCGTTTTCTTGCTCTGCCGCTCAGCGTCCTCTTCCAACTTTCCCGACTCTGGTTGGTTTGCGCTTATTTCCTTCGATCGCTTTTCCTCTAAAGTCCACGCCATTACTACTGGAGCCATTGTTTTATTTAGCTCTTGCTGCTGCTCATGAAATCCATGCCTTCTTTGCCATTTCAACTGGCCGACGATCTCCAGGAGAATTCCCTCTAGGAATTCTTGAGGCGTCGGGAATGCAGCGGTCCCTTGGGCGTCTGTCCATTCCTCGACTGCCTCTTCTCCACGGAGGATTGTCTTGGCAAGATCCTGTACATGCAATGCAGCAAACCACGCCATTCGATTGTCAGCCAAGCATTGGGTCTCGACCTTGTGGTCTTCGGAGACTGCGTAATCTTCCCAGCAAATTGGCTCCCCTCCATTGCGGCTGTAGCCTCCGGAAAAGCCGCTGCAGTCGACAATCATGCTCGCCCCGAGCTCCTTAGAGCACTCTACGTCAAGAGGCACACGTCGTCTTGTCGCACGATCATGCTAGCATAATCGATAATCTGTATGCCCGACGTAGGGTGGCTCACGGGGAGATTGCGCTCGGTACCCGACGAGGGGAGGAGAAGATAAGAAGATGGAATATATGTTAAAGTACCGGAGTCCAAGAGGCCACTCTGAACATGCACACCCGAAGATAACAAAATAGTAGACAGAGAAACAGCAGTAGCACCAGTACACTGCGCCAAAGGGGGCTCAACTCGAACATATCGAAGATTGGGACCGCCAATCATATCAATGGTTCTACTCTACCATCTCCGTGCATTCTATGCAGTCATAAACATCATACATCAGACTTGTGCGCAGTCATAAACCAACACATAAACCAACAACTTGATCGCCACCAGTAGTTTCCCTCTAACGTGACATATGACTCCATGATGTCATATGAGCCTACGAGTACGTACAAACCCTGTTTTCGATTTTTTTTTGTTTGCCGCAAGGAGAGGAACCCACGCAACAAAAGCAGCAGCAGAAGCGGTAGCACTGGCAGTTGCGCGAGTCGCGACGACACCAAGTACCTGGCCTCGGTCAACTCCGATGATTACCGAGGCAGTCGATGCATTGCGCGGCGCCTCTCCTGGGACGATCCAAACGGCGCTCTTCTCTTTTTGGTCCAACTCTACTCTTTTTGGCTCGACGGATGCTCTGCTGGCAGCGTGCTCTTCTTTTGTCAGTTTTCCGAGCAGGCGTCGTAACTTCGTTCTTTCTACACATGCCTTGCTAACCACAGCGCTGTGAGTCAGCCACATCCGACGAGAGGCGTTGAAATATAGTGCTGTATACAGGCTGGGGGAATAATATCGCCACTACTGAAGTGTGCTGTGCGGGGTGCACACCGCTGTGCTGGTCATTGTGCACGCCGCTTGTTTGCGCTGTTGGTTCTTCTCTTTCTGTTGTTGCATTGACTGTTCTTTTGCAACGGCCACGTGATTTTCTAAGTGATGCTACTGCTGCTGTAACTGAGTGCAGTTCTCTGGACATATGTACCTTATAATATCCCAGTCGTTCGGACAAAGTCAGATGCCAATAAAATCGTTTTTTCCCAGCAACCTGTCCTCTTGGGAGCGAAAAATTGCACGAGAACGCGTGACAAACCCGCACGTGTTCATGGTTCACGGGGTGGCATTCAACGTAGCACGAAGGCCGAGGGGCGTTCAAGTCGATCCTCTCGTCACAGCAACACTGTGAAAAAATATAGAGCACACCTACCGTTAATACTCACTCGAGGATGGACCGCGAAGCAACACGGACAGCGACTCTTCGGAGCAGCAATGCAAAGGGCTGGCCACATGTAATTCCTACCACTGCAGTTATAATTTTGAAAAGGTACCCCTTTGTGTTTGCCACTACCACTCCCCGTGTCAAGATTCAAAAAAATGCTCGAGCATGCCACCCAAAATCCAAGACCGTGCATACTTATTGCGTGTCTTTCTCGGCCCCCGCGCGCGTTCACGGCGAGGTTAGCAGAGGGAACGAAGGTCGAGGGGCGTTTAAGCCGATCCTCGTAAGAGAGCGTTCGAACAAATAAATGAAAGCTTGACATATATATTGAACTGGGTTGCATGCTGCATCTAACATCAAACCTTCTAGAATAGTAAACATTACAAGCCAGATGATACAAAGGGATGTCTTATTGCTTCAATCGTCAGGTTTGTCCCCTTTGAGAATTTATAGTTTCCGCGCACATATTGAAATGTCCCGCCCCCCGCCCCTCCCCCCCCCCCCTCCCCTCCCCCTCCACTGACCTCTTTTTCATAACAAACCCCAACCCTTTCCCCCCCCCCGCCCCTCCGTCCCCCGATCCCCCCCCCCCCTTCCGCCTAGTCTGTCCAAACGCCCCACTCACAATCAAAATCGGCCTGAGTAATAAACACCTATACGCAGTTGATACCACGTCATTATCTTTCTGACCATCCATGACGAAGGTTTCAATTATTCCCCCCCCCCCCCCCTCCAACGCCCCCTCTTTTCCGACCACCTACACGATCGCCTAGACCTAGCACCACGCGTATAACAAGCTGCTACATATCTTTGATCTCACAGCCGAAGTGTATTTGAATATTATTTGTGACCTAAACCTCCTAAAAATCCCCCCCCCCCCTCTTGCTCTCCCTTACTCAAACGCCCCACCAAATATCAAAATCCGCCACATTAACAAACACTTCACGCACAGGATATCACCTCATTATCTTTCGAGAGCCCTCCATGCCGCTGTGTTCCCCCCCCTCCCCCCCCCCTCCAACGCCCCCTCTTTCCCGACCACCTGCACGATCGCCTAGACCTAGCACCACGCGTATAACAAGCTGATACATATCTTTGATCTCACAGCCGAAGTGTATTTGAATATTATTTGTGACCTAAACCTCCTAAAAAATCCCCCCCCCCCCCCCCCCCTCTTGCTCTCCCTTACTCAAACGCCCCACCAAATATCGAAATCCGCCACATTACTAAACACTTCACGCACAGGATATCACCTCATTATCTTTCGAGAGCCATCCATGCCGCTGTGTTTCCCCCCCCCCCCCCCGCCTCGAACGCCCCTTTCTTCCCCATCACCCGCACCTTCGCCTAGACCTAGCACCACACGTATAACAAACCCCTCACCTAAAGCCCTTCCCCCCCCCCCCCCGCCCCCCGCCCCCGCCCCCACCCCCCACCCTCCCCCCCCAACCCATCCCAACCACACCCCCTCGAACACTCCACCCTCTCTTTACTCACAGATTGTACGACTTACCCCAGAATATACACGATAAACTGATGTATTATTTCCAAAAATGTCACATTTATCCCCTCGAAATAATGTATAGTTTCCAGGCACATATCGAGCTGCCCCCCCCCCCCCCCCCCCCCCCCCCCGCCCCCAATAATATACTGGTGCCAAAACCGTCAGATTTATCCCCTCGAAAGGGTTTATAGCTTACATGCACAAATTGCCCCTTCCCCCCCCCCCCCCCCCCGCCCCCCTCCAAACCCGCTCGCTTTTGATCAAAACCAGGCCCCCCCTTTGCCTTCACAGCTGTCAGATTTTGTCCCCCTCAGAAACGGGTTTTATAGTTTCCGCGCACAGACTGACTAAAATCATCCTGTTGACCCTGATAGCTACACTGTAGCTGTAAGGGGAGTCGCCGACCTATATCCTTAATGAGGACACACAACTCGTAATGCGCGCGATCGGAGTATCACACACAGCTTGCAAAGATGAGTTTCGACGAAATCTTCGATCTCACAGCTGGAGTGTATTTTAATTTTTATAATATATTGAAGTGTCGAGATTCAGATTCTGAGGCCGACACGGTGAAAAAAATGGTTCCGGCGCATGGCCTAGGATTTGTCATACATTATTTTATATAGTTTATGTATATGTGTGTGTGTGTTGTCGTCGCATAAAATCGTTTGTTCCTACCCAACGACATCATCATCAGTAAAACACCGAGTCTTCACACTTACTCGCCAAATAATAGGGAGATCACACACTGGAAAGAGAGAAACCAACAAAACATAATGGTAGATGAACAAAGCAAAGGAAATGAAATGCCATTTATTATATACCCTCTTACATATAAGATGGCATGTATGTGGCGTGCATCAGCTCTTAGCTAGGTGTACGCTCGTGGGCTCTTGCTTCCGGATGACTTGATGAAGACACAGCCTACATGTATATGATTTGAGGCAAACGAAGGCCACGGTTAGGTGAGCCTGTAAGAGCAGAGAGCTTCAGCAGAGAAGATGTTGTTCGGCGAACCCAGGCCGGTATGTCGATTGACGATTAATTTGCTCAACAGATGATAGCTGATGGTAAGCAAAAGGGAGTGAGCACATGTGGTCGATGCGCCTGTGCGTCGCTCGTAGCTCGAAGACAAGGACCCTGAAAATCCGTTGCAAACCAAAAGGAAAGGACCCTTGAAATGGACCCTCGAACAACGGTGCTAACCGATATAGTTCCAGGGTACGGATAAAAAAACAAAAAACAAGCTATGACCCCATAAAGCAAAAGACCCCAATACGAGATCCTACAGCCTCGTTGTTTAGCACAACTCGTATCTCAGGGTATGTGATCATATGACCCTACGTAGCCTGTCTTCTTACTTCAGCAACAACTCGTATCTTGAATGTCTTGCTACCGGTTCCAAGAGGGTTACCGAAGACCGTCCCTCTCGACGTGCACCAGTACCAGGTATCTGAATATTTTTAGCCTGTAAACTGCTGTGCATCATGTATCCAAGATATTCCTGCTGAGACTCGTGCTTCCTACGTACAGCATCGATAAACGACAACTACCAGCCTGAAGGTTGTCTGTCGTACAAGCAACTCGCAATGTATGCCAGGTGACTTTAAGTGTTATCAAGCAACGACAATGATGGTTACTGACAAGTACTCATCTCTAGTATTACCTCGGGAGCACGATTAACACGGTGTACAAAACAACCGAAACGAAAAAAAACAGAAAAAAAAAAACAGTTGAGAAATAAGGACACTCCTGGAATGGGACATAAACAGGCAAACAACGCACATAAAGACGCCATGAGACAACACGAAAAAAAGAACCATCTCTCTCGTCGATGACCTCTCTCTCTCGTGGTACCGGTATGTACAAGTGGATATCACACGTATTTCTAATACATACCAGTACACGGTATTTTTATTCGTACTTATGTCATAAGGCTTAGTTTTTCCCTGGTATCCCAGGAAATGAAACGGCTTGGATATTGACAGAGGTCCGCCGTATATATATCCGGCCGACCAGCTATCCCGCCGTTTCAGGGGGGGAGAGTGTTATAAGGCTTAGTTTGGGTAAGCTATTGGTTAACCTTTTGCAAGTGGTCAAACGGACTAATACCCCACTAATTCCTTAACAAATGGCACCATGGGTTTTTTGGGTCGTGGGTTCGATCCCCACCATCCACAATAATAAACTTTTCAGATTTTCCCATGTCGAACTTGAAAAATACTCTTCCTGGTATCCCCAGGGAATGAAACGGCTTGAATAATTGACAGGTCCGCCCGTATATCCGGCCGACCGGCTATCCCGCCGTTTCAGGGGGGGAGAGTGTCATAAGGCTTAGTCTTTTGGGTAAGCTATTGGTTAACCAGTTGCAAGTGGTCAAACAGACTAATACCTCACCAAATGCCTTAACACTTATGTACCCGGGAGGTACCAGTTGTTTATGTGTCTCTTCCTTCACGTGCACCGGGTGTTGTAATATAATGCGACTATTAATACGACGTTCCTGGTACCGGTATACACTGGTAGTTCTTTTTCGCGGGCCTTCGTCTTACGAAAACAGATGAAAAAAGTCGACGGGCTGTCGGGGTGACGGACCCTTTGCGTTTCCCGCGTACGGCGATAGGGGTTTACCACGTTTAGGCCATAAAACGTTGTCTGAAAATAAATGACGGTCCTAGTTAACCCGAAATCGTAGGAATGGCATTCTTGTTTTCCAATACATACACATGCTTTGTACGCATTCCTATAACAGTACGCAGCAGTAGCAAGACCTGGTCCCGTTGGGTGGTTGATCTCGAGCCGTCTGCGCTTCCCTTGCATCTGAATATCAGCAATACTTGGATGAGAATTGTATAAATTATAGAGAATTCGAGGGAAGAACCTCAGAAAGAACAAGGTGCACCTTTTCCGCTGCTGTGTTACATTTAGAGCAGTCCCACGGCAGTGGTGGAGCGGACTCTAAGAATTTTCTGAGCTCCTAACATGAAGGAGCTAGCTGAATATTTCACCATCATCACCCGAAACATGACTTCGAAGGCGTTCGGTCGCGCGACCCGGCCAGGCGTCTATGCTCTAGTCCTAAAACAAATTATACTCGTGACATGAGTTGATCAATGACTAACCGCTAGTTCCTCACTTGGGCAGCTTAATCGGACACACAAACTTTATTATTAGTTAGTCCAACCACTGCAACCTCTGCCGTGGGGCGACCCTGGAACTCTCTGTTAGCATGACGAATCGTTTGTGCGTTCTTCACGTTTAAATATCCGCACTTTTTATGGCCTCTGTTCGTCTCACAGGTAGCGTCTGGATCAAACATCAACTCGGACTTGAAGGTAGCGAGGTGGGGCGACGACGACATGTGGCGCATCTTCTGGTTGACCCTCATGCTCGGCTTGCTGTTGCCCCTGTCGCGGTCAGCGTGGGCGCTCAAAAGAAACTTCTCGTTTTGCATGGTGCTCCATACGGTGAGACAAACTACTCAGGAGGATGAATTGTCGAACAAAAAAGGGGTGGAAAAATCACCCGCCTTTTTGTTAAAGAGCTTGACTCAAGTTTTATTTTGTTGGCTGGTGTTACCAGGTATACCGAGCCTCAATCGAACACAGCAGTCGCAGGGTAGAAGAGCTCGCCTGAAAGGTGGCGATGCTTTCCTTTTTTCGGGTATGATTTCATACTGTTAGAAATGGATCTCCGTAATAGGATATACTTTCTTGGAGAACCTTTTGCGAGAATGAGTGACGGACATTGAAGGTCTACTACACGCTACACATTAGTCTAATGGGTGGAAAAAAATAATGATAATAATACCTTGATGATACTAATAATGAGAATCACAACAATATTGAATAATAATAGCATTAAATTATTAAACCTATTATCATCATGAAAACATTTGAGATTACTAATATAGTAGCAAAGCCAAGATACTTGTGAGCTCTCGTTATTAATAGGAACTCGGGCGGGTGGATACCCGTTACTACCACTGACGTCCGCCCAACCAAACCAAACTTGACTCGACTCAGCTGAAAAAATGGATTGCTGCTATATTGGGTGTTGGTACGTGCATCTCAAAATAAATGGGTCTGAACAATAAATTGCCTATTCACTGTTTTGGGAGATAGTTGGTCGGGAATAACATCGATCGGACCTGGAAAATCGGGCGTGCGAGCGTTGGAACCAGGGTATATAATTATTAGGTGGCGAATTTGTGCGCGGTTGCACCACATTCTTGATAAATCGGCTTAGCGCACCACAAAAAGAAGTAGATGTGTGCGGCTTGCAGCACCAGTTTTGCCACCGACACCTTTTTCGTCAAATCAATGTGCGGGTATAATATTTCGCCGAAGGCGAATTTATGTTTTTGGGGTCTCTTCTCGCCGCAGGGGAAAAGATTTGAACTCATTTTTGAAATATTTTGAACAACTCGGTCCGGAATTTCCTTGTGGCTTTCTTTCACTATAGAAATAAAAATACACTCCTGCTGTGAAATCGACTATTTTGTCGAAACTCACCTTTCTTTGCAAGCTGTGTGTGATACTCCGATCGCCCGTATTACGGGTTGTGTGTCCTCATTAAGGATAGAGGTCGGCGACTCCCCTTGCAACTACAGTGTAGCTATCAGGGTCAACAGGGTGATGTTAGTCAGTCTGTGCGCGGGAACTATAAAACCCGTTTCTGAGGGGGACAAAATCTGACAGCTGTGGAAGGAAATGCATCAGTTTGTCAAGTGAATCCTGTAAATCGAATATCCGGTGAGGGGAGGGCGGAGTTTTTATGAGGGAGCTAAGTTCAAAATTGTGACCGTTTTCTCTGTCCGAGGATGAAACAAGCCTTCAGAGGCTCGCACATACGGAGGAACAATAATAGGTGGTTTCAATTATTCGAGTGGTGCTCGGCCGTGCTATCGCCGTAGAACGTAGCAGTATCTCTACATCAGTGAATCATTATTCGAATGTAGCAAACTATCGAGTGCGAGCGCGGGTTCTCGGCCCAAAACAAGATCAAGAGTCCTGCCCGCGGGCAAGCTTTTGGGGGCGCGTTGAGCTCTTGATGCGGCTGTCTTTGTAATACAGGAAACACTGCGTTGATCTAACAGAGCGGTTTGACATCCTTCGTGAAGCAGCTGATACAAAGCGATCGGAGTATCAAACACAGATTGCAAAGATCTCACAGCTGGAGTGTTTTTATTTTCATAATATATTTTCGACGATGCCCTTGCAAGGCGTAAGTATCCAACACCGGAACGAACGCAAAAGAGGTTTCGTTTTGGGCGGCAAAAATAGCGTTGTATAGCAGTTTTATAGAAGCTGTTGTATAGTATGTGAGATGCCGAAGGCGAGTCGCTGCAGGCTGCTACAAAATTGCGGTGATAAGCCGGTGAATCTATTGCTTTCAACATTTATTTCTAAGATTCCTCACGGTTGATCTGCGCGCTGACATGCATGCAGTTATGTGCAGCGAGTTCCCTCTGCTCTTGCTTCTGTGTTCTTTGCAAGACGAGCGAATGAGACGCGCCTTTTGAGCAAATTTACGCGCATATTCCCAAACGTTTCGTCTTCAGCGGCCTTCCGGGGGGCCCTGTGGGGGGCGCAGCTCGACTACGGCTCGTGGTGCGCTGCGTACCACGGTTTCCAGTCCTTAGTGCGCTGCACGCAACCACGTGCTGGAGCACTAACTATAACCCTGGTTGGAACAAAAGCCAAGGTATTTCTAGCGCCATAAAAAGCAGAAGTGCTCCAATGCGGAGATGCCTTGACGGGACGACGACGACGACGACGGACATGACGATAAAGTTGTCCGAAATATGAACAAGAATAGGTTACCAGTACTAGTATACTAGTACAGTAGTCAATAGTAGCCTATACTCAACAGCGGCCACCGCTATTCGGTGGTAGTACGGGGGGCATAGTAACCACAACCAAGCATGACCACAATAATATTAAGAATAGGGGAACCTATAGGTTTTTGAATGTACCGTGTGTTCTGGGTACTATGTTTTGCCGTCTGTACGAGTGTGGGGGTGATGCTGGCCATGAATGAATGCGGCGGACGAGTGATAGGAAATCAGAAGTTAAGCGCTTGGTGTTTGGCTCTAGGCAAGTCCCGTTGCGAGCTTGAGCTGAGACGAAAGAAGGAACGCGTTGACTAGACCCCGCTTCCCGGCCGAATGTGAAAAATATGACTGAGTTTACGAAGATTGGCCAGCTCTCGGGAAGATGAGCGTTGTATGGTTATATGTGCTGCACCGAGGCTGCGTAGGGTGGTCGCCAGGGGACATCCTGGGTTCATTTCCGGGTTTATGGGGAGTTTGTGGCGTGTAACGAGTTATGTGCTCAATGATCTTCCAGCAGAACCTAGGGCAATGATTCTTGACGTTTGCTGGTGCAGGTCGATACGTTCTCATGGCAAAACAAATACGTGAGGCTCTCGTCCATGTACCGGACGAACCATCTTGTAATAATATACTTTAGCGTGTACGCGTGTTGCTATGCACCGAGTCCAAGCGGGAACTTGTTGAGCCGCATGTTGGCGTACCACCAATGGACAGACAGCATCGTGATGTGTGCCATGTCGTTAGATGTATATCACAACATTCTACACAACACTGCAATTTCAGACAACTGTGATATCAATCAACGAATGAGTAGGCTACTGCTGGCTACTGTTGTAGCCAAGTGCATATCATTAACACGACCTCTCGATGAACGACACACCGCCAATACGTGAACGCAAGGCCGTTCAGGATCCGGAGTATTTTTCGACATCTATTTAGTTTCACAGGGCCTAGGTATGATATGGCGGTCAATTCCGCGCGTACCTGTATAGCCAATACGAGGTGATGCCGCGGAGTGATGTGTTTCTCAAACCTTTGTGTGGGTGCTATAAATTAATCGGGTGAGACTTATTTCCGAAACGTTTTTTTTTCTTCCTCCCGTCGAACGAACGCCCAGGCTTTAGGGGCCGGGTACTACATCGACAGCGTTAGGCGGAAGACGCATCCCCACGTATGGATCCTCAACACTCCGATTGTGATCTGGTACGTCATTGACAAGGTCTGGTGCGCCACTAAGGGCAGGTAAGGACGATAGAATACGGCATTCGACCTAACAAGCCATCCCCGGACGCGTGTTGCGATAGAGATATCACTTTTTGGCTGAAACGGTTTTTGAACTACAGGGATCCTAAACGCCTTCACCACTGGAAAGCCCGTTTTGGGGGAAACGCTACTTGGAATTATTAATGGGAGAGGGTTTTGGGGTTCAAAAGGGGTCCAACCAAAAATCGTCGGATATATATTTCATGAGATTGCTCGTCGGGTCGAACTTTCATTTTTGGTCAAAAGTCAGTTTGTTGTGCGAAGTTTATAGCTTCCCCGGGGAGGATCCTCATAAAAACAATGGTGCACCTCATGCGTCTTTGGTGATACTCTCTTTGCGCAAGGGGGGGGGGGTGTCACCGGTGGTGGTTCCTTGTCGTCTGGTGATATACAAAGAACGCCGGTGGTAATAGGCACATTGCCTCCGAGTCTTTCGTTTGATAATCACCGGGTGTGGTTATTGTCGGTAGGGTGTTACGTCATTGACAAGGTTTTGTGCTCCACATCGGGAAGGTGAGGAGACGAAACGAAACGAAACAAAACGAAACAAAACGGAAGAGCACGGAGGAGGCGTGCTATTGGAGGGGAAGCATTCGTTCATCGTTCACCGACGGGGCTCATCCGCCGAGGAACTACCCAATGTCGTTATATGCCCTTTGCGTTTTGCAATAATATTCACTACCGGTACATGCCTGGGCCACATGGGGCGCTGAAGTTTCCCTCTTCTCACGTTGAGCTGTCGTGAGAACGATTGCCTCGGCTTTTTCACGCTCTCTACCCATCCCGTCTGATGCAGCGTGTCGCGTATCGAATGTTTGGTAACGATGAGGTCATCTCGCGGTAGGGGCGCATCAGATTATAACACGTTTCTGAGCTCCTAACATGAGGAGCTCAATGTCTCGCCCCAAACATGACTTCGCAGGCATTCGTTCGCGCAACCCGATCTTGACTTCTATGCCCTACACCTAGAGCAAATTAACTCGAAAAATTGTCACTCTAACCGACAGTTCCAAAATCGAGGAGGTAAACCGGCTAGATACGTTTGAACCAAAAAGTGCAGCCCCACCGTGGAATGACTCGATGGCAGAGTGGGCCGTTGTAATGCATATTCTATGCTGAGTTGTGAGCTGTCTACGCTTAGTTCACCTGGTGTCACGTGTTGGCTTTGTTTGAAGAATATGAGCAACAGTGACTCGAATGCGGAGGCGGCCCCCGTTGTGCACAACGACGAATAACGACATCCAAACCACTTTTTCTGTTATGTTGCATTTTTTTTGTCTTTCGAAGCTTGTTCGAATTCTCGTCGTGAAACTAAGATTTGCCTTGCAATCTCTCCGCTCGTTGTGTTTGGTGCCGCGTGCCGGTTGTCGGACGTTTGGTGAAGATGGCAGGGTGGGATATTGTTAAAACTTGTTCATGTTTCGATATGTGCTGCCTGTGATCATTTCTCCTGTGTTTTCGGGTCGATTACTGTGTGGCGATGCAAAAGTAGTGACTGCTTGCGCAGGTAACCTGCGTGATTATCGACGACGACTGACGACATCGTTCTCCTTCCTTGTGGTCGCGAGATCAAAATGTGACTTGTGCTCCCTTCATTCATTTCACCTGGTGCTTCGTGAAGGTTGTCGGATGTTTGATATTGATGTCAGGGTGGGCAAATGTTAGAAATGCAATATGCTGTGTCCTGTACTGCCTGCGTTTATTTCACCGGCTATCGTGTGTCGATTGTCGTTGTAATCGTGGGAAAGGGTGGACCCGCTTGCGGATGCAACCCGTGTGATGCTGGACGACGAGTACATGCTGCTGTTATGGAGGCACGACGAGTACCCCAGGAGGCTGTGCGACATCTTTTTTCTCAAGAAGTGCTTCGTCAGGTTATGGATGATGAGAGTGGTATTTTCACATTTTGGACGGACCACCAATCCCCACTTAGTGATATGCTAGAATGTTTTGGAGGATCTGTTATTAATAAGTCTAGTTCCTGTTCCCTGGTGGGAGATAAATTGTGAGGCATGATCTAGCACAAGTTGTATGGGTTGAAGTTAGGATCTTTGTTCTGTAGATACAGATCGTGCACAACATCTCACAACGACAGGTATACCCTCGCAGGATGTACTGTAGATTATCTAGGTCGTGATCCGAGGCAGGCTACCGATGAGGTGGGCCAACAATTTTCTGAGGCGCCTAGCTTGAGGAGGTCTAACGTACCGCACCAAAACATTGGTTTCGCGAAAATAAAATTTCAACCCCGTTGAGAGATCTCATGGCCTAGATACTACACAAGAAATAATATTTTTTCAAGTTCAAATCGAAATGCCAAGGATATGGGACTAAGGAACTCCGATATGCACGGGGAAAAAAACGAAAAAAAAATGGTACCTCTATCGTAGCAAGCGTCGTTCGTCGGGTTGGTCAACATCTTACACCAGCGCCCAAGATCATTTGGTAGTGCCTACGTGGAACATGTTGGCTGTTACATTTGTGCACCAACAAACGGTTGCTATCTCTCCGTCCAGAGTTTTCTTTCATTATTGGTTGGAGATGTCGACTGTGTAGAACGGACATTTTCAAGCGTGTTCAGCTCGGGAAAAACAGGCCTGCTTTCCTCGTTAAATTGCTGCACCCGCGTGCTTTGGAACACAATTCTCGAACACGTTGAAAAAACGTTGGATGTTTTCCTCCGTTCCTCCGCCCAGCGCCGGTTGAAATGTATCACGCGAAAAGCACCAACAAGGCGTCTTTCCGCGAACAGCAATAATTCAAGAGCACATGTAAACGATACTCGTACCTGGAATTTCGACATTAATTAATAATAGTAATTTAGATATGTAATTCGTTATCGTTATGCTTGCCACCGACGAGTATGCAGCGTTAAGTGTCAATAGAGAAACTTGGCAGACACCGATATCAACTAAAGGACGGCACTAGACGCGTTCTAGGGTAGAGATACACCGTTTTATTTCTGGATCTCCCCATCCAAAGACCGATTACGAGCAACCTGAAAGTGCGGTCCAACGAACAAACCCGTGGTCCCGGTATAAAAGCTATAATTTCGCTATACAAAGATGGGATTCAGACCATTTGGGGTTAAGATGGGTTGACCCCTCCAGGACTGCAGTCCCAATTTGGGGAAACTCACTGGAACATAGAGCCAGATACAGGCTTCTGTACACTGCAGTGCTGATGGGGTCAAGGAGCCCCGTCACTCGGAAAATATGTTGCTGCCAAGCCGTGCTACCTCTGCTGTGGCACGCGTCAGAACGTAAAAGCGTGTGACTGCTCATACCCAACCCGATGTTCACGCATAAAACACCTCCTGAACCAACACGCCCATATTTCGAATGCATCAAACAGCAGCTTCTCGTACTGAACGATATTGTAAGTATACTTGTATGTGTACACACCAGTATCATGTACACATATCTGCGCTTTTTTACTGGTGTGCAGGGACGGCAAGCGTAACATGGGCAGGGGTGGAGAGCTGGCCCACCCCTTCACCACGTGCTCTTCGCACGACGTGACCGTCCAACAGAAGCTTAGCTGCAGCACCGCCCAGGATGAAAAGGTGGGTCGAGCGGCCGGCGGCATTTGCATTGGTTTCTGTCGGTTTAGTTTAGTTTGGCGTGGTTTTGGTGTGCTTGGAACTGATTGAATATCGATGTGTCTTGTCTTTGTTCTCGAGGAGGCGTATACTCCGAATGCGCGGCCCGGAATCGAGACCCCACCTCAGATGGACACGGCCTGATCGGGCCACCTTTTCGTCCTGAACAGTGCACCGCCTTATACCGAGCTCCCACCGCATTGTACTGCCCCCCCGCAAGCCGCACATTGACCCCACAATGACCTTCCGCGTTTGATACTGACCCCTCGCTGGTGTTTACTGGCGCACCATGGTCGTGTACTGACCCTATCTTGGCCCCCAACCGCCTTGTACTGAACACCCGCTGCGTTGTACTGGCTTCCCATGGCCATATGCTGACCCTTTAGAGAGAGGGTGGCCTGTGATCGAGCTCCCGTTCGAGGCAATTGCGACCCAGCCTAGCCCACGCCTTGCTCTCAACAGTGCACGACTTCGTGGTGTGACCCCTCGCCGCCTTAGAATGCCCCTCCATGTCATTATGCTGACGCCATAGTACCCCCCCCCCGCCTTATTCCTATCCTTGTCTAAGTCAGCCGTTGAACTCTGCGGCCGTGTACTGGCCCCCGCAGTCTTTTACTGAACCCCCACCGCCTCATACTGGACACCACCAATGTATACCAGGCGAAACACACAGCGCAAGAGCGGCCTATGATCGAGGTTCCGCTCCAGACGGACACAGCCTGGCCCGGCCACAGGTTTGCTCTGAACAGCGCCATCTCACACAGGTACCTCGACCTAGGGGCCTCCATGAATGCACCCAAGTTGTCGAAGCAGTTATCTACCTTGAGCTTCGCGAGCAGCTTCAGGCCCCTCTCGGAGATGGACGTTTCTCGACCGGGGTCGAGGTGTTCGTCCATGACCGGTGGGATGGACCCAGGAACCCCAGCGAGCGTGAGGTGGGTCAGTGGGTTGGTTGGTAAGGTTAGGGTTTGAATCAGGGATGGGTTGTATCAGGTTTGGTTTAGGGCGGTGGCAGTATAGGCGGGTGCGTGGGGGGGTTGGTGGGGTAGGTTAAGTTGAGGTGGGGTGGTGTCAGGTTGGCTTGGGTTAGGTTGGGTTTGATTTCGTTGGGATGGGTAGGGTTGGGTTGGGTTGGGTTGGGTTGGGTTGGGTTGGGTTGGGTTGGGTTGGGTTACGTTGGGTTGGGTTGGGTTGGGTTGGGTTGGGTTGGGTTGGGTTGGGTTGGGTTGGGTTGGGTAGGGTTGGGTTGGGTAGGGTTGGGTTGGGTTGGGTTGGGTTGGGTTGGGTTGGGTTGGGTTGGGTTGGGTTGGGTTGGGTTGGGTTGGGTTGGGTTGGGTTGGGTTGGGTTGGGTTGGGTTGGGTTGAGTTGGGTTGGGTTGGGTTTGGTAGGTTTGGGTTGAGTTGGGTTCTGTTGGTTTGGGTTGGGTTGGGTTGGTTTGGTTCGGGTTGGGTTGGGTTGGGTTGGGTTTGATTGAGTTAGGGTGCGGCGGCACGAGCGGGTAGGTAAGTGGGTGGGCGGTGGGTGGCTTGGTGCTAATTAAAGTGTGACAAATCGGTTTCAAGTCGAGCCTTTGTGGTAACCTCTCGCCCTGCAGTAGATGTGTGCTTCGTATATCCCTTCGAGGACTTGCTGGGGGGTTCCTTTGTTCTTACATGCACTCCATTCCCGTTGTGTGCGGTTTCCTTGCCTGTAATGTTTCTGGCTGCTGCACTCGCCTGCCCTTTTCTGCATTGCACGGAACTCGTTTTTCCCTCCTACTCCTGGGAACCCATGAAACCTCGTTAGCCGAGGCCTGCTGCAGGGGCACAGTTTGCTCGAGGAGGGGAGGTTTAGGGACTGGGAGGAGGAAGAGACCATGATCGGCGCCGACACGGGCGCTTACCCCGGCAAGATTTCGTGCGTCATCGGAAGCGTCAGCTCCTTCGACATGACACTCAGTGGTGCGCTGTTGGTCTTGTTGGTCGCGTGGGCGTGTTGCGCGTGCGGATTTTGTGTGAAATATATATATATGTTCATGCGTTTTTTACCAATGATGCATCCTGACGTATCTGTACTTGACCAATAAAAGGTTCCACCAACGGGAAGTAAGCTCTACTGGACAGCAGGTAATTTTGGTTTTTGTGTTTCGCTTATCATCCATCGTAAGCGCCAGCTCCTTCAGTAGGATCACTGGTGATACGTTCGTCCGTTAGATAGTCGTGAGTAGACTAACCCTTGCTAACATAAGCCTTTATGGCCGACAGGTATCCTCAACTCAGAAACTACACATTAAACTTTTTAATCTCACGTAATATCGGTTGTTCAATTCTTAGACCATGGCGGGATACCATACGCGTTTTCTCTGAGGCCGGCCTGGGTGAGCTGAGCAGCAGTGGTTCTCAAGTGTCAGGCCACATGCTTGTCTTGGTGCTCTCATACACCGTAGCATGCCTCTGTGCACCTGTGTGGCTGTGACGTGCAGGCCAGGGCCACGGCAGCTAGAGGGGATGTAAATACGTGTTGATTCCACCTTTCTCACTACTGAATTTGAGCCGCTGGCACGAGTAACTCTGCACCCCACGCGACGAAAACGCTTTAGAGGGCCTATGCTTGGCGCACCGTAGCTACCTTTCCATTGCGGATTTATATAGCAATATTTAAGTAGCACCATAGCTTAAGACCGCAAAGGAACACGGGGGTCTCTCGCGCGATTGAGTCCGAGCCATTGCAAAAGGAGCCTCCCAAAGTGACCCGCTTACCGCAGCGTTGGTCTGCGTGTGTACGGGTGTGGCTTGGGTGTGTGTGCGATGATACGGGGAGACGTGTCTTCGTCTAGGTGGTTAGACGAACAGACGATCCGCCTAGGATTTCTTCTCCGTCTGGACAGAGGGTCCCTCATCCCCCACGCAGCAAATGCCTACATAACTCGCAGGAAACTCAATGTGTGCGACACCGTGCATTCATTCAAAATTGTATCAAGGCTTTCCTGAAACTCGGGAATATTTTTAAAGCGCCCCCGGGTTTAGCTGTCCAGCTGTCCGTCTAGGGGGTGAAACTGCCGTCTTTAGCGGCATATCTGGATGTCTTTGTGCATGGCATGTAGGTGAGGCGTAGTACAACGCGCATATAAACAAAACCATAGGGGGGGGGCTTGAAACTTGGGAAGCAATGAAAAGGGGTGCAACCGCAGTGTCGTAGCCAACTACTCGTAATGGCATTCCCACCCCCTTCTCCGCGCTTGGGTCCTCGAATCAGATTGTGCTGTGATCCGGAATACCACACTGTCATTTTATATTCATCAACTTCCCGTTCATCTTTCCGTTTTCCTTCTTTCGGCCTCTTCCCTTCCCCCGCGCCTCCTTTCCCCGCCTTGTAACTTTCAGGACGTAACATACGGGCAGCATCCGTAAAACGTTTCTTTTGCGACGAAGCCAGCCGTGGCGGGATCGGGCTCGAAACGTGAGAAACGCATCCTGCTCCTTGCACCCTTCGCCGGCTGGAGGGCGGGGTTAGTCCCCATCCGCCGTACCTGTTCCTCAGCACGTTCCCCCACAGCCCCCCCCCCCGCACCCGACCTGCATTTTCTCAAGTTTGATGTCGTCGCGTTTTCGGGTCGATAAATTCGTCATTTTTTACCCCATCCTTCGACGCTCGCTTAATGTATGCCTTTTGCACACCTCCCGCGCCCCTCCTTATTAACCGTCAGCAGCTGCCCCCTTGTTCCCTCCCAACCACTCACCCACTCTCTCTCTCCTTCTCGCTTCACATCGTCCCTCCGGAATATTTCCTAACGTCCTCTCCCTCCCTGTCTCTATCCTTCCGTTCCTCCGGCAGCCCCTCGTTCACTCTCTCGTACCCTCTCCCCCTTCCTCACTGTCTCCCACCACCCCCTCGCGCCGCTTCATGTCAGCCTCTTGCCCCCTCCCGGCCCCTTTCAGCTACCGCCGCGACTATAAACACCGCAAAAGATTTTTGGGGTTCCTGCCCAATGATACCTTCTCCAATGTCCTCGCTTCACCTACCCGCTCACTAAACCGCAAACCCGCCCACCCACCCACTCATCCGCTCGTGCCACCACGCTCGACCCCAGCCGTACGCACCCGAGCAAACATTAACCAGCCAAACCCAACCCAACCCAACACGCTTCAAACCAACACAATCAACCCAAAAAAATCAAACAACCCAACACAACCCAATCCAACCAAATCAAACCAACCCTAACCCTAACCGTAACCCTACCCCTAACTGTCACGAGAATCCTAACCCTACGGCTAACCCTCACCCCACCCCACCCCACCCTATTTCACCCCACCTACCCCTTTGTGCTGCCGCAGCCCAACCCAAGCCTAACCACAAACCCAACGCAATCAACCCAACCCCCAACGCAAACCAACCCCAACCCAACCCAAGACAACCCACACCAAGCCAACCCCTACCCTAACCCCACCCCTAACTGTCACGGGAATCCTAGCCCTGCCGCTTACCCTCACCTCAACCCACTCCACTCTATCTCACCCCACCCACCAGTTTGTGCTGCTGCAGCCCATCCCAACCACAACCACAACCCTAACCCTTGCTCTAACCCTGACCTTGACCCAAGCCCAACCCAACCCAACCCAACCTAACCCAACCCAACCCAACCCAACCCAACCCAACCATATGCCCAACCCTGATGCTGACCCTAACCATGGCCCACTCAGTTATCGTGAGGACTCTGATCAGGGACTCAGCGATGTTGATATCGAGAGCAGTGACGACGTCGAGCGAGCAGCAACAGGGTTTCCTACAGGCAGTGCGAACACATCCAAGGTGACCGTACAAACCGAACTGAGCGGACATACCGAGGAAAGGACCAAACAGGCCGACCAGGCGCCTGAGCGGACCAAGTCGTACAAACGGGTCAAGTCGACTGGACCGACCGAGGTGACGGGACCGACGAGACTGACTGGGCAGGTGGTAACGACCGAACTGGCCGAGAAAGCTGAAAACAGTATCAGGAACGTGTCTCCCGCACCGGCAAAGGGGAGCGAAATGACAAAATTATATGGCAATCATCCCCTGGTACAAGGAGTGGAGGAAGGAGGAGGAGGACAAGACAAAGACGGAGCGGGGGCGAACGAAGGAGGAAAGAAGATGGGGCTGAAAAGACTGGAAACACGGGAGTTTCAGGAGTACCGCGAGAAGGAGGCCCGGGAGGGGGGGGGGGGGATAGGGGGCGCCTGGAACAAGATGGCGATCATCAAGATCCACAAACCCGACAAGAAACCCGAACCCAAGTGAGTAAATAAAAGTATGTAGCCTGAATCCCAGCGGGCAAAACACATCAATGTAGGACATTGATTCAGGCTATAGAATCAGATGGATGTTGTATGAGGCCGCCGCTCGAGCTGAACTCCACAGTAGTAGTCTACCGATGATGGTTTTGCGAAATATTTTGATATTTTGCCCGAAACGTTCGGAATACGAATTCGCGGCACGATCATTATTTCGTCCGTCCGTTCATCCATGCGCGCACTCGATGGTCCGCCCGTACGTAGTGGTCCCTCTGTACGGGCAACGAAAGACGTTGCAAAACATCACAAACGATGGTGGCTAATGCCTCGGGAGGTGAATCCTCACAATCAGGAAATCTAAGGCCAAAATGAGCCATCCTTATCGTAGAACATGCATCCGAGGTGGACTACCGTTACCACAAGAGGCAACAACTAAAAACCATTGCTGATGCCTCAGAATGCCCTGGGTTTCTCGTTTGGGAGAGGGCGCCAACTACACTAACTTCAGCATAACGACTACCGAAAGCGTTACGATCCTGCGAATATCGGCCTTTGGTTTTCATATTTCCCTGTGACTCATTGGGTGTGCTTTCTATTGTATGCTTTGCTGTTGTCTCCAGCTTGTAGGATTTCATTTTTGTTTGCTCAGTCCTCCGTTTTTAACCCGCTCATTGCAGGGAGTGCTCCTGCTTGGGCATCACGCAAATAGTCAGCTGCTTCCGCAAATCGGAGACCTCCAGCATAGCCGATTACGAGATCGGAAAAGACGGTGGGGGGGGCATACCATTGTGCACGTACGGCCCTTACCGCTCGGACTACGGGAGGCTCACCGAGTTCCCCAACCTACCGCCTCTGCTGGTGAGATACGAGTTATTCAGACTCGAGTTATCCCGCCCCGTGTAACGAGCACGCAAGTGTTGGAGGAATATATACGGTAGGAACGGCGCTCCGTATCGACCGGGATGCATAGTCGAGTGTGTATTTAGTACGTGTGTGCAACAAATAAGTCCCCCCCCCACGCTATAACTCCCACCGCGTCGAACAGACCCGGGCTGATCTTGGGTTTCGTTTGATGGGTTTCTTCGGTCGGACCGACCTTACCGATAACCGTACTTGGGAAACATGCCCAAAAATGAAACAAACTGCATAAGTTTAAAGGTTGGGAACGATTGGACCACAACAGTATAATACCGCGAAAATTAAGATACAACACTATCAACCCAAGCTACGGCTAATACGGCATCGATACGCCTGCCCGCAGATCATCGCCACCGGAGCTGGCGCAGCCCTCGCCCTTGACTTCGTCGCCTACGTGAGGGCGAACCAGCTGCGATCGAAGAGGCCGGTCACGGTGTGCTACTCTTCCGCCAGCCTGGCGCTCCTCCAGTTCGTGACCAACACTCTTCTCGCGGAATCCACCCCGGGAATTCGCATCAAGACGGCCCTCACTCGCCACGACGACCTTGAGGTAAGGGCTATACGTACGACTTTGAGATACCGCCAACCAACTACTCCTTCAATAATATGGTATTAGCCAACAAACTGTTTAAGCGTACCGGTATTCGTAACCATCCCCTCCCTCCCCCCAATGGTCAAATGACTACGGCAAGCAACAAACCAATACGCCTCCCTTCTCTCACCTCATTGCGCTCGCGCTTGCTGCAGGCAGTGACTGCCTGGTTGGTGAAAACCCGACATGCTCCGGCCCCGCATTGTAGGGATGCGATGGGAAAATAGCTATGGTCATACCACTACGCCAATGCATGAACATCGAGTACACCCCCCCTCCCTCTCTCCCTCCCTCCCTCCCTCCCTCCCTCCCTTCCTCCCTCGGTCTTTCTATTCATTTATATGTATATATATACACGGGGAATTCACCGGCGGCCGAATAAGAGCCGCCGTCGAAGCAAATGCCCGCAGGCAACGAAATAGTATCAGCAAAAGGCAGTTAACGATGCTAAAGGCTGCTTATCCCGGGGTTGTGAAAAGTTCGATTCTTTGCCGAATGGGTCGAATAATGATGGAAATAATATCGGTTAGCTATGTGCCATTAATATGCACGATTAAAGCCGGACGCACTTCATCATTGGACAAATTCCCGTCAAAAACATGTGCAACATTAAACTCAATGAATCATCATCAATAAAGGCGCGTAAAAATTGTCTGACGAAACTGGCGTGTTTCCGTCACAATCTGTCCAGAAGGAGCTTTCAGTCCTACCCAACGGCCGCACGAAACAAACGTCGAATGAAAAATAGTATTATAGCGCCGTGACTTGTGAGTACACACGATATAGGAGTATAACAACTTTTCCGTAATAATCCACGACAGGCCATTGATAACCCATTCTTTATAAACAAAATACATCGGAAGTCAGCCTTAATCGAAAGTGGTATACGCATGTATATGTCATACCTGAAGCAATCCATGCATCCACTAAATATATAAACAGATGGCATCGCAAGTCAGCCTACTACGTAGTACGTGCCAGGCCCGTACTGGTTCATACGTTTCAAGACTCGCATCTGAAACCGACAACACTACATGCCACCCAGGGAACCCTTGAAAACCCAAAAATGTACAAATCGGACGGAAAACAAATCACTACGCAATAATAGGAAGAAAGAAAAGAAAGAACGGCTATCTGTACGGTGGGGTGACTATTGATATTATTACGTTTCACTCTTTCGGCCATTGAAAAATATATACAAGGGCTCCGCATTGCTTCGGGTAGGGCAGGGCAGCACTTCGACAAGATAAGGTGTAGCTGTCCGATTTGACGTCCATTGAACTTTAAAAAAGTGCCAAGAGTTTAATACGGACATACATGAGAATGTGAAGGTCATCATTTTGCGGAGGAAAAGCGTCATATACAACAAAGAAGGCAAGGATAAGCGAAACACTCCTGCTGTTGTTAAATGCGCCGTCATGGAAAAGTTGGCGTATATCAAACAAAAATACCGAACAGAGTATTGAGACCCTGCTTCGCCTCGAGGCGAAACGAAAGAGGACTTGGCATCAATGAAGAGGCTGCACTGTTGTCCCCGTGGCAATGGAGGTTCGAAGTCGACAGGATGCAAAGTCGGTTTGCATCAAGCGTCGACATGGGGCCATCTCAGCCGGCGAGGTTTTAGAAGAAGAGCTTTGTTTACTGCCTGAAGGCTGTCGCATTGATTGGTCTGCGTGGTCACGGGCGAAGAGGAAAACGAAGAAGAGCAGAGCTATCTCTCGTTACGGCGGCGTTGCCCAAGATAGATGTGGGGGTTGCTTTTCTCGCACAGTAGGTTGGCGTAGCGCTTCGTCTCTGTTTTTACTCGGGAAGGCGGGATATGCGTATCTGCTATCTTTGCTTCACGGGTGCTTTCACGTTGTCGAAATCGGACGCATGCCCTCAACAAATCATATCCAGAGTGTCTCTACCATGATGACTGCTGACAGTGCCGTAGGTATTTTCTACTTCGAGACTTAAATACTATTGACTAGTGGTATCTTTTCGTTTCGGACTATGCGCAAAGCGAAAAAGGTCGTTGTTTAGTATTTTTCGTTACGGGCTGAAGTGCAACTTCAGAAAACAAATAGGCGCAGACACTCTACTATCTTCTTTCAGGCTGTACTACCACTGCACCAAAGTAAGTAACCTATCAACAGAAGAATGGACACATACGAAAAAAAAATCCCGGAAAAGGATAGGCGTGCTGTATGTGGTAGTAATAACAAACCTTTGCAAAAAAAAAAGACTTCATCCCATTTATTATCCTCGCACCACTCCTCTCGCGCTCCCTCCCTGTAGTAACTCCTGTCCGGGGTCACATAGCGGGCCCTCCTCCCCCTTCCCCACTTCGGCACGCTTCAATTTTCTTGTTCTTATCGCGAGAAGACTACAGCATTTTATTCCCTCGTCGACTCGCGTCGAATATACGTACCCACCCTGCTAGGCGCTCTCAGCAGTTGATCCTTTTTTTTTGCATTTTTGCAAATACAATAAAATCTCATCATGGTGGGAATCGCCCTGCAGACGTCAAGCAAAACAACCGCAATTTGGCTAGTTTCTTTCATAATAGGTCGCGCAAAAAAACCTTGGCCTATTGGGTGAAAGCCTGCTAACTAAGCTCGCAATTATTTACGCGGTCGCAATTCGGCTGGTCATTTGCATCATGTACGTTATCTAGGGATTTTTGTTTTCTTTAGGAAGGGTGTCCGTCTAGAATTTTACTTCCTCATAAAGTTGTATCTTCGCATTCGTTGCCGGCCGTAAGGAACCTTTGGCAGATGTTGTAGAAGATACATACGTGTACGAAAAGCACGCCGTCGCTCACACGTTATTTGTTTATTTCTTTTTGTAGGCTGTCCACCGTTGTTGTACGTTGTTGTTGGCGCATATTCTATAAATATTTTATCAGACATTATTTTTTCATATGCGTATTCACCCGAAAGTATACACATTCTTCACAACTCCTCCTGCAGACGTTCTTTGCGTAATAAGGTCGCGCAAAAAAACGTTTTTGAGCCTATCTATATCAGGTTGACATGCAGACCAAGCACGCTCGAAATGGGAACACTTCCACAGCACCAAACGCAATAGTATAAAAAGTCGAATTAGAGCGATCTACTCCTTGTAATATAACACGCGCTCAAGCCCTGCAGACGTGAAGCAAAACAAACGCTCGAGAGTATACCATCGCAAAATTCGAAACTTTAGCAACTACCTACCGTTTGGAAATGATGCCCATTTGGCAAATTATCCAGACGCTGCAGACGTTAAGATAAATCGAAGTCGCAAGATTATCTCCTCAAAATACAATATTTTTGCAACTTCTCATTTGTCTCGCTCAGCATTCATCCGCGTTTTCGTCGAGGTGCCCAACGGAGAAGGACGGGCGAGGGGCGTTGGAGCCGCCCCCTGAAGACTTTTACGCGTTGGAGCCGCCCCCCGAAGACTCATACGTGTTTCATTCGTTCAAGCCCTGCAGACGTCAAAGCAAAACAAACAAACGCTCAAGCCCTGCAGACGTCAAGCAAAACAAACGCTCGAGAAGATACCACCGCAAAATTCGAAACATTACAATAGCAACTAACTACCGTTTGGAAGTGATGCCAATTTTGGAAATTATGCAGATGCTGCAGACCTTAAGATACAATCGAAGTCGCAAGATTACCTCCTCAAAATCAAAATTTCTGCAACTTCTCCCTTGTCTCGCTCAGCATCCATGGTGTTCACGTCGAGGTGGCCAACGGATAAGGACGGGCGAGGGGCGTTGAAGCAGCCCCCCGAAGACTGTCACGTGTTTCATTCGTTGAAGACCTGCAGACGCCAAAGCAAAACAAACAAACGCTCAAGCCCTGCAGACGTCAAGCGAAACAAACGCTCGAGAGTATGTCACCGCAAAATTCAAAACATTACAATAGCAACGGACTACCGTTTGGAAATGATGCCATTTTTGTAAATCATCCAGGCGCTGCAGGCGTGAAGATACAACCAAAATATCCGGAATTCCTCCTCGATATGCGATATTTTTGGCATCTTTTCGCTTGTATCGCTCGTCATCCGTCCGCGTTCACGTCGAGGTGTGGAACGGATAAGGCAGGGCGAGGGGCGTTTGAGCCGCCCCCCGAAGACGGGCGCTCGAACGAAGCTATTTGACCGAGAATTCCAGTTCCGCCATCGCATACTGAGGCCGAAACGAAAAAACCTCCTGAGCAAATCCCCGAAAAAAAGAATGATCGTATCTATATTTATATTATAATAATACAAATACACTCCAGCTGTGAGATAGAAAATTTTGTCGAAACTCATCTTTGCACAAGCTGTGTGTGATACTCCAATCGCGCGTATTACGGGTTGTGTGTCTTCATTGAGGATATAGGTATGCGACTCCCCTTGCAACTACAGTGTAGCTTTCATATATATATTACTGCAGCTTAACATCCGAAAAACTAAGGCGATACCCAGCAGTTGAGTACTTTGCAATGTATATTATCGGCAAAGGTATAAAATTGAGACGTTTAAAGTTGTCATCATTGCAGCGTTCTAGCACTTTTGGGGCATACCCAGAAGGCATTGCACTAGTCTACATACAGAAGAAATATTGATCTTGGAATCCGCGTGGCGGGATTTTTGGAGCAGCCACGTTTTCGTTTTCGTTTGTACACGTTTCTACTTTTTTGTTGTGCGTAGCAGACTTAGTTTCAGTATATATCTTCGTTTTTGTGACTCGCGCTGCACATTGAATTGCCGGATCATGGTAAATACATTTAATAAAATGCTGCTGTAGAGTTGGTGCTGACACCGCATATATAATAATTAAACGTTGCGTTCCGGCATCAGCCGTCCGCTTTTCCACGTACGGACGTGTTGGTAGCAGGTAAGAAATGATGGTTATTGTAATATAAAGACTGACAAACAAATAAATTGACTCCCACGGATCTTTCTATTATCCGATGGTGTTGGAATTGCGGTAACATACCGACTCGCGTCGGTGCAGAAACCTTTTACATGCCTTCACTGTTTTTTCCTGTATGCTTGCAATACAATGCCAACCACTACTTACTGAAATGTAGCTAAATGTTGCGTTCCGGCATCAGCCGTCCGCTTTCCTTCGTACGGACGTGTTGGTAGCAAAAACGAGATGAGGGTTACTGTAATACAACGACCAAAAAACAAATAAATTCACTTCGACGGACCCTTCTATTATCCGATGTTATTGGAATTGCGTAAGCGACTCGCGTCGGCGCAGAAACCTTTTTCATGCATTTACCGTATTTGTTTGTACGTTTACACCACAATGCTAACCACTACTTGCTGAGAGGTAGCTAGTAGTCAACATGGGAGGAAGGGGGTTGATGAGATGGATTGAACAACATCACTGAGCTACATACAGTTGCATGTTGCATGGCGGGGGGGGGAGACGATAGACATAGACCACACAGCAACTTCCACAGTAGTGTTCCCCGAACTATGGCGTTCCCGGTGGCTCGTATATCTGCACCCCATATCTCAGGGATTCTGTCGTTGTTGATATTTTTTGTTTTGCTTCCGAAGTTGTACCATATTATTGCGCACCCCCCGCTCGGAGCACGGGGGGCGGAGAGAGGGCAGGCCCCCGGGGCTGCTCCAACAGCAGCCCCACGCTATCGTCCGTAACCCTGAGTCAAGTTCCATCCCAACTGACATGTCGAGCTTTCGACGCCAGCCTCCACCAAAAAGACTCGAAATAGTAAACACATATTACTGCACTGTGGTACTCAGCACAAGCGCACACACGACACATCTAACGAGAATATTGTGTACTAGAGCAGCACCCATAACATATACATAGCGTCAGTATAAATATGTACTCCGCGGTCAAGCACCACCATTACGGACAACTCTCTCTCTCCTGCTGTTTCAGATCGCGCTAATACCGAGGTAAGTGTGGGCCCAAACCACTGCGCCTGCTTATTAGCACCCGTCATCACACAACATCTGCACAGCATAGTACAAATTCCATAGAAGGAGGAATCGACGAACCTCCAGCGTGGAGACATGCGTGCATGTTCGCGAAGAACGGTAAGCAAACCGACATCGCACGAACGCCTGCATTGCACAATGCAGCTTCCCGACGAACAAGGGCGCACCTCCAGCTTGGAGACGTGCGCGCGCAACTCTGACGACATAAACAGGGACCCTGAGCACCACACAAGAATAAATCTAAACGCGCAACCTACGACACCCGGGCGGCTGCACACCGCCCGCTAGGTACGTGTAGCTGCCAGCAACGAGCACTCTGCCCGCGTTGCTGCGACCGCCTCATTCCCCCTCCACTGACTTCCTCAAAAGCACGGGCGGGTAGGTGGGAAATCAGCCAATCTATCACACCTTGAATCCGTCTTGCTGACGATGCTTCTCCCTTCTCTGCGTGCTTCGCTTGCTAGTCAACAACCAGACAGACTGATCCAAGGTTCCCTTTGCTGTACCAGGACAAGTACAAGTAACCACCCGCGTTGATGTCATTGGTCAACGTGCAATAACCGTCAACTTCTTCCATACATACAAAGCCCTTATTTTCTCGTGCCTCAATAATAATACGCTTTGTATTTTTCTTTCGAGGTTGTATCATATTATTGCGTGACCCCCGCTCGGAGAACGGGGGGCGGAGAGAGGGCAGGCCCCCCGGGGCTGCTCCAACAGCAGCCTCACGCTATCGCCCGTAACCCTGGGTCAAGTTCCATCCCAACTGGCATGTCGAGCTTTCGACGCCAGCCTCCAACAATGGTATTTAGCTCAGGTTACTGACGCATTGCCTCCCCTACCTCGTTTGCTGCACCCCTAGGATGTGCACGTCAAGATCCAACTTCTCCTTCCTATCCGCCTGGCACAAAGGATAAGGTTGCGTACAGCTGAAGTAGTTATGTCGACTTCTACCCCTCCAGCTTTGGAATGGGGTTAACTTGCCCCCACTCTGTACCCTGCCCCGGCTGGATCCTGTTACCCATCCCCTCCTGGGCCATTGCATTTTCTACCCGGCTGGCATCCTTCCCGTGGCTACGAACGTACACCTTGAAGGCATCAGACGCCCACCGGTCCTCCCGTTGCAACGTCTCTGGGAAGGCACCCCCTGCTGACAAGTGCGTTGCGCCCCCAATCTTGAAAGAGTGCAGAGCGTACTCATCCGCCCGCACGCCCGCCAACGCAACCACTTCTCGCCGGGCTACCGTCGCTTGTTGCTTCGTCCACATGGACCATCTGCCACCACCACTGCCATACGCCACCAGGGGAGCCGACGAGGGCAAAAACAAATAACTAGACATCAACTCGAGCATAAGATCGACAGCACCGCCACTGGCCCCCACGGATCTCGGTGAACCCGCCCGAACCCGCAAAATAACCGCCCCTTTGCGCAACTGGTCGCCCTTAGATCCACGAAATCGAACCTCGACGCGGTTAACTCTCGACCATTGCGCCACCCCCAACTGTACCCGACCGCGGAAGAAAGCCACGTCTGCCCGCCGTGAACAATACGTTCCGTGGATACGCGACCGGGTTTCTGCGGACATTTCGGACGCGCGGGTCAAAACTCAAAACGACGCACACAACGCTAGCCACAACACGCGCCCCCCGTTACGCCAAGCAGGGATCAAAGTTTTGCCAGCCAGCAACATAGCCCACGACACGGGCCGACGCACGGTGGCCTGATTACCTACTTCGGCATGCGAGCGCGCCGCACCTTTGAGGGCGCTCGCGATGACGGGGTGAGTGGTGTCAAGCTCGAAACCGCGTGAAATTGGATGAAAACACTTGATGGCCGATAGATGGCTTTCGATGGTCGCCGACCGCAGTTTTTTGGTAGCAAACGCGTACGCTACGTACTCAGCCAAATACGGCACGTTGGTCATATCGTCAATGCTAGGATCACGAAAGACGGGAACACCAGAACGTACCCGAAAGTCTACCCATGCTCCAAAATGCCTCAGTTAAGCTCGTTCAGTCGAGGCCTCAACGGCGTGTCGCATGAGTCCGATTCCAATACCGAAGTACGGGGCGAAATGCCGATTGTCCCCTGTTCCCGAACCTGCCACGGGATGTTGGGACGAATGGCGCGCAGATTATCAAGAACGGAGCCACAATCCTATAGAAAGATACCGTCGGCGGCAGCATTGTGGATACCACGCATATGCGTTGCCTCAAAATACCATCCGGATGACACTTCGAAAACGCCGAGAAGACGCGTGAGGGCACCAGAACGCGGTTCCAGCCCTCCCCGACACCGCCGTACCAAATGCACGGCGGCCTCGTTGTCTCCTTGCAACAAAGCACAATCTCCCGTCACTGACGGTCGATCGGCACACGACGACACTAGGACAAATGCCGACACAACCATGCCCAAAAGTCCAAGCACGTTGATAGATAAGTCGTCCACGCCGCGGACGGAATTACTCGAGCCGCAAAACCGTGACTGTTCCTCGGCTGTGAGATCATAGCGCCAGTAAACAGCGGTTTCGAGACAATATCCCCGACGGCGGTTTTTGACGCGTCCAAGAACCACGTATGTTGTGCCGGGCGATCCAGCAAATGATACATCGGCGCCGACAGCACCCCGCCGCGCGCGTCAACACCTCTGTCAACAAACCACCGGCAAAAATCGAGATCCGCATGGAACTCGGGCCCAAGGGCGACACACCGCCCCGGATTGGCCATTCGGCCAGGGAAGTGATCACCGGCAGCGATGCGCGGCATCGCAAACAAAGCCAACAAATGATGCACGAATAAAGACCCTGGACAAACGGCAAAAGAGATGTGCATGAGGAAACCCGCCAGCCGCGACACCTGCTTCGCTGAATCACAGGTGCGAGTCTCGGGCCACTTCACTAAAAGCAATCGCAACTTGAGGCGCTTATGTGGCGGCGCCGTCACGGTAAGCGCCTCTGTGTCCACCAACCAGCCCAGCACTTCGAGACGCGTGTCCCAGTTAGTGATTTGCTGGCGGACAACAGATGAGGGTTGGACGCGCCACCTACGCCCAACAAGCGAAAATGGTCCGACGCCCACGACTGCACAGCCCGCATACAGCGACGACCGTCCGGCCACCACTGAACGTCGACAACAATGCCGTCGTCTACGTAGTACACCGCACGAAAAAACGGCTCCCGGCGCAGCGGCCGCTACCGGAAACGGTTCGACAATCGCGAGGGAGGGACGTAACCGAAGCCCCCCACGGCGGGGCAAGACGCACATGTTCGACGGCAGCCGCCCCTTGTGGGGAAACAGCCGCATCTTGAAACGCAGAGCGGGTGTGGGAATGTTCCAGCGCAGAAGCCATCAGCCTCCAGAACCCGGGACTGTTACGCCTCCCGAATTGCAAGCGAAGATCCAGAACTACGTATTCGCCCATCGCGTACCCAAACACCGACGCCCCTGCCGGGTCAACTAAGACTTGACAAAAGGCGTCTTTCATGCCAACGCGGCAAAGGACGATTCAAGCTGTTGAACCGTGCAACTGCCGCAAAAACAACACTTGTAACAACACATCCCGAAGCACATGACCGAGCTCGCAGGAGGGGGCGGAAGAAAAGTCGGTATCGTCGGTAATGCTGGAGTCGCCGCCCGCGCGCGCAAACGTGAGATCGTGAATGATGCGAAACTTAGACTTAAGCACGACGGCCAACGGCGAAACACGTGAATCCCGAATATCGGACGCGGAATTTAATTTAAACACCAGAGCCCGACCGTGCACAACGTCAGCACATATCGTTTGGTGAACATCAACGGCATGGGAGGCGACGCTCGGGTGGTTACCGTATGCAAGCTCAGCAGTCAGATTACCCCCCCGCGCAACACATACCGGGGAGCCCGGTGCCAATACGCGGAGCAACTGGTCAACACGAGGGAAGTTTCTTGACGGTACCAAACCAATGACGACCGATGTGAGGATGAATATGTGGGGCAATACGAGCGAATCCAACAGCGGACGTAAACAATTTAACACTGCCGGCAGTGGCACGCAAAAGAGACGACCCCGCGCCGACAACCACATCGAGATTCGCGGAACCTGCTGACGGTACCGACCGCGTTACGCTACCTTGCACGGCACGCCACGCTTCAACCGCCAAATCCAGCTGTGCGTGTGCACGCTCGCCGTCGTCCGAGCCGTGTCCGCACCCCCAGTCAAAATCCGAACGTCGCACACGTTCGCTATGGTTAACTGTATCTCAGCGCGGGACCGATAAGCCAGTTCCCACAATGCGCGTCGAGACTAACGTACACGCATGCGCACGCTCCCCATGGTCACCTCTATTCCCGAAAACGACTGATCCCGGAGCAACGGGTACACGCTCGCGCCCAACGCTGCAGTCTCCCGCCAGCGCCTCCAACGCACGCCCCCGCAACCCGCCCGTGACTCCGCGGACTGCCGGTACGGTCGGTGCTCCACTAACGTCCACCGTCGACGCAACCCCCCCACCAACCGCCAACGCCACAGCCGCGCCCCCCGAGGTTGGACCCAATACGCGGCCGTCACCCTATATTGTTGACGCACCCACTACATCCACCGCCGGGGCCGCAGCTGCGCCCGCAAAGGTTGGCCCCACCTGGCCGCAGGGCCCGTGTATTCATCCAGAACCAGGACCAGAACCTCTACCCCCCTCGCCCCCCCTGTTGCTCCCCGCGGGGAGAACCGCATGCAGCGATAACGCCCGCGACCCTCCGCCCGCCGCCGCCACGCTTTCACCGCCTTCCTCCCTGCGAGCGGGTGAAGATGGCGCGGATGCCGAGGCCGCGGGGACCTCGTGCAGGAACTTACACGGAGACCAGTTGCATTTACCGGTGCGCGCGAACATCCGGCAGGCCGGGGGTAGACCTAAATTGGCCTTTCCCTTGGACCCGGGCGACCCAGCGGGGGAAGCGGTGGCCTTCCGCTTGGTGGACCTTTCTGCGCCGGAACCGATGCTGCTGAGCACGAGCCGGAGCACCCCCCCCCCGCCGCGGCAAAATTTGAGAGTGTGTACAAAAGCGGGCATGGGCGGGGGGTAGAGCACCGAAATCAGCTGGGGGAGGGACAACAGCAGGGGACGACCGCTGCGAAGCACGCATGGGCTCACTCACCCACAAAGCGATGTCGCGGTTACCCATATCACACAGCACTGCATGCGCTTCTGGGACGGACATCATACTGTACTTGCTGAAAGTGTGCGCACGCAAGTCCATGACCACCACTGTAAACGCGTCGCCAAGGGCGTTGACCTGCGCCAGACAGGGGAGATCGTCGGCGGCGAGAGACCCACAGAAAGAATCGCAACGTCGGCCAATCTCAAGAGGTCGTGACGGTAGGCGACCATGAGGGACTGCCCGATGGGCCCGTCCACGCGAGGCCCATAAGCCCCGACGTCAAAGGAACTGAAGGACCCAAGCTGGGACGCGACGTTGGCTGTCACGGGGATGGCCTTCCCCACGAACTACTGCAGGTCAACGTGAGAGTCCCCGAGGTTTGGGGGCGTACGCCCTCGAATAATCAACAGCTTCCTAACTGTGTTGACCTTGTTCCAAGGGGCCATTTCGGTGGCAAGTTGTGTATTTTGGCGCTGCCGTTCCTGATCGTTGCCGTCGTCTCGGGAGGCTACCCGACCAGAGTTGTTCTCCACGAACTGTCGAAGGATAATGTCGAAATAGCTACCTGATCAGCACAGGCAGCCGCTACCTCGCGGGAGGAAAAAGTGATTGCCGACAACTCGGGCAATTTTTCGTCAAGGCGCTTGTGGACCCGGGCGAATTCGGTTTTAACCTGTCGGGCTCACGTAGCCAAGTCATCCGAAGGCAAGGCCGCATTGACCCCTGGCGCTCCGGAGGAGGACCCCGAGCCCGCCAGAGCTGCGGCGGCCCGGGCACGCAGGGTAGCCTCCGCCTCAGCGCTGGCGGCGGCAGGCGCCGCGGCACCCGGCAAATCACCCATTGTCAAAGAGACAGCCCGCAGCGCTCGCCACAGCATTAGTCGCAGCGAATTATCACCACGGCAGTCACCACAGCAGTCCCAGCGAAGCCTCACAGCAGCAGTCGCAGCAAAGCTCGCCTACAGCAGAAATCATCCAGTCTATCACACCTTGAACTTGTCTCGCTGACGATGCTTCTCCTCTCTGCGTGCTCCGCTTGCTGGTCAGCGACCAGACAGACTAATCCAAGGTGCCCTTTGCTATACGAGGACAAGAACAAGTAACCACCCGCGTTGATCTCATTGGTCAACGTGCAGTAACCCCAAACTTCATCCGTACATACCAAACCCTTATTTTCTCGTGCCTCGATACTAATGCGCTTTTCGTCGCGGTATAACTTTACAAACCATGGACCCATCGTAAACACTTGTATTTGGCAGTGGTCTGACGAAAGAAAGAGAAGAAGAATAGGCCATTGGAATTTCGCGAACAATGGTATTCAGAATAATGTCATCTGCATGCGTTCACGTATTACTGCTGTAAACAGCGAAGTTAGACACCTCCGAAAAAAGAAGCAATGTCCCAATTTGATTTAATGAAAAATATTTCAGGACGTCAGCTGTGAGTTCGACGAATGTCGGGTCAGATTTGGCTTATTTTGAATGGCGATGTTAACGGTAGTAGTAGTGTAGTCTAGTGGTTCCGGTATGCCACCTGACGCTGTGTGTCAGATGTTGTCGTTGTTGTTGTTGTTGTTGTTGTTGTTGTTGTTGTTGTTGTTGTTGTTGTTGTTGTCGTTGCTGTTGTTGTTGTTGTTGTTGTCGTTGTTGTTATTGTTGTTGTCGTTGTTGTTGTTGTTGTTGTTGCTGTTGTTGTTGTTGTTGTTGTTGTTGTTGTTGTTGTTGTTGTTGTTGTTGTTGTTGTTGTTGTTGTTGTTGTTGTTGTTGTTGTCGTTGTTGTTATTGTTGTTGTTGTTGTTGTTGTTGTTGTTGTTGTTGTTGTTGTTGTTGTTGTTGTTGTTGTTGTTGTGGTGGTTGTTTTTCTCACGTCAAGTCGCATAATTAAGTCCATCATACGCAGCGAGTAAGGATAAACACCGGCTTGTGGCAGGCGCTCTTTTCACTACATACATGCCTGCGGGTTGTCACCCCATGACCTCAGACCGCAAGCCCTGTAGTCAGTCGCCGCGAGTTGGTTAGTTGTGGGAACTGGGGGACTCTGTTATGCTGTAGTTGAGCGGATACCCGCGCCAATGTTATTTCGGTTTGCACATTGACTCACATTGCAAACCGACTACGCCGCATGCCACCCAAAAACGACTACCACGTATGTATTACACGTAGTACCTAGTGCCTATCACTACGCATGCGCACGACAGACTCAAGTCAACTGGAAATACAAAGAAAAGAAACGAAACCGACATACCAGGTAGTACGCAAACGCCAGATCTTCGCACCCAATTTCTTATTATAATGAAAACGTTTAGCATTGTTTTCCTAACAGCATACCAATATATTGGAATGCTAGCGGCCACTCTATATGTTGCGTATATCTGGTATTGCAGGAGGTACATTGTTGTTGTTTTTGCTGCTGTTATTGTTATTGTTTTTGCTCTCACATTTTCTCGCACAATCAAGTCCGTGGTCACAGGGCAGGCTCCAGTCACTTTGGAGCTGAGAAATACCCCAGGGAGAAAACACAAATCAAAGGTGGTACACGCATATATCACGGCTGACGCAATTCATGCCTCCGCCAGAAACATATTAAAGGTCAAATCGGGAGTCGGCCTACGATGTGTC